>CM027579.2:7895267-8483572 GCA_015852605.2 Populus deltoides
TTTCTTAAAGCAACTTTTAAAAAAGTTAGACAACAATAAAATAGCTCAATAATATGAATATATTACGAACAAATACCAGCACATCAACACTTATAGTAAAAAAATACAACCAAAAAATTAAATAAGAAAAAAATATGTCAATATATGCTTTCTGAACATTACATAGCAACCAATGTATATATACAAACATCATAATAAAGCTGAAGAACAATAAATCCTAAAAATACAAAGAAAAAGTTTTTGAAAAATCTAACTAATAGAGGCAAGTTTAATGTACAGCAACTTAAAACAACCACAACATAAATTTTCTAGATGTGATTAAAAGAATATAATTCCTATATTGATATGATAAAAGCATGAAAAAAGCAGTTGACACCTTTACCTATAGTGATCAACAATATAAACCTGACATTTTATTTTTATAATCCAATTAAAAGCGATCACTTGTTTCTTTTTAACCTCTTAATATGTAGCCCAAACAAACACACAACCTAAGAATGATAATAACCCTTTATTAAAAAAAAATCCTCAGTGCTAGCAATTCAACAAACCATTAAAAGATTTTTTTTCTTGTTAAAGGGAATTAAACACACGTATAATCATTATCAGTCTGAGCTCAACAACATGTAATAATGGTAACAATATTCACCCTGAAAAAAAGCATTTAAAACTCTGAGACCCCCATCTTAGTTAAGGATGTGCAGAGAAAAGCAGCCACCAACTTTCATTCTTGTTTCTTAAATTCCAAGTTTCAAATGCAACAATCCTTCTCTTCATTTTGCTTTTCAACCACCAAACCGCAATTCAAATAACACTTGTTTCGCTAACGAAGTATTTTTTAATAAAACTTAGAATATCTATTTATTTGAGTGAACTTGCAACAAATTTTTTTTTTTGTTCAAAAGGAAACAAACCAAAGCTTATCAGACTTATTTTAAAAAGAAAAAAAAAATTGAATTTGTTAGTTACAGGCTTATGGTAGCAAATACCAAGCTAATTAATCTACCAACTTAAAAAAGTTGGCCTAAAATGCTCATTGACTTTTAAATTATTTTTTATAAGAGGAAATATATGGAGCTAAACATCAATTGAAATGAAACTTGTGTGGCCAATAAAGATTTTTTTTAACAAAACCTAAAATATTGACTTTCCTGGATAGACTTGCAGCAAATTTGTTTTCTTTTTTTGAGAAGAAAGCAAATCAAAGTTCATTAGACTTAGTTAAGGGAAAAAAATATTGAATTTGTTACCTGAGTCATCATTATCATTATATGTTGATGGTGACAAAAACCAAGTTAATTAATCTGCTTAGGCTAGCATAATATTATAATTTGCTAATATGCTAATCCAGCAACTGATTAGAAGAAAACGATTCTAGCCATAAAATCCCAGCAGTTAAATTGCACAGCACACTTAAAAGAACACCAAGCAGCGAAAACAATGGTGTATAAGGTGATTGACAGAAAATAGCATTTGTGATAGCTCAATAATTAAAATGGCCAGCCCAAAAGGCTAAGGTTTCAAAGTTGCTTGGTGGTAAATCTTCAGTTGGTGAATTATATTAGGATTGTTAAAGCTTCAAACTCTGTCAACATCTAAATAAAATATAAAAAACACGAATACAATAATTTGAACATTTTCTTATCCTATGTTTTGGTCACTTATAAGGTTCAATTTATGTGTAGGTCATTAGGGAGGGAAAGGATGAGACATGAGAGGATTGTTATGGATCACATTCGATGTCCTGCTTGCCTATCCAACTAATAACCTCATATTTACCTTCCTCTTTCACATTCAGTTTCACAACTGACTCTTGCTACTGCTACAGACCTCCTACAACTGTTATCTCCTTGTAGATTAAATTGTCAAAATTTCAAGACCCTCAGCAAGACTAATTGTTTATTCAATTAAGAAGAAGAAGAAGCAAAGTGAGTCAACCTAGGTTTTAACAGAATTACTCAATTTGTTTTTCAATCGAATCGGTTCGAGCTCTAGATTGACAATGATGGATGGTACTCACATAAAAAAAATATTAAAAATACAATTTTTAATATATTTAATAAATCTTCAGTCATAATAAATTAGTAAAAAAGAAAGAAAGAAACAATCGTGGCATTTGTTTTTTTTTAAAAAAAAATCCTTGATAGAAAAGTCATAATAAAATCCTTTATTTTTTTTTTTATCTCTCTCATAATAAGGTAGATGCCCACACCTTATAGAATCGAAAGTAATCCAAGAAGTGCAAACCTGTATAGATCCATCCAACCTCTGCTTTCATTTTTGGGCTGGCTACCCAATTAAGACTTTATGTAAATTTGTGTCCAAGTCTACAACTTAAACAACACATATTTATAGTCACGGTATTATTCTGGCCAAGAAAAAAACAAATAATTGGCTTTTTATGAATTTTAAAGGTTGGTAAAACATAGTTTTTGTTGATTTTTATTATTTTTTTTTGTTTCTTATGATAATTTTAGTAAGAAAAAGCTCTTGAGTTAATAAAATAAGAATTTTAAGGATTCAAGATGCATTAACAGGAAAACAGGATAATTGTAATATCGATATATAAAATTTATATTTTTTCTTAATTAATTATAATAATTTATATTTTTTATTTAAATATATTAATTTTTAATTTTTAATTAAACATTATTGTTCAATTTCCATTATAATCATGTCTCAACAAAATTAGCACTTGTCTTTTCCCTGTTACTTTTTTTTTTCTTTATCAATAACAACTTTGACAGTTTTTTTTCCCTTGTTATAAGTTGCTCCTTTATGTCATTATACCCCCGGCCATATGCATGATTTTGTTTTTGTCATGTTAATACCTATTTATCAACCACTTGCATCGATGTACATGGCTGGAGATGTGGAAACAATAAGATATATTTGTTTGATTCTCAATTAGCTAAACAATTCTTTTAATATGAAACAGTTTTGAAGAGGGTTTGGCCTAAGAAACTTATTCAAGGTTGACATCTAACGATTTTTGTGCATTTATAAATAAACAATTGTAAATTGTTGACTAAATGTTATTTGTTGCTGCATTTTTTTCAGTTATGAAAGCAAGCCTTAACGAAATACACAATGTTGGATTGTGCTAATGACTCCATTAGCTCCTTCATTTTTTTTCAGTTATGAAAATTTTTGACTAAATGTTATATATTTAATGACAGTATAAACACAAATAAATGAATGACCGAATCAAAAGGGCAAGCCATGAAAATAACAAATATAAATTGCAACATAAAGTGGCCAAATAAATAAAGATGGGAATCTAAAGCACAAATTCAACAACCATCAAAAGGGAAGAAAATACAACAGAAACAATTTTGAATACAAACTCCTAGCAAGCAACGCCTTTGCTAGTTGGTTAGAAAGCAAATGGAAAAAAAAGAGAAGTTGGTCTCACAGTTCAACAAAGCAAGAAAAAGACAACCATTAATCTTGCGGACCAATAATACATGCACATACCAGTAGTGTAAATCAAGCAAGCCTTAACGTGAACAAAGTAGCAACCCAACCGAAAAAAAGGCTAGAAAAGCTCAACAATTCTATTGAAAACAAATGGACCACTCAGATTAATTATGGATGCATAAGAAAACAAACAAAAAAAATAGTAAGAGAGGCAATGGAAAGAGGAGAAAAAAAACTAAACTAATGGTGCAACAATCAACAAGAAAGGCAATAGAGAAAAATAACAAGAGAGTCCAACAACTAGTGGGCAAAGAAATACACAGACCGGAAATAGATAAAACAAAAGAAAAGGCATTTGGTTGTAAACTAAAAAACAACAAGGCATTTTCAGTTTCTAGTCACACGAGATATAGAGGACAATTGCTGCATAAAGTGCAAAATCTTATCTCTAACCAACATGATCATATTTCTCATGCAAACAAGACAACTCTCTTCCCAACATAAAGACAACAAATAGGATGCATTTTGTGACAGCAAATAGGAATTTAATGCATACTGACCCACTAATTTAATTAACAATGCAGAACCAAAAGAAAACAAAAGGCATGGCTGCCAGCAAATAGGATACATTTAATGCGTATTGGTCCACTAATTTAATTAATAACGCAAAAGCAAAAGAAAAGAAAGGCATGCGTGCACAAACAAAAAGAACAGATATGCAGGCTGAAGCAACTGTTACAATCCATAGTTGCATGAGTATGAATGAACAGGAATAACTCAACATGATTTAGTTTCTTTGTTAATTTGTTATTGAATCCTGCCTGCTGCTGGAACCTAAACGACACCGTTTTCACTTGACATCTTTGTTGTGGTTAGAAACGGTGACGTTTAAGACATTTCCGGATCTAAACACCACATGCTGAATCCTGCTTACTGCTGGAACCTAAACGACGCAGTTTTTAGCTGCATCTTTGTTGTGGTTAGAAACGATGACGTTTACGGCTTGTCTGGATCTAGACGCCACATGAAGAGAGAAAATCAATTTTTGCCTTTAATGGTCAAACTAGGATGATACCTTCTGTTTTAAACTGCTTGAATAATGGACTTAAGAATTGAGGTCTCAGAGGCCATACCAGTATTGTGCATTCTGTTATATTTTTTCCCCTCCGCGCGTGATAAATGGAGCACACCATGCTATACGCAAAACAACAGCAACAAAGCTTCTCTTTTCTTCTGTATTGATTGCTTTGCCCACAAAAACTCAGCAGACCAACCTCCCACGTGCTATTCACCCTGCATAATTGCAACGGCTGCCGCCATATCTTTCTAGCAATCGTACAAGTGAAGAAAAGATGATCATGATCCTCATTACCAATATTAAAGAAAACATTAAGAGTCGAATTAAGAACACTGTAGTTAAATTCTTGCAGTCATGATATAGCGATTATGTGGGTACAGATGCAGATTGCAGAGCCCCTTGAACGCAAGTTACTTCAGGATGGAAGCTGTTCCTGATCACCGTTGATCTGTGTTTTTTACAATAAATTGCGGCTTTGTTATAGCTTTCTCCGTAGCATGTACTGAAAACCCCAAAATGCCATTTTTTATACTAATTTTGTTTCAATAGAGCTTAGAATGCAAGGAAACCATTGGTTTCCCCCGATCCAGAGGTTTTTTCAGCAGCCTCACCTCAGATTTAGGACTTAAAGTACAGATCTGGAGCCAAGAAGAACCTCTTTTGGCTATAAAAGTTTGGTAACAATCCCCATTCTTTGGCTGTGGATATCTCATTATCTGAAACAAAAGGGGGAATCTTCTATGACTTTTGGCCGCAGAAGGATTTATGAAATTGCTTTACGTTTTCATTTTACACATGATTTAGTTATTCTTTTGAATTCAATTCGTCAGCAAAACTTTTGAAGAGGAAACACATTAGAAGCGGGGTAAAAGAACATGGAAAAAGAAGTTTTGTATGGAAAGGTCCAGTAGCAAACATGCCATTTGGTTGTGGATCCTCACAACTATTTCTCGTTTCTATCTAAGCATTTTTCTTTAAATCCTATACAGGGTAATTTAAGCAATTAACAAAGTATTCCAAAAGAGAAACAAAGATTTAGGGATAAGGTCACTTTGCACATGGCTTTTGGCTGTCTGCGGTGACCGGTGAGGATCACGCACTGAAGAAGAAATTCTAAACTCTATACGTACTTCAAGAAGGCACTGATGATTACAGCATCAGATCATCTCCAAGTTCATTGATAACTCTCTCCACTTTCGATAGCATATCTGGCAACGAGAAAAGAAAAATTGTGACGAATAACCAAAATAGTTTCCGTAAAGAAAGTGTTTACTCAAGTGCAGATATCACTAGCTCTCCAATTTGGTTTCTTTGCAAGGCCTAGTCCAAGCTAATAACTCTAAGCTAATGGCGCTCAGCGAGCTCCAAACAAGATGAAAAATGGGATAACGTTAGGATATTATAATAAACTAGCTTAGGATGCTAATAATCTTAAGTGGAGAGGACCAACAAGTATTCTCAGAGCAAACTTCCTTAAGCATGCTGCAATAATAAGAATGGACGCGTGCCTCGGAGACTGGGAGCTCATAGAAGATAGATTCTAATTTGAGTACACTGAGAATTTAACTTACCTTGGAAGGAAGAATCCTCCATGTATTTCTGCAAGAAAGCAAGATTATTATCATAATCACTGTGGTGTATCGTCTAACAGCAAGAACAGGAAATAATAAGCTCAACTTAAGAACAGGAAATGATTATTATCATTATTATTTTGGAAGTGCCAAAAGTGTTCCGTCCAATCCAAGTCAAGATAAGCTCCAAAGCAACACTATCTATTTCTAGCAACTAGGCATTCATATAGATGTGACAAAAAGTAAGAGAGAGCTACCATAATTTGGGATTTGAGATCGATTTCATGAGATGAACTTGGCTGGCCTGCAGAGAGAGCATTTCAGGCAAGGGAAAAAAACATCAGTGAATAGATTAATGAACGAGAATCATCAAATTACATCAGTGACTGCCTGTATACCTTGTTTGACCTCAGAGCAGCAGTCGAGCAGTAATGACGTAAAGCTGGGAGGCATGGCTGGAGAAATTCCTTCATTGTTGTGATTCAGAGATTTTTCCGTACTCAATGATGCTTGTTCAGCTTCCTTGTTCCAACTCAATTGAAGTTGAGGAGAATAATCTTGAACAGGACCCATCGTGCTCGATTCCTCCTCCACCCAAGCTCTACAGGCAGTAAAGTTTGTAAATCTTCAGCGGAGTTGATCAATCAAATTAGGCAATGACATACCTAGGTTTGTATCCATCAGTAGGCATGAAAACAGATTGTGACGAAATCGCTGATTGAAAGTCGCTATCCAGACGTTCAGTTTCAATTGGATCCTCCAGGATAACCTGAAAACACAACCCAAACAAAAAATAATAATTCAGCATTTCAAGGAGAGGAACTTAGCCATGAGCTTCATGATTTATTAACAACAATGATATAAAATATCTTAACCGCCACCTTCAAAGCATTGATAAACGCTTCTGCTTCTGAAAAAGTTGAAAATCGAAAGCCAAACTTCTGGATCTGCAAACATGTGAAAGTTAAGCTACATTTTGACTTCAATTTCTATTCATGACAGAAAAAATCGAATATAATGTTACCTACCTCGTCAAGAGAATCCTTGAAGGTCACAAAGACGGCTCTGGTGCCCCTTGAAGGATATCCAGAAACGCACGAAACCTGAGGCCATGAGAAATGCAGCTTCCAAACATAGTGCTCTTCCTGCACCACCAAATTCAATTCATATTTAAAAAAATCTGCAAATAATCCAAAAATAAACCAAATTATTCAATACTTTTAATCGATTGCTTCTAAAGGAAGAGTAAATACTACTGACAAGGACGGTGCCGTTTAAAGAGAGCCCGAGGATGGCGTCTTTGGAGTTGGATTGGTAGTTGAGGAGCTGGAGAGAGGCGGTAGCAGAGACGGAGGAGATCCAGGTGCCTCCGGTTGGGCGGCACTTCCGATTGTGAGAGAGAGGAATGAGAGACGGACACGTGGAGGGCAGAGAAGGATAGTTGATGAATCGAGAGAAAGTCACCTGCCATTGGTCTGTAGGAATGGCGGAGGGCACTCTTTGCTCTTCTTCACCACCTTCATGACCTCTTATTGCTAGAGAAGATCCTGCCTCCATGTTTTTCATTCTCTTTTCTCGGTCCCCGCGCTTCTTCTTCTTCTTTTCAAATTAAGGGAGGGAAACTGGAGATTGTTGTTTGTTTGTTTATTTTTTTCAAAAATCATTATTTGCTACTTATATACTACCAGTACGTTCTCTTTTGTGCCCGATTTTTTTGTACCGGCTGGAAAGGCCCGTTATTATTAGCTCTTGATGACATGTTGTTTCTTAAAAATTAAAAACAGAAAGAAAATAAATAAATGAAATGCAAATGCAAATGCAAATATTTATAAATAAAATAATATAAAATTAGTTATAACCAACATTAGTTAAGAAATTAATTAATTAATAAATAAAATCAGTATAATTATTTAATTCATCTAGTAAAGTCAAGGAAATTAATTTATAATTTATTAATATATATATATATAAAAGAAAAAATATTTACTTTTTCATAAATAAATAAAAATAAAATAACTATAATTTAAAATGAACTTTGATTATTATATGCTATTCAAGAGTGATCATATAAGTATATATCAATTGTTTTTATTAAAATATTGATATTTTTTAAAATATATTTTATAGCCTATATTATCAGATTTGAATTTATTAAATTAACTAAATTATAAATTAATTAAATTTAACCCAGTGAATATTTTTTTAATTTAATTTAAAATTTAATCTAGATGATGAATTTTTTAAATAACTATACTTATATTTGTCTGTAATGTTTGTTAAATTAATATATTTTTAGATATTTTTTAATTATTTTAATATTAAAAATAAAAAATTATTTTAATATATTTTTAATTAAAAATTAAATTTAAAAAACTTCACAAAACATCATCTCAAATTGTTTTCAGTCCGATTTAGCAAAACCTAGAAAGCCACGCCCAGATCGCATTTGAATACTCCACCTGTACATCATTAAATTAATATTATCGTTGAAATTAAGCACATCTCTGCAATTTTTTATTGTTTGGCACAGTTGTTTGCATTTTTTAAATCAAACCACCCGCTCTTTGTAATTTCTCTTAATTTAATCATTTTTCTTTAACTCTTTTTTAAAAAAGCAGGAAGGAAGAAAAAAAATAGACAGCCATGAAATCTCTACTGAGTCCACAACCTTCTCTCCCAACTCACGTTACCGAACCTCGAACCAATCTCTCCCGTTCAAAAGTCACTTCCTCTCTAAGATTCGATCGTGACCGTTGGATTGGACGGAAGAAGTGTGGTTTGACTTTGAGCGCTGTGCTGGACCCTGCAACAATTGATCAATTTGGGATTTCAGAATCCGAATTCGTAAATCCAGCTGTTTCCACTTCTTATCGGAGCTCCAAGTTGCCGAAACCCAACCAGACAGTCCTTGATGCTCAAGCTAGGGTTTGCACTGGTCCCACCCAGACCAAGCCTCTCAACGAGGACCAGGCTTTTAAAGTTTTCGACACCATTTTAAGATCCGGTGAGCTCATAATATTCTCTTCGCTCTCTCCCCCTCTCTTTTTTCGTTTTTTTAATTATTTTTATTCAGTTTAATATGATTTTATAATTATTAATTTAAGTTAGCGTATTTAGATAGACTGAATTTTGTATTAATTTTTGTTAGCTAGAGGGGAATTAAAAGATGAAGAGCAAGTTTCGAAAGCGCAACTTGGGGCATTTTTTGCTGCGATGACAATTCGTGCGAATGCCTTTCCAGAAGCAACCCAATGGAGTGAAGGTGAGAAGCATGCAGTGAGCAATTTTTGGCCCCACCTAGTTCGAGCGCTACCATCGGATGTAATCTTCATTGCCGACCCTGAAGGCTCAATAATGGGAGTTGGAAGTTCGATTGGGCCCCAATATGTTGGGAATGGTACGAGCGATATGAGATTGGTTGGAGCCCTGAGGGAGGTTTTGGCAGGTGGTCACCTTGGATATGAGGAAGTCCAAGGTGTTCTAAGAGATGTTCTTCCTTTTAAATTTGAAGATGACAAGTGTTCATCTGGAGTTAGTGAGACGTTGCTTTCAGCTTTTTTGATTGGCCAGCGTATGAACAGGGAAACCGATCGTGAGTTGAAAGCGTATTGCCTTGCATTTGATGATCAACTTGGTAGGTTTTGATTTATTCATTAGTTATTTCACGTGCTGGATTTTAAGTGATGAATGGTTTGAATTAGCCTATGTATCTTTTTCTTGTTTAATGCAATTCTCAGTTGGGCATTAGGTCTCGCACCAGTTGCTGATGTTAGATCATTGACTCATTACGGTGAACCTTATGATGGAAACACTCGTTTCTTTAGGAGCACATTGTTTGTTGCTGCTGTTAGATCCTGTTATGGCGAATCTTCCTTGCTTCATGGTGTGGAGTGGATGCCACCTAAGGTCAGCCTTCTGCTTATTAAATGTTTCAGTGTGTTTGGTTAAAATTAAAATTTATCTGGTCCCTAATTTTAAGGTGATGTTGATGATCTCTCCTGTGAATTTATGCTTCCAATTGCAAGTCCTTTTGGAAGTAACAATGACAAAATGACTTGTTCTTAATATTTCTGATATTGGCGTATTCATTACCTGTAGTGGAAATTACTTCCAATGAAACTTTTTTTTTAGATGCTGAAAAAAGTATGGTAATACTATCTGCTTTCACAAGTTACGGAACTCGCCGCATCCCTTTCTTGATTATTTGATTGGTCTAGTATTGTCTTTAGGGAGGCATAACAGAAGAACAGATGCTGAAGTTTATGGGAGCAAATACAAGATTGACTCCTTTGCAGGCTAAAGAGCTTCTTGAGGTCTGTCACATTCTAATTACACAGTGCTACTTTACATTTGTCTCCTTGCTGTGCTGAAACTTTGTAACTGTCATTTCAGGATGAGGAGCTTGGTTTTGCCTACATAAGTCAGCGTGAAGCTTGCCCATCCCTGTATGCAATCTAACCACGTACATCTATTTCAACCCTTCATCTCCCTTCTTCCTTGCATGGATAGATATCTCCATCATGCCTGTTTTATCCTGTCCATGATTATTTGGTGTTCCATTTTGCAGATATTCATTGATTGGGCTGAGGGAGCACATAAAGAAACGTCCCCCTCTGGCAACAACTGAAAAGGTTCAACAATTTGTGAAGGTGGGTCATGTTGTATATCACTATATTAATTGGCATATTTGTTTATCCGCACATCCAGACAGTCCTCTTTTCTTCTCTAAGAACACTTTGTTAGGTAGCACTTTATGCTAATAAATTTCTGTTTGCAATACCCTTGAAACATACAGCGACTTAACATTTTTGGAAGGAGCTTGTTTTGCTCTTGTTCTGTTTTTGTTGTAGTTGTTTTCTAAGATAATTTAGAGATGGACGAAGGAAGTTGCAAAAATGAGAGGGAAAAAAGAAGAAAGAAATGTTTTGAGATGAAGTGACAATTCATTACTTATTTCACTAGCTTACGTCACACACACACACACACACACACACACATAT
Source organism: Populus deltoides (assembly GCA_015852605.2). Lineage (NCBI taxonomy): Eukaryota > Viridiplantae > Streptophyta > Magnoliopsida > Malpighiales > Salicaceae > Populus > Populus deltoides. The sequence goes on from CM027579.2 coordinate 7,906,337, forward strand.
AAGAAAAGTATAAAATTACTTTCCTACCCTTGACTTCACACTATAAATAATAAATGTTCCTAACAACACTCCCCCTCAAAGCAAACCCAACCAATGGTTTTTGGTGGAACAATATAGGACCAAGTTCTTGTAGGAACTCCATTGGAGTTCTGAACTTAAGAACTCTTAGTGGCATCTTATTAATGAGATATGTTGCTCCAAGAACTGCATCTCCCTGGTAGGTTTTAGGCAAATTCCTTGTGAACATTAGAGATCTGGCAGATTGTAGTAAGTGCTTGTTCTTTCGCTTAGCTAAACCATTCTGATTTGATGTATTTACACAACTAGTCTGATGCAGAATTCCATGTTCCAGCATATAGCTTTGAAAACCTCCTTCCATGTACTTTGTACCATTATCGCTCCTTAAGATCTAAAATTTAGCATTAAACTATATAGAGATCTTGTCATGAAGCCTCATAAAGCAAGAGAACACTTCACTTTTATTATGCATCAAATAAACCTAAATAGTACGACTATAACAATCAATAAAAGTAACAAACCACCTATAACCAGATAAGAAAACAGCTGGACTAGGACCCTAAACATCTAAGTGAAATACCATAAAACGTTTTCTATTTCTATTATTAGTTGAGGAATAAGTAGCACGTGTATGCTTAGCTAATTCACACGCATCACAATATAAGGTTTTTGTAGTAGATTGCTTAGATAATGCTGGAAAAAGCTTTCTTGGAACTACAAAAGATGAATGCCTTATTTGATGATGCCACAAAAGTAATTCTTGATTGACTTCTTTAAAGATGGTCACCAGCCCATGTTTGAACTCACTTGTGTTTCCTGAACCAACAAAACCAACTTCTAACAAATATAAGCCATCATCCACCCTACCATAGCCAATCACTTTCTTTGTCTTTAGGTACTTGAACACATAATGAGTAGAGTAGAATGAGATTTTACACTCCAAATCTTTAGTTATTTTACTAATAGATGGAAGATTAAAAGAGAACTTGGGAACATGAAAAAATGAGGTTAAAGATAAACTTGGGAACTATCAACTATATGAACTTGATAAACTTGGGAACCATCAACTATATGAACTTTATCTTTACCTGAGAAAAGATTGTAAGATGAAAAAAATTTTGAAGACTAAGTCATGTGATCATTAGCTCCTGAATCTATCACCTAATAATCAGAATAAAAAATGTTGGAAGAATTAAAAGTTATCATTAGCATACCTACATGTGCAAAGTTGGATGAAGAGGAAGGATCAAGCTTGGCTATTAGATGTCTAAGCGTCTAAATCTTTTTCTTGGACAAAGTAGGGGGGTTTAATTGACTATCAAGAATTGAACTCTCAATTATCTTCGGTTATCTCTAACACAAGTGTTTGTGTTCTAGGAAAACCTATTCTTTTCCCACCTTGTTCTTTTAAAGGTTTTAAAGGACATACATGTAACTGTTAGCATGTCTCCCTAGTATGTTTGGTTCGCCCACAATAATCACACTTCATTTGTGCTTTGTCGGCTAACCTTGGTTCACTAAGACTTGTAAATCCCCTAATAAAGTTATTTTGATTGGAGTCAGGAATCATGGTTGATCTCGAATGAGTCAACATTGCATTTCTCCTACTTTCCTCTTGTGAACATGAGAATATGTCTGCCTCAAGGAAGGGAAAGGCTCTCTCCCCAAAACCTGAACTCTAATATGGTCATATTCAATGTTTAACCCAACTAGGAAGTCATAGACATATTCCTTGTCAATTGAAACTTTATTGCATCACTTGAACAATATGCCTGGAATCATGGTAGAAGCCTAACTCTTGCTACAAACTACTCAATATCGCAAAGTATTAGGCTACAAACATGTCATGTTGCTTGGTATCATGAACCTTTTTTCGTATCTCATAAGCCTGAGCATCATTATCCAATTGTGAGTACGTCTGGCTGGTAGCATTCCATATTTTTGAAGCAAAATCTAATAAAAGATAACCACGAGCAATCCAAGGTTGCATAGAGTTGATGAGCTAGGACATGACTAGAGAATCTCTAGCTATTGGTCTCTTCTCTTCTCCTGTGATGTACCCATACTATCCACGTCCCTTGATAAACAACAAACAAGATCGGGACCAAACTAGATAGTTATTTTCATCTAGTTTGAAATGGCTGATTTAGAGGGTAGAATTCTCATTCACAACTCCAACCCGACTCCCACTACTATCACCAAAGGCGAGACTGATTTTATCAACTGAATTCTTCTGTCATATTCACAACACTACCAAGAACTATATATCTGATGACCACAAGAACCTAATTAGTCACTAACTGATAACCATTTTATATGAAATTGACAGCTCAAACAACAACAATTATTGGTGAGACATTAGGGCTTTTGTTCATGAAGTCAAGACATTTTGCAATCTAAGCATTGTGGTGATGTTGTGCTGACATCAGCATGTTGTTTTGCTGATGTTAGCAAAACAGTTACTCTCCCTTCAAAACAATGTTGATGCTTGAACTCGCTAGATTTGTTTGTTGTGTTTTGATACCAAGTTGTTTTCTAGAGATGGATGAAGTTGGAAAGATGAGAGGAAAAAAAAACAAGAAAAAGAAGAAAGAAATGTTTTGAAGTGACAGTTTACAGCCCCCCCCACACACACACCCCAGCGTGTGTGGAAAGAGCATAAAATTATTTTACAACCCTTGACTCTCACTATAAATAATAAACGCTCCTAACAACAGCAGTTGTTCAGGCATTTTAATTTCTATAGTAATTAATATGCAGGGAATACTTATATTATGTATGTCATCTGTATAAATACAGCCTCTACTTTTCTTCCTCAACAAAAGTGGTGTTTATTTTGGTGTGTAACTTTTCAATTGTGTTTTTCTGAATAGGCTCGGGGGAGAGAAGCGATTGTTACTGGGTTTTATCATGAAGGCTATGAGGAGCCTCTTTTAATGCTTATGAAAAGAAGAGGTGTTCATTCTGGTTTGGTGGTGAAGGTATGGACTATGCATTTGCCATTGAACTCGTAGGTTTCCCAAACATTTACCTTAATAAATCTGTCTTAAGAGAGACTTTTGATTTGAAAACAAGGAGAACAGTTTTCTGAAATGGTTTGTGCGAATTTGTTATTTATCTTTGGAGTATCATCAACTGAGTAATCAAAAGGAACTACTTGTTGTGCTTTCTCACTGTTTGGTGTTTAATTTAGGGCGAGGAAGGGGCCCTCTCAATGACAACAAAATTCCGATCTGCGAATGCATCAAAAGGACTTCCTGTGAACTACTGTTCAGGCTTTCGTTCATTGAGCATGGATTCTGCTTTTGAACTTGATGGTATTTGTTAATGTCTTTCTTACTTCCTATGAATGATTGCGGTCTTGTTAGTTTGTTCACGGGCTCATTTATATACAGTCTCATAATAGGATGTGTATGCTTTGGTTGCACACACAAGAAAAAGAACTAATGCCCCACTCAAATATCTTGACTGAAATACCTGTAAATTGTATTTTCCATAGAAATAGTGTTTTTACTTATTTATATTTGACCTTCAAGTTTTGTTGATGATGATGTGGCTAAGATAATAACTAATGCCGTGATCTTAACAAGTGCTCATATGTCAGTACTAGTGGACTGAACGTGTCAATCTTCAAGCATTAAAACTGAAGCGTTTACTTATGATTTTTCAGGGGTGTCACGTCAGAATTTCAAAACTGAAGTTAATGCCAAGGACTTCGGTTTTGAACCCACTGATACTCCAAGAACTGACAGATCGGTAAGTTAAGTTTGTGATTATTTTCTTTTATCTTCTTTGGTTGTCTTATCCTCTGAGATTGTGATTGATGGTATTGCTAATGCACGCCGCTTGTCCAGTAGCGCATTGTTTAAAACTATTGATCTTTTTTTCACCAGAGGAAGAACTGGATGGTTCAAGGGATTTCACTAATCACGTCTCATGAGAACTATTTATTTATGGATTACAAATTTTGTTAAAAACCCACAAAAAGAAAAGAGTTTACATTCTCTCACACACAGGCTGTATGCAAGAAAATACCTAAATTATAACATACGAACCATATAGCCTTTGGGTACTGTTTTCGAGTGCAGATCTTTTATATTTTGCTTTCTGCTTTCAAGTATTTATGATGCCTTTACTTTAGGAAAAGAATTGCATCAGTCCAGGTTTTATGATCCTATATATCTCTCTCTCTCTACATGTATAGAGAGAGAGTCTACCCACCAAACCGCTCCTTGACATGACAATCCAATTCCTGCCGCTGCAGGACTGAATCAAACTCACAAATCCTCATTTCAAGTTCAACAAACTAAACGTCACCGCATGATTGACTGATGCACGCTGGATTTTCTCTCTTCCAAACTCCTGTAGCCTTTTTCTTTCTTTCTCACAAGCCTTGCATTATGATACATTTTTTTTTTTTTTTCCTGATATTAGGTCGCCAAGAATATAGAGTTGGGTTTAGGAGCTCTCCATGGCCAGAAAGGACCAGCATATGATCGAATTGTCTTAAATGCTGGAATGGTGGATCACCTGCTAGGATGTGATGGTGCAGAAGATGTATCTACAGCACTGGATAGAGCCAGGGAGGCCATTGATAGTGGTAAAGCTCTTAAAAAGCTGTTAAATTACATAAAGGTCTCGCAGAAAATGAGGTGAAGGATGACCAGCTGGTGCATCTGATGAACATGGGAAAGCAATAATTACTGGCTTGAGAAGAAATGAAAAACACATTACAGGATTTCCCTTTTCCTTTCGTTTTTCCCTTCATCTATCTTGACCTTGTTATTTTCTTTTCTTTTCTTTTCCCTTCATTTATCTTTACCTTGTATAAACCTTGCCGTGGCCAGAGGAAAACGAAGCATGCTTCTGGAATAAACTGGTCAAGTCACCCAAGCATATTTCATTTTTTTTTCCTTCTTTTTTTCTTGTAACATGAACATCGGATTAAATAAAGTTGTTTTTTTAGTTTTTTTACTCTCGGTGATGGGAAATTACAGCTATTTGGAAAAATGATTTATCATAGTAGTGATGAAACTCAAAAAATTTTATCATGCTTAAAGAATAATAAATAATAAATGGTATCATATTAATTATTTTTTCATCTAATTTTTATGAAAAAATATATATATTAAAGAGAGAAAACTATGACTAAAATAAAAAAGTAAAAATATCTTCATAAAAATATCTTCATCTTTTTTACTAGTATTTGTTTTTTTATAAAAAAAATACATTTATAATAAAACTAATAAAACAACTATAGTTTTAAACCCGACTCGGTTCAAGGCCCAAATCATCCGGTCTTGACCGGGTCAATTTTTATTTTAAAAAAAATTCAAAACAGCGTCGTTTTAGCAAAATAAAAAATAAAACAAAAATCAACGGATTGCAACTGGATTTTACCGGGTCGGCCGGGTCATGACTTTTCCTATTTTTTCATCAACCCGGCCCAATTCCAGCCCCGGGTCCCGGGTCAGCCTGTCAGGTCGGGCCGGGTTTCAAAACTATGGAAATAACACTAGTGTAAACACAGTAAAATTATTCAATAAAAATAAAAAAAACATCTTTATTGCATTCTTAACTCAGCTCAAAAGCTAAAAACAGTGCTCCTCTAGAAATAACACAAGTGTTCCCCATAGCAGACTTAACTTTTCCCTCCAAAGTCCAAACATAAAACTTGAAAGACTGATGGTGATCAACAAGTGAAATTTACAAATTGCTTATTGAGGTGAAAATCCTACTTGAAAACTTTATTCTGCCTGGAAGTTCCTGTTCTCATAGTTTTTCAAAGACCAAAAACTTGACATCAATCCCACATGTCAAGATGAATGAAACATTAGTAAAACTGGAGGAGAAAAAAGAATTGAAAAATGAAAAGAGAAAAGAGGTGAGAACAAAATCGAAACTCTCATTATCAGCAGTTCTCACTGCTTTGACAGACACCATTAAGATGATTAGGGGAATTAGAACAACTGCCCGATTTGAAGGGCGGCTGCTATTGAACCGGCAAGACTAAGAACTTCAAATGGCGGTTTGTTCATCACTTCCTTCACCGTCAATGGGCATGAGTCTGTAATCCAGAAGTAGGTTAGCCCTGCCCCTGGGTGGCCTGCATAAAAACAAGAGAAACAGTCGGAAAGGGAAGAGGAAAAAAAGCATAGAGAGAAGAAGGTTGAACTTCGGAAGAAATATCATTTGATTAGTTCCATCTCAATTCTCAAAAGCAATCAGGAAGGATACACAAGTTCAAAGGCATCAACGAAATTAGAAAGGCAAATCACCATGAAAGTTAGTTAGAATGGTATTTCGGAAAAGAAAAATCCTACTTAGTTCTTACGAAGGTTTCTCACTTCATGATGGGTCACTTCAGTGTCAGTAGCCCAGACCCACCTGCAATTTGGTGTCCTGGAGTGGTATAATGCAGTGCCGAATAGCACTACAAAGATTGCACACAAAATTTCTGCTTGTGCAAAATTACTCTTTGAAAACCCACATGCTTATTGTCTAGAGAAAGATGATGATGCGTAAGATACAAGTTCTTAATGGAGAAATTATCAGAAGAACCAAGGGTATAAAACAACGGCCACATCGGCCTTATGGCAACACACCAGTGTCACTGCCGCAAGAGACTTGCAAATTTGGACTGGCATTCCCACAGCATCAGAAAGAGGACCTAATCTCCGGTTAAATAATCCCAGAGTAGTTGCAGTTGGACCCGGAATCAATTAAAAGCCGTTTCATTTACATAAACAAGAGGTAGCTTTTAGTTACAGTTTCGGAATAGAAAGGAATAGAAAAGATAAGAGATAGCAAAAACAGAAATGTCTTTGTTAAAAAAATATAAACATAGATATAAAAATAAATGTCTCAAAAGGGCAACATTTGAATGAATTTTTATACTTTCAAAACAAAAATACAGAAAAAACATGTTTCCAGAGACAATAATTATTGTATTTTATTCTTAAAATTTCAATGTAAAAAACTCATAATTCTAAAATTATCCAACACATACAATGATAAAAATGATTATTTTCACAATTTTAGAATCCAACTCGGGAATTGATCCATGACAAGACCCGAGTCATGGTTTGAGAAGGTAAACCCGTGTTAATCCGAGTCAACATACAAATAAAAATAATTATTATCATAGTTTTAAAACTCGATTTGGGACAAGGCTTGAGTCATAGGTCGAGGTTGACTTTTTTAAAAAAAAAAAGAATCAAAATAACCTCGTTTTGACCAAAAAATATTTCAAAAAAAAATCAAATGATTTTTTACCTGTGTTTTATCTCAAGTCAACCAAAGCTTTTAACTAGGCCAAATCAGGTCAATTCTTCCTTTGTTTTTTCTTAAACCCAGATTGGTCCAAATCTCGATTCCTAAGTCAACCCGCCAGGCTAGTCCTGATTTTATAACTAGAGTTATTATAATATTATTAATTTCAACACTCAATATAAACTTAAGGTAAAAAAAAATATCTAATCAATTTTATTTAATCTTATCAACCATAACCAAACACAATACAAAGACAGTCATTTTGTCTTGTACACTACCAGCAACCACAATTTTGTTCTCGAACCAAATATTACCTTACAAATACTCTAAATACTGTGGGGAAATATTGTCCCCTAATATAGTGGTATAAGACTTATGGGCACTATGAATTAATTGTGCCTATGAGTGTTTTTTTCATCCATTTTTTTTAATGTTGCCCATTGAATCTTGATTGAAGGCTAATTTGGCAAAAATTCTCAAGAAAAAGTAAAATCAACAGACAAAAAACTAAAATGAAACGCGTTGGGAAGATAAGTAGTGTTATAAATTTTTTGTGAAATGTTCACCTTAGTCCTAATTCTTTACTAATTATATGAATTGGATCCCTTCAATATTTTAAGTTTCAGCAAAAATCAATTTTGATCTAAAATTTTATTTTTAGTCCCTAGTTTGAAAGAGAAGAGAGAACATTATTGAATTCCAGTAGTAGAGAGAGAAAAATGACGTTAACATCAATCCCGACCATCAAAACGATTGATCTTTATGTCAAATTTCCATATGATAAGGGAAGTTCCACTTAAGTGTTTATTTTACCTTGAAAGTGCCTAAAAAACATAAATTATTTATTTTTAATAATATTTATAACATGTGTAACCTTACATAATATTTTTATTTTATTTTATTTTATTCAATTAATTTTATATGTCTATTTCTATTATCATTTGATTAAATAAAAATTAGATTTTGATAAACAAATCAGTAAACACAACCGAATTGAAGCCTGGGTTGTAAGGTTAAATATCTTTATTTATATATATTTCTTGATTTTTCCATTTCCGTCTTCATTTATCGTTAATCACTATTTTTTTCATTTATTAACACAGATAGTTTTCAATTTATTTGATTATATGTATACATAAGCTTTTCGATTTACACTTAAATTCTTTTTTATGTATAGAAACTTGTGGGAAAAGCCTGAATTTATAATTTTTTTGGTAGCAAAAAAAATATATATATATCCCACAACGAAGCACGTGTCAAATGGCTAATATATATATAAATGCAAAATTCAATTATGAGAAGATATAGCAATAGATTATAAGAATTGTTTTTTTAAGAAAAAAGGTTATTTTGAGAACACTGGTATGTTTATTAAATTTAAAATGAAGATCTACCATTTCCAGTTTTATTGCCACAAGAAAAAGGTAACCGTGGAGAAATATTTTTGTTTTCATTTTCAACACATCTATAAAACATCATTTTAGCTTGCCAACAAAAGGAAAGGAAAAAACATGTCAGTAAAATTTAAAATATAAATGACTACATGCATGCTGTACCTCCATTATCAGATTCAAAGCGTTCCCACGATCTATTTGGAAAAATCCCATGTGTCACGTAGGCACTTATTTTTGCCGCTCCATGGTTAGCCAATATTTTCTACAATACATGAGGACCATGAGAATGGATCAGCAAATATTCTCTTTGAAGCTATATATACAGCAATAAATGAAAAAATAAAGGTATGAAACTTACTTTTTAGAGGTGCTGGGGACTGTGCAATGAACTTTAAAATAAAAAGGCAGATATGATTAGGTAAATTTGCCGATCACCCTAAGAATTCTCATGACCATCCAAACCCAAGTTCATATAAATTCATTTTCCAGTTTAATCCATATGAATAAAGCGGTTAAATTTTAGATATAAAATGATACTTTATATCTACTCATATTTGTAGGTTTAAGAAAATTCAACAAACTGTGTTGTAAGCAATATTCCAAACCTAAAAATGAATCTTCATGGGATATTAAATACATTTAAAGATCTTAAGCATCTAATAATAGAACTAAAAAGTGCATAAATAAACTCGATGATATGTTAAAAGCAATATCTCAACCAACACATTCGTTTCAGAACTTAGTAGAGATGTTAGAAGATCTTTCCAGTTTCAAGACATAATAGGAAATATCAACAGATGTTTCTACAATTTACCAACACCTGGTGGAAACATAAAAAAAATGCAACATGTTTATATGCTTTTTAAAGGATTCAAGAACACCCCATCATAGCATGTCAGTACATATAGATGCAGCCGAAAAAGAAGTTTCTGAATTACCTCATTTGATTTTCAGTTCTGAATATTTTAGTCTTTTTGGTAAACCTAATCTATTTACTTAGAAATCTTATTATTGTTTAAGACTTTTTTATTTTATTAAGAAATTAGGATATCAATTAAGAGGTTTCTCTTATGTGTGTTTTCCTTTTTCCTGTTTGGATTTCTATTTTCTATTTAGTTTGGAACTATTAGGGCTTTTGGTGCCTATAAAAGTAGCAGCTAATCCATGAAATTCAGGAGAACTTTTGATAATGAAATTTTAAGGATTTTGGTTTAATTTGAAGGCTACACCCTAGGGCATCCTCCCTTCCTCTGTTTTTTAATACTGTAAATTCCTGATTTCCTTGTAAAATCCTTGATATCCAAACGTGGCTCACCATGGATCCTTCGGGATGCAAATTTAAATGAAGAGAATACTAAAATGAAGAATGAGTGTGAAACAAAGCAGCTGATGAAAATCAACATGGAGAAAGGGGGATTATGTAAAAATATTAGGCACCTGACATTCTACCAGAGTGCCACCTGACTGAACCAAATCATCAACAATAACAACATGACGTCCTCGAGGGTCTCCCTCCTTGATACGCACTATTCTTTGGTCACCTTCCCGAACTTTAGCACAAATGATCTACATATCGGCGAGCAAAAATTATGCAGGCAGCTCAATGCACATTAAAAGCAAGTATGATGAAATAAGAAAGTGGAAGACATGAGAATCCCTGACATACAGATGGTATGATGCAGTTGAATAGTACTTAGATGCACACCTTAATCTGATATTGCTTGTAAAATGTATAAGATTCAATTAAATGACTCGTATATTGTCATCTCTAGAGATAAAGCAAATGGAGCATACCCATCCATTTTAATTATTTTCTACACAAGTTCTCCAAAAACATTTACTACAAAAACATGCTCAACCCAATATAACTCTGAAAACTAAGCTGCTGCTTGTCGACAGCTCAGTATGTCTAATCTGTAATAGCAGTGTTTCTTTTACATGGTTTTGACTCAGTCAGTGGTTGGGCCTGACTCCATTTGTTCGGTTCGCTGAGCTTACCCACAGTTGGAAAGTGCTACAGAAGCTTATACAGTTAAGATAAAGCAGTAGCAACAATTTCAACATTCTTGGTGAACTCCAGTGGCATTATTTTAGGTTGTATAGTAGAATTCTTTATGTTGTTATGGATGTTCAAAAACTAAATTCCAGTATAGACCTACTTTATGGAGCTCCTTTATGGGGAACAAATGCAAGAAGAGGGGTGTACATTCTTACATGAATTCTCATATTTATTACTAAGCAAAAGTGGATCACGATTTTCAAAAAGACTGTAAGATGCCCAGAGATTTCTACCAAGAAAAGCAACCAGTTTCCAAATTCCAGTTCCATCGATCAATTATAAAGGAGAAAATAAGGAAAACAGACAAGGAGAAGCGACATGGATATCTATGCTGACACTCGTTTGGATGCCCAGATGCATGAGAAACACATTCATGAGCAAATCATAGTGTCTGAGTAACACAGGCAAGGAATTACCGTAGGGAAATGTTGCAGTTGTTTATGAAATCGTTTCCATGCACCATCATCAGGAAAAGCAATTGCTATCTGAAAAGTGAAAAAAATAGCATACACACCCTCAGAATGATGATTGCTTTAAATAAATAAATAACCAGAAAAAACATCAAAGTCTTACTTTGTCAGAATCAGGGAGCTCCTGAAGCCTATTTTTAAGCAAAGGTATTCCACTCTCAAAGCATGGTAAAATATTATCTCCGAAGTAGAACCTCTCCTAATTAGATGCAATAATAAACAAGAAAAACAAATTAATTGAGTCACAAAATTAACTCTTTCAAAAAAAAAAAAAAAAAAGAATCGGAGCTTATTGACTTGCTAACAAACAATAGCAGCAGCAAAGCCAGGGGCAGGCTGTGTAAATCCTTTGGCCTCGATCAAAGCCAAATCCTTGCTGACTAACACAAACTCAAGAGAAAGGGAAGGGAAGGAAAGGAACCTGAAGAGCATGAATATCAAAAGTGACCAAGCTAGTAGGACCTCCCCTGGAAGTTGGTATATTGGACAAGATCCTAGCAAGAGTGAAGGCAGTGGCAACATCTCCTTCGTCCTCCATACGCTCCGAGGTTCCAGTGGGAAAAAAGGGAAGGACGAGGGTGAAGGAAGAAATGAACAATTTGGGCAAAGCGTATATAATTGAAAGCTGCTCAAATATTACTTTGGGGGAACTAAAAGAAGCCAGAAAGGCTACATGCTGACCCCTAATTCCTTGTGCATTTGGTATAAATAAATTCGGAAACCCATCATCAAATGTCCTGCAATAGCAATTAATAATAATAATAGTAATATAATTTATCAAACGAAAAACAAAAAAAGGGGTGGCAAAATGACCTCCAGGAGATGGAGCGGAGCTCGATTGAATCGGACTCCGCAGCGATTCGTTGAGCTAAGGGTTTGGTTTCAGCGCAGTAGAAAAGGCAAACCTTTTGGGAAGGAGAGGACTCCGATGAGGAGGAGGAAGCGGAGGGAATTGAAAAGGAGGAAGGAGAAGGAGAAGAGTTTTGGATCGAGTGAAGATGGTGATTGGTTGCCGCAGATACATACCCAGCGCTCCAATTTTGGGCGTCGCACCTAATCCTAATACTAATAGTAGTCTGTGATTTGGTTTTGAAGAGGAGAGAAGGGAGTTTGGGACATTTGTTGTTATAGATGTAACTATAGTAAGAAACATTTTTGCGTGAAGCGGTGGAGGAGGTGGAGGAGGATTGGAGTGGTGGTGTTGCCGCCATATCTCAGTTATTGATTTTGTTTTACGTTGAATTGACCTCTCAAATTTCAGACATGGTTAATTAACAACTAGTTAGATTCTCTGTCTCTACTCTCTCTACCTACCACAGTTTCCTGCTGATGCTATTCTGTGTTGGCCTTTTTTATCTTTACTTTTAAAATCATGGGCTTTTTTTATCTGTACTTTTAAAATCATGGGCTCCTATGCAATTTAGGCGTTTTTCATCTGTTTTGTATTTACGGTGAAATAAACACAGTAAAATATTTTATAACAAATTAAATTATATTTTACATTATATAGTTCATTAAAAAATTAAGTTTAAAATCTAATTTTTATAAATTATTTTTTATATATTTTTTAACTGAATTTTATAAAATATTATTTATTTTTGCGTTTTAAAAACGCTTTTGAAAAAATTTAAAAAACTTTTATTTTATTTTTTGCTTCAAATTGATATATTTTTGTATTTTCAGATTATTTCGATGCATTAATATCAAAAATAATTTAAAAAAATAAAAAAATATATTACTTTGATGCATTTCCAAGTAAAAAACATTTTGAAAAACAACCACACTTTCACCAAATATTTTATATATATGTTTTTTGCTACACATAAACTTCAATCATAATTTTGATCAAGCACGTATTTAAATCTAACTAACTACAGCTAACCGTATTTTTTAAAAACCACATTCATAAAAGTTACCTCAAAAACAAATACACTTTTAGAATGTCTTTAGCTTCGCAGTGCAACCATCATTTCTCAAAGTTTTTAAATTTATTTTTATTTGATTTTTTAATGTTTTAAAAATGTTTTAATGTATTGATATCAAAAATAATTTCTAAAATAAAAAAATATTATTTTATTATTTTAATATATTTTCAAGAAAAAATACTTTAAAAAATAGTCACCACAACACTCCTAAATATCCCCTAAAACAATGACGGGCCATAAATGTGCAAGACTCGCACCCCTTTCTTACACTAAATAATAATAATAATATTGTTATAATTGAGTTTCATAAAATCTTGTTTATTTTTATGTTTCAAAAACGCTTTTAAAAAAAATAAAAAATTTTTATTTTATTTTTTTGCTTCAAATTGATATATTTTTTGTGTTTTCAAATTATTTTGATGTGTTAATATCGAAAGTAATTTTAAAAAAATAAAAAATATATTACTTTGATGCATTTTCAAGTAAAAAACATTTTAAAAAGCCACCACACTTTCACCAAATATTTTATATATGTTTTTTTGCTACACATAAACTTCAATCATAATTTTTACCAAACAAGTATTTAAATCCAACTAACCACAGCTAATCGTATTTTTTTAAAACTTATTTTTTTAAAAATCAGAACCACAAAAGTTACCTAAAAAACAAATACACTCTTAGAATGTCTTTGGCTTCACGATGCAACCATCATTTCTCAAAGTTTTTTAATTTAAATTTATTTGATTTTTTAATGTTTTTAAAACGTTTTGGTGTATTGATATCAAAAATAATTTATAAAATAAAAAATATTATTTTAATGTATTTTTAATTAAAAAAACACTTTAAAAAATAGTCACCACAATACTCTTTAACATCCCCTAAAAAAATGACGGACCATAAATATGTAAGACTCATACCCCCTTCTTCCACTAAATACTAATAACATTGTCATCTTTGAAGTGTTTAATAGTGTGGTAGTGGTTGTTTTTTAAAAAAATTATTTAGAAATGTATTAAAATCATATATTTTTTATTTTTAAAAAATTAATTTTGATCGCATTAAAGCGAAAAAAAATATATAAAAAATAATTTTAAATTAAAAAAATAATTTTTAAAAAATATAATTTAAAATGCAATTCCAACACATTAAAGGCTATGCCTAAATCACTACTGCAGCCATCCACAACCATTTTTGAATTCAACAATTTTGTTCTATGTATCAATTATAATAAAAGTTTAATGGTGTGAGAAAATCACTTTAGATCAAGAGATCTTTTATTATGAATTGTAATAGTAACTTCACTTTTAATTTTTTATTTTTTTACGAGATATTTCTTTGACTTTTTTCCCTCATCAAGTGAGTGGCGCTCACGCCATTAAGAAGACGCATGTGACGCTTCTTTGTGGCCATATATGGTCATTCGTAATTTCACTGTATGCGCAGTCATGCCCTTTCCCCACATGGTGTGGTGCGTGTAGACAAATAATGGCTGGATTGCCACCGATAATCAATTGTTTGTGTTTTTTCTTTATTTTCTCTCTCATGACAACTAAAGTGAACAATTGTTCTTCTTGTTTGTTATTTATTAAATCAAACATGTTTATTATATTCAAGTACCTTGGGTTTGACAGTCATGTTTGGCTTTGGCAACTACACTAACCTCGCGGGCTTGGGTCTATTAGACTCGCGTCTAGGTCAAAAAATTTTAAATTTTTTAAAAGTATGATTAGACTGTAAAAACAAACATTACCTCATTCAAGCATGATTTTTTATTTATATACATAATAACTTAATTGTAAATTCTTTTTTATTAGTGTAATTTATTTTATAAATTTGTTAGAGCCAATATGCTACTGCTATAAAAAAAAAAAAAAACATTGTGATACTACAAGTTATGAAATCAAAAGCAATACTTACATGCGACATTTAAAAATCACAACACATTGCGAAAGGTTAATTCTCAATTAAAAAATAATTAAATAAAAATAACAACCTATTTCTTCTTATCTACAACTGAAATTACAATTGATTTTATTCCTACAAAAACACCAATATTTTCTTTTTAAACGATGATTAGAGTATCTTCAAACCAATTTATATGTCAATCGAGATTAAGTCTCCCCTCAAGTAATTTTAATAACACACCTCCCATATCATTATCATCCTAGTATATTTTAATGAATTTAATAATTTCTTTTATAAATTAAAAAAAATCTTGTATAAATTATATATGAAATACTGTCTCACAAAATTGATAATTATTCAAGTTATTATACCACCCCCATCACTCCTCCACCTTCACCCATCAACTTCTATCATCATAACATATTATTATATTTTTTATATATAATTATTTATCAAATATTATAATTCTTTTGACTAATAAATTATTTTGTGCAAAACAAAAAACCAGAGATAAAAGAGGGATTTTTAGGCCAACATAAGCGATTTAAATCACACGACAAGCGGCTTAAAAAGAAGATTATCTCATTCGAGGAGTTGTGAGAATTTACATGCATCATATTTTACTTTCTTAATCAATATTTTACAAAAAAAATAAAAATAAATCTCTTGTCAAAAGATTTGTTAAAGAACAAATTTAGGTCCATGGGCCTCTACGGAGGCCCATTGTCTACTGGTCCAGATTCTATACCGGGCTCAAACTATGCTAGACAGCCCACCTAAACAGGAGAGTAGCTCGACGCATTCCATTGCAGGGCCTCGCCCAACTCCTCCTCGTCCAGGTGTTCTTCTCTGACTTTTTCCTTGCATGCCTACAATTTGGCCATGAACTCTATAATTTGTCGCTTGCTGGTTGGAATTATGATGGCTTTTGCACTCATTCAAAGGCTGGAAGGCTTACTTGCTTTTCATTTTGTCCTTGTTAGGCCTTTAAGCACCCCGTGATCATATTATTTATATTATCACCACATTACTAATTACTCCCTGATTAATCCATTATTTATGCATCAAATCCAAGTGAAATTTCATCAGATTTTCACTCAATTTGTTTCGAGTTTAATTAAATGGTATCACATATGGTTGATATTGTTATAATAATTGATTTTCAAATTATTTTTTATTTAAAAATATATTAAAATAATTTTTTTTATTTTTTAAAATTTATTTTTGATATTATCATGTAAAAACGATGTAAAAATATAAAAAATTAATTTAATTTAAAATAAAATAAAAATTAAAATAAAAAGTGCCCAACAGCTTTTTTTTTTTTTAAAAAAGTGAAAATATCAGTCATGTCCACAAGAGAGAATTCAATCAAGGAATAAATATGAACCACTACAGGAGTCGAGAGGCACCACTACTTTGTACTGTGTTTATAAAAACGTTTAAACCGATTTTTTTAAAAAAAAAATCTGATATTTTTTTTAAATTTTTTTAGATTATTTTAATGAGTTGGTATTAAAAATAAATTTTAAAAAATAAAAAAATATTATTTTTATATATTTTTATATAAAAACTACCGTCTACCAGTATACCAAACACTCTCTAACTCGTGCCAAAATAAAACAAAGAGATATAACAACAAAAGACTGTCTCCTTACTTATCTACCAAGAACTCACAGTTCGAAGCTACACCACACTTGTTGAATCCTGATAACTTTATCCCTTCGTGTTTAATAAATAAATAAAATTTCAGTGGCTCTGGTGCTTGCCAATATTTTGTGCGTGTGCTGCCACATAGTTGTAAATATATATAAATATATCCTCACACCCAATTTATTTCTGACACAAAAAAGGAAAAAATCTTCCCTTGTGCGTGCAGCTCAGCCCCAGCAGAAAACACACACGTCAGTCTCCCATCCAAAGCAGCCAGTGTGACAGACAGGTAATTTCACTAAACTATTTGATGTTTTTTTTTTTAATCCCTTGAAGGAAAGTCTCGTTGGAAATGAATTCAATCGTTGGCCCATTTCACCTCTTAGATTCATTTATTTGTTGTTTGATTATTTTTGTTTAGCAAAACAATACTGTGCTTCTTTTGGAGTTTTGCCCAGTTTCAGTGCTTCGCATGCGTCACCATTGTAATTTGGTTTTTTCTTTCACAATCTTGGGTTTGATTTCTTTTTTTTTTTTGTCCCTTTTGAAGTTGTGTTAATATATTCTTTGTCTGATTCTAGAATCTTAATTTGATGCTTGTTATTGAAATTTCTGACGCATTTGCTGAATATTCATTGGTTGCTGTAAATTCGTAGGTGGAAATGTTATTGTTAGATTAAAATTCTGACAATTGGGTGTATTTTTTTCTTATGATTTGAGTGGCCGTGTTGGTGTTTCATTTAATGCTTTGTTTTGTTTTCATTCCAATGTTTACCGATGAAAATTGTTGACTAGAAGCAGAATTTGCTCTCTTGCCTGATTTTTCAGACTGAGTGAGAAGCTAGACTAACCATCATGGCACCTAGAGCATTAGACTATGAATCGTTGAATGAAAATGTCAAGAAGGTTCAGTATGCTGTAAGAGGCGAGTTATATCTTCGAGCTTCTGAGCTTCAAAAGGAAGGGAAGAAGGTATTTATATTGTATTATATTATATTATATTAAGTCTGATCAAATTTTCTTCAGAAATATTGTTGTTCGTAATTTAGCTTATGATGTTTCGCGGATTTGAAAGTTAACTTAAATAAATGTGTTGAAATTCTACTGAATTTATGTGGATGCAACAACTGGAGATTTTTAGTCGATTTTCACACATATCAGCTGGCCAATTTTATTACTAGCACTGCCATCACTGCTTCTAGTTCCGGTTGCTGATTCATTGTCTTCCAAGTGTTCATATACGTCACTGCCAATTCATTTGTTGGATGCACCTCTTGTTTGTGTTCTATATTTTTTCCCTTTTGAATTCATGAAGGAATTTGTCAAATGTAACGCACGCTTTTCATTAGAGGGAGGCTTTTTCTCTCATCAATTGTGAAAACCTAGTCCTATAGGAGATGCATATTCAGTTATATTTTGTATTCCATATAATTTGTATGTTAAAGTACAGCATGTTTTGCCATTACATGTACTTGCATATTTTGTAGCACAGCCATGAGCCCTGCAATAGCGATATATGCTCCATGATCTTGCACTAGGCAATCAACGATAATCTTGAATGTTAGACCTTCTAATATGATTCTAGTGCCTTAACCTGTTACTTTATGTGTAAAATCTTACTTCACATGTGATTTAATTCCTTGTAAAACCATGGGAAGATGTCTGTATTTTGGCTTTAAATCGACCAGTACAAAACATTTAATATGTATGTATGTATGTATGTATGTATATGTGTGTATGTGTGTGTGTGTGTGTCTATTTTATGTATGTATTAAATGTCATTATCCTTTGCCTATTTCTTCGAGTCTCACTGCTTCAAATTTTTCTGTAGATTATTTTCACCAATGTCGGCAATCCTCATGCTCTTGGACAGAAGCCACTTACCTTTCCTCGCCAGGTAATGTTGCAGTATCTTAAATCTCTGTATATGTATCTTTTGTATTTACTGCTTAAATGAACTGTTTTGAGTTGCTTATGGATTCTTGTCTATATAGCTGAGTTGAACCATGGAAAGTTCTATTGTAGGTGGTTGCTCTCTGCCAAGCACCATTTCTACTAGATGATCCAAATGTGGGGTTGCTATACCCTGCAGATGCTATTGCAAAAGCTAAGCATTATCTTGCTATGACTACTGGTGGTCTAGGTATCTTCTTTTTACCTGCCTTTCCTTGCATAAGTTTTGGAAAAGGGTTGAAACATTATCAAGTGCATTGGGTATCTTGCATTTACAGGTTGGTCAGTGGAGGGTTATTAAATCACACAAGTACTGAAACATTAAGAATTTTTTTTAGGTGGTTGTATTCTAGATGCTTCGCCTTATGCCAACTCCACACGTTCCTTTCCTAATTGTCATTTCATTGTCTCTCATATTCCTTTCTTAGATGTTCCTGCCTTGAGAACTTTATGGTTTTCAATTATCTTGCTGCTCTAGCTAGTTAAAGAGTAGTTCCACTGTGACACAGCCATGAGAACCTGCAATGCAAATTAAAGTTACTCTTGTTCACATGTTTAGGTGCTTACAGTGACTCTCGAGGTATGCCTGGAGTTAGGAAGGAGGTTGCAGATTTCATTGAAAGGCGTGATGGATATCCAAGGTGATGTTGTTATATACGATGGTCATTTTCTGCTCTCTCTATCTCTCCGTGTGCGGTTGTGTTTTGAATAAATATCTGTTGTCTTTGGTCTGCAAGTGTTAAGCATAAGTTCACATTGCTGCTCACTTTGTTGACAGTGACCCAGAACTCATATTTCTCACTGATGGTGCCAGTAAAGGTGTCATGCAGATCTTGAATACTATTATCCGCGGTGAAAGTGATGGGGTAAGTATACTTCCCTGCAATGAATGGAATTACTACTGTCTCCTTCTTGGATTTAATGTAGGCTTCTTCTAAATCTTTTCCCAGCCCCTTCTTTCTTGTTGGTAATGATAGAGGTTTTCTTTATCTTAGTGTTATTATCATATCATTTACCAGACAATGCCTGTTAATAAAAAAATCATGTATTTGTCAGGTTTTGGTTCCAGTGCCACAGTACCCGCTTTACTCTGCTGCAATTTCTCTATTTGGCGGTTCCCTCGTTCCATATTATCTAGAAGAGACAGAAAACTGGGGTCTTGATGTTAATGACCTTAGACAATCGGTTGCACAAGCTCGCTATAAAGGAATAACTGTTAGTATGCTTTGACTCATCCTTGTATATACCTTGTATACATGCAATTGCTTGATATCTATTTGGAAATCAGAACCTTAGAATTTAACAGAAAACTGGAAGAACAGAATGGATAGGGTATCGATTTTAACTGCCTGGATTTTACTTGTATTGACCAGTTATTTGGATGATTACTCTTGGAAATTCTATCTACTCGTGAAGACTGGTCTATTGTCTGCTTCTATCTTAATATTATATGTGCATGCATCAGCTGCTGACCCAAGGTGTCTTATAATGCTCATTACCGCAAACTAAATCTTTAATATATTTGATATATGGTCAGGTAAAAGCAATGGTGATTATTAACCCAGGCAACCCCACTGGTCAGTGTCTTAGTGAAGCTAATTTAAAGGAAATATTGCGCTTCTGTTACCAAGAAAACTTGGCTCTTCTTGGAGATGAAGTTTATCAGCAGAACATTTACCAGGATGAACGTCCATTTATTAGTTCTAGAAAGGTAATTTAATTATTGTTTTGCCTCTAAATTCAAGTATTTGTTACCTGGAGTTACAACTGGTATTAAATTATTAATAATATTTTTGCCGTGACTTTGAAAGGTTTTGATGGGCATGGGCCCACCCATAAGCAAGGAAGTCCAGCTTGTTTCTTTCCACACTGTGTCCAAAGGATATTGGGGTGAATGTGGGCAGCGGGGTGGATACTTTGAGATGACAAACATTCCTCCAAAGGTTTGCTTTTTGTCATATAGATATTTGCATCCTTCTTTGAGTTGCAAGTTATGTGTTTCTTGCAAATATTAATTTAGGCATTCATACAATAAAAACAATTAGGCATTCATAACCAAACAAAATATAAAAGAACTACAGAACAATATAAAATTTACAGTAAGCTGGGCAAAAAAAAAAAAAAAGATGTGGTTGACTAGAATTCTCTTAGTTTATATCATTTCATATGATTCACAAATTCTCTTAGCTTTATTCTATCTATTGATAAAACAGATTTCTTTTTTTCATAATAAATGTTCAATGTTTTTAATCTCATGTGTTTTATGACATGCAATATGGAAATTAAACATTAGAAGGATCTTTCAATTCGAGCAGTATTTGAACCACAAACATTCAAAAGTCATCTTTGTTTATAATGATTTATGCTGCAGACTGTTGATGAGATTTATAAGGTTGCATCAGTATCACTCAGTCCAAATGTCCCTGCACAGATATTTGTAAGTAGACCTGCATACTTTCTGCTGTGGTAATTTTATCTATTTAGCTGGGAGATCCAGTACTTGTTTCTCGTTAGTGCTCCAGTTCCTGTTAAAACAAACTCAAGCTATTTACAGATGGGGCTGATGGTCAACCCGCTTAAACCTGGAGATATTTCATATGAGCAGTTCATTAGGGAAAGGTACGCCTGCTAAGATTTAGTTTCTGAGTTAATTCAGAATTCACGATGATAAATGAAATTGAACCAAGGACATTCCCCTTTGATTTATTAATTTGCTAAACTGTCAATCTGATTTCCAAACTAGTAAATGGATACTATTAATGTCCATTGTCAAGTCAAAGAATTGTCTACTTTGAGCAAGGAATAACAATGTTTTATGATCAAAACAACGCAGCAAAGGAATCATTGAATCATTAAGGAGAAGAGCAAGGATGATGACTGATGGATTCAACAGCTGCAAAAATGTGATATGCAATTTCACAGAAGGTAAATTGTTGTTTCTTAGCTATTTTAACATCTTGCATTTTGTGATCTCACTCCCAATCTGTACCTGGATGTTGTATGACATTGTAGAATTTGGTTTTAGGTGCTATGTATTCATTTCCTCAAATACGATTGCCACCTAAAGCAATAGAGGCTGCCAAAAAGGCTGGAAAAGTTCCTGATGTTTTCTACTGTCTCAAGCTTTTGGAAGCCACTGGCATTTCAACAGTCCCTGGTTCAGGATTCGGACAAAAAGAAGGGTAACTTCTGATTTTTCTTTTTTGATTTAAACTCTGGATTTAGCTGTAGCTAAATGCCATTTTCCTATTGCATTCTTTTTAATAGTTTTACAGGGTTTGAACACACAAGCATGCATGCACACAGACACATATGAGACAAAACAAAAGAAAACTGTCTTGAAAAGTTCAGCCAATTCTCTTGGCTATGTTTCTCTTCATGCGGATTGATTTCTTGGCCACATACTGAATTTTTTTTATATTCGCATCATAATTTGAATCATATATTTATGAAGATTACGTGTATGCTTCTGCCACAAAAGGGGGTTTTGCAACCCCCCCCCCCCCCATCCTTTTCTTTTGTGGGTGTGCAAAAGCACGTCTCTAGATGAGTCTGTTCCTAAACTGTAATTAAATGCTAGTGTCTGATTGTTATGCTTTCTTGCAGGGTCTTTCATTTAAGGACAACCATTTTACCAGCAGAGGAAGAAATGCCAGAAATCATGGCCAGTTTCAAGAAGTTCAACAATGAGTTCATGGAGCAATATGATGACCGCAGTGGTTATTCAAGGCTGTAAGAAATCCTTCAAATTCTGCAAATTGTATCATATTATTGGGCAATTGCAAGCTGTTTCGTATATGCTTCCTTAAATTGCCAGTATTTGGCTATATAAACTAAATTCTGTTGAAGACTCATTCTGCTGCTAATCATCACTCAAATAACAATCGACTGGATGAATGTGTACTTAATCTGGCATCTAATACTGTCATTCGTAAAGGTGAAGAAAGCTCAAGCTTCACTTAATTAGTCTGATGAGCTAGCTACTAAATGGCTGCCTACCTCTGCCTCTTCGCATCAATATCTTGCCCTAAGCAACTGATAAAATAAAACCATTAGTGGGCCTGGGATTTAAGCGTTTCGTTCCCTTTTCTGCTTAACATAAATTTAGTCCTCGCTTCTTGTGTGCTCCTCGTAAATAAGGCATACAACCTCCCTTAAGTGCTTGCCCTCTAGGTCTGCCACCCTTTAATGCTGCATTCCCTTTCATTTTGACTATGATATAAGCTCACTCTCGCACTGATATTACAACCACACTCTCGCACTGATATTGAAATTATTTTAATATATTTTTAAATAAAAAACATTTTAAAAAATAATTATAACCAGATTTGAATGTACATGATACGGAAAGGAAGTAACCAGTGAAAAGGGCAAAGGACTGGTAGAAGAAAATTGATCAGCAAAAAAAAGTGGTCATGGTAAAAGTGAAAGGGACCTGAACCCCTGCCTGCTTTTTCCAGCAAGTTGCATGTCTGAAATTTCAGGAGCGGAAATCAAGGGTTACACGGTGCTTGTAGTATGTGGAATCGAATTTTCTATTAATATTGTAAGCTTCAAAACACTTTCAAGTATCATTTAGTCAATTAATGTTCCAATCCAAAGCAAAACTAGGGTTTGTGGAATTTTGAAAAGGGTCTCTAGTTAATGATCTTGATAGCTCTGTAGGTGATCCTTTACATCTACAAATACACAAGGTATTTGTACAGGTATAAACAACCTATACTGTACATAACCTAAGGGCTAGCACAAGTGATGAAGGAGATGGCTTGAGTTCAAGTGTATATAAATAGATTGAATCGTGCACTTCTAGAAAAATTAACCATTGAAAGCCTGAAGATAGATGAAAAATTAAACAGGCTGATTGAAAGAGAGCTTTAGTCCATCTTTTTTTTTTGGTTAATCATTGATATTCGAGATAATTTATACGCATCTCGACTAATCTCTTAAAACTCTGAAGTTAATGACCATATAAATTTTTAATAATCCTGAAATCTTTGACACTTGAACTACAGCCCTTTAGAATTGCTTTAGTCCATCTTTATAAACTACAAAGTATAATGAATGTTCTTATGATTATGATGCCATGTTTTTTTTTCATATATATTTGACAAATGAAAGTTTCTTTGAGTAACCCATAAAAAAATAATCAAATAAACTTCGTAAGCTTAGAATAAACTATTATAATTATTATTATTTAAAAAATAATTCAAAAAACATCATTTTTTTATAAAAAAATTATTTAACTTGAATTAACTCGAATTATCTTGTTCAGCATATAACTCAAATTAGAGGTGTTCATGGACATAATTAGACCAAGTTTGGATTTATAATTATAATCAACCTTATTTTTAATATTTTATAAATTATCAACCCCATCATTTCAAATTTTTTGAACTCAAACAAGTTGGTATAATTTTTTTTGTGAATTTTACAGATATCCACAAGTGAGTATACAACATTCTTTATTCTTTGACGATCCTAAGAAGAATGCACTTACAAAGACAGATAATTGAATAAATTATTTTATCAGATACATTTGAATAGCTTTCTCGGACCGGTAGAACTCTCATCTGTAAAATGCATAACTTTGAAAGCAAAATTATTCAAGTGGCCGGAAAAGAAGTAACTTTGCGAAAGAAAAAGATGAAATTAATAGCTGTTGTCCTAGGTTTACAAGACACATCAGATTTCTCTACTTTCTTATTAATATTTTATAGCTAGCTACCAAGAAAAGTGCTATTGATACCAAGAATTTTCTAGCATTACTTATATTTAATGAAATATAAATATTAACTCAGGTTAAGCTGGTTTTAAATATTCTAAATCATGATTTCTATTTATTAAATTGTTTTTATTTACCATCATTTATATATTCATATTAACTAATTTTAATGGATTCAATTGGGTTAAATAATATAAATTTTATTAATACTCTAATTTTTTTAAATATACCTAACTCAAATTACAATAATATTTTTTTTTATTAATGTAGGTGTCCGGCTAACTTGCGTGTATCTCAACTAATTTTACAGGTCTTGAAATTAATGACCATATAAATCTTTAATAGCTTTGATATTTATAAGATTCAATTGATATTATTTTTCAAGATTAAATTACAATAATATTAATTATCCTAGTGATAGTACTGATAATTAAAAAAATAAAAAAGACACTAACTTTGTAACGTCCTTTTCTAAGAATTTTCACAAGACATTGGGTGCAATAAAGGAAGGAAAAAGAGGCAGTGGTGATTGATTGATGATCCCGATGTGGTGCCCAAAAGCTTTGGCGCCAAAATCCAAGTCAATCAATCTCTATTTTCAAGTTCTGCTGCCATTGGCCAGCTTGTTTCACGGGCACTCCACTCTCCATTTTTTTTAAAAACTTTTGTTTGTTTAAATATATATATATTTTTTAAATATTTTTTTGAAAATAAAAAATAAATTGAAAAATATTTTCTGGTATTTAGTTATGTCATGAAAAATAATTTATTAATTTTTTTTAAGTTTATTAAAATAATAAGAAACAAATCTTATAAATTAGTTGAATGAGAATGAAATTTAAAAAATTTAATTTTATAATTAATTTCAAATAAAATAAATAACAATTAAAATAATAAAAATAAAATCTAATAGATAAAAAAATTAAAAGATAATGAAATTAAAATAATAATAATTACAATTTTATAAATTATTTCAAATAAAATAAATAACAATTAAAAGAAAGATGATCAAATTTAATATATAAAAAAATTCAATTAAAAAAACAATAAGAGAAAAGCAAATAAAAATCATAAAATAAGGATCAAAGTTAATATAAAAATCAAATTAAATCAAATTTTAAGAGATAAAATTGAAAAAAAAAATCAAAACAAAATATATAGCAATAAAAAATTTGAGGATCAAATTTGATATAATCAACAAATAATATGATATTTTTAATTTTTTTACAACTTCTAGAAAGTGTTTTCCGTTCAAAATAAAAGGAAAACACTTTTCTAGAAACCAAATCAAATTTTTCTTTGACTGAAAAATATTTTTTGTTGTCTAATTTTTCTATTGGCAAAAAAAATATAAGAAAATTTGGAAATTGATTTTTAGTAAACTACTTGATATAAAACAAACGGGCGTTAAGTTCATTTTTATTTTAAAATATATAAAAATAATAATATTTTTTAAAAAAATATTTTTAATATTCACATGTTAAAACAATTTAAAAATGGTAATTTAAAATAAAATAAAAATCTAAAACACACTTCTGTTTGTTATTATTTAAAAAATATATTTGTTTTAGGAATATATTAAATTAATAGTTTTTAGTGTTTTTTAAATGTACTAATATTAAAAATAAAAATTATATATATAAAAATTATTTTAATATATTTATTAGTAAAAAATATTTTCATAAACTACTCAGCACCACGACTCCACTGCCAACTATTGAGAAATATTATCTTTTGATTTAATTACTAAATAAATCTTAAATAGATCAGCTTATGTCACGAGGTTCGACCTCGGGTTCTCTTTCTTTGCTTTTCTTTCTCACTCTAGCCACGAAGAATCTGGTTGGTATAAACAGAACATTGGACATCACTGATCTAGCTAGCCAGCCAGTCCACCTCCACATTTAAAGCTTTTTGCTTAACTAGTACACTGCGTTCCTATCCTTTCCTCCTTTCTTCCATTTATTCCTAGCTCGTAGCTTCCCTAGCTAGCTTCACAAAGACTCTTTCACAAGAATCTAACCAAATCTCCTCTTTCATCTTCCCTTTACAACTTTTCTTCTGCTGTTCACTTTCCTCCTGGTTTCATTTGATTCTCTACCGATCCCCACACAAATCACAGAACCTCTCAGCTTTATTTATTCTCTGTGTGCTAGCAAGCTTTATTCCTTATTCCTTGTTGGCTACCTAGCTACTCCTATAATAACACTGTTGGTTTGTGCTAGTTTTGGATCCAAAACATACCATATGGGGTTCTCGAAGAAGCCTCCAGCCGTGGATGGTGGCTTAGATTTAGATGGTGGTAAGAGATGGGTTATTGCTGGGATTCCTTTAAGAGCTCCTTTAAAGCCCATATCTACAAATCCAGTGGAGAAAGAGATCAACGAAGATGATGATCAGAGTAACTGTACTACTGCTTCAACAACGCCTACCAGTGAAGAAGCAAGAATTCCTTCTAGACTGGTGTGCCCTCCGGCTCCCAGGAAGCGAAAAGCTACTTTCAAGTGTAATTATACCAGTGGTGTTAGGGAGTTCTTTACCCCCCCTGACTTGGAAACCCTTTTTGTACAAAGGGCAAACTGATCGTCATTGATTCATTCCTTCCAAGTTCAATTTGCCTCCTCCTCTACTCATGATTTGCTTCTTCTTTTTTCTTTTTAATTTCCTTTGTTTGATCCAGTTAGGCAGGCGCCGTTAGCTTTTTAGCAGGAGGATCTTAATTATTGTTTGTACAGGTTTTATAAGTAAATAAAATCTGGAATAATTCACTGACATGTTTTCTTTGTATGTTTAGCAAATTAAATTGTTCTCTTCATCATCATTATTTTTTATATTCTTTGTTCTAGCAGTTGCTTTATTTTACAACCATGTTCAAGAGAAACATAATAACTAAGGTAATATCTGTGTATTTTTTAGGTTAATTAAAACACGCCAATGTTTTGTTTTTATTATAAAAGAAAATTAAACACATAATGTTTTAGAACAACACATCAGCATCAGCTGAGTTGCAACCACCGAGTACAATAGTTTCATTTTGTTCTCATCCTCTGACACAAGCTGTAGATATCTTTCCGTCTCTGTGTATGGGGCTGTTCATGGCCATGCTTGCCAAATGACACATGCAAGTCAACTATCTAAGTAAAGGATAATCCTTTTCAAAGATAAGAAGATGCTCCATGGCCTGATTGACCGAGACAAAGTCCCCTCGACCCTTGCTGCCATTGACACCTTAATCAAACCTGTTATGTATTTATTATCCTGTGATTTTATATGAATTCCACTATAAAATTCCCTTACAGGAGCTTATAACACTACCAGAAAATCGATAAATACAAATGGAAATATCGAGAGAATATTTTCGTCGATAAATTTTCGAGGGATTTTACCGACGGACATATTCCCTCAATATATACCGAGAAAATTATGGAGGGACAAAAAAATTAAAACAAAACAAAAAAAATGATGACGTGTCAGGATTTATCAACGGAATTACCGACAGAATAAATTCCGTTGGTAAAATCCGTCGGTAACCTTATTTACACTGTTCATCATGTCAATTACAAAGGGAATCACCGACAGACAAAATCCGTCGGTATTTTTCAGAGAGCTCCAGAACTGTTCACTTTTCCAATTGCATTGTTAATTGTTGTTCTTTACGGACAAAATCACCGACGGATTGAAAAGTCGTCGGTGTTATTTGGCGGTTTTCTGAAAAAATTCAATTGATTTAAAATTTTCATTTAAATATTACAGACGGAATCACCGACGGACTGAAAAATCGTCGGTAATTGTTGGCGGTTTCTGAAAAATTTGTACGAAATTGAAAATTTAAATTAAATATTAACGATGGAATTACCGACGGAATAATTAAAAAAATATTAATATTCAATTATCCGTTGATAAATTCGTCGCTAACGCGCCCCAATAAAAAGCCCAAATTCCTTATTTCACAAGAGACAGACTTATTTCTTCTTCTTCTTTTACTTCTTCTTCTTCTTCTTATTCTTCTACTTCTACTTCTTCTTCTTCTTCACTATATGTAAAAAACATCAATATCTATTTCTTTTTCTTCTTTTCTCTCCTCATCTCCTTCTCTTTTTCTCCATGCTCGGGTATGTCTTCTTTTTCTTTCTTCTTTTATCCTCTTAGTTTTTTTTAATTAATATGCTTTACGAAATGTTTTTTCTTCTTAGCTTCACTTGCAACTACATTAAGGTAAGATTTTTCTTTTTTTTTCATGATTTTTTTCACTATATTTGTTTTTTATTTTATTTTTAATTTTTTTTGTTCTTAATAATTGTATAAATGTTGTTGTGAGATTTGTTTTTTCATATGAGATTAATTTTTAGTTGATTTATTTATAGGATTTTTAAATTTTTAGCAATTGCAACTTTATTTTTTTCATATGAATTTTTTTAGTTGAATTTATTTTTTCATTTTATTTATTTGTTGCAAATTTGTTTGAGTTGATTTTCTTTTTTTTTTTCAAGCATTTTGAGTATATATTATACAGTGTTGATTTATGTTAATTTAATTATTTTATAATTTTATAAAATGAATTTTTTTAATTTTTTTTTTAAATAATTACCGACGGAATTACCGATGGAATTTCCATCGGTAAATCCGTTGGTAATAAAAAATATTATTACCGACGGATTAACCGACGAAATGAAGCGGGTAATTTTATTTTTTTATTTCCGACGGATAAAAAATTACCGATAAAGGAATCACCGACGGAACATTTTTGTCGGTGATGTTGTCGTTAAATTAATTACCAACGGAATATATGTCTTACACCGACAAAAAAATTCCGTCGGTAAAACTGTTAAATCTTGTAGTGTAATTTATAATTTCTTTTTAATTATAACAGTAAAAACTATCAAGATATTTAACATACTTGTTCTCTTAGCTAGTGACCCACCCCACCCACCCACCTTGAACTCTCACGGTAGTGGGGCTGGCCGGGAAGGTTCTCTCCAAGTGTTTTCTCCGATATAACCATTAAAAAGGACAAATAAAATACGGATCGGTAGATTAGAATCCTATGCCAGCAAGTTGAGTGGACCTTATTTAAAATTCTCAAGCTCAAGTTCGGCATCTCATGGACTCATACCAATAATTGACGAAGCCACTTACACACACACACACACTTATCTAGTCTTATCTAATCCTAAAAATCAAGGACACCAATTGTTTACTAGTTACAGAATATTGATGTTCATCATGAAAGCAAAGCATATGTTACAACAGCGACAGCATGTCTAGATAGCGAGCTAGGGGACGTTCACCTAATCTTGGGTTTCTTTTAGTTACATTAAAGAAAGCTTTCTCGGGATCGGAGCTGTACCGAGGCAATGGATTTGCACCACGTCTGTGTAAAAGCTGCGAGTCTGTCTTGGCACCTGGCTAGATAGCAATAGTTTGTCGCCTTTGTCTGAACTTAATTTTTTTTAAAACAGTAGAGAAAAAACGTTGTTTATCCTTAAACACTGTAGGGTAACATTGATAAATGTTGAGCTACAAGAATGGAGGTGTAACAGTGATGAATTTACAAGGACGAAAACACTCTATAGTAACTTCATTGGAGATCACATGAAGCTCCCCTCCATGGATATCATATATGATTGGCGATTAGTGTAAGCTTGCATATTAATTAATGTTCAACTCTCGAAAAGTTTTCTATTTTACCATTAAGCTAGACAAGAGAGCAAAGTATTTTAATCGGTGCATGACACCAATTATGCAAGCAAACATATGCCCAGGGATCGAGTTTGGAACTTCGGATTTGGATGTTAATTCTCTAACCACGTTAAGTTTTTATTCTTTTAATTAACGAGTTACCCTTTGATTGGCATTTTACAGTTTTTCCTGTACAGTTACTTGAGCTCCGTCTGTTCTGATGTTGATCCTCCATCTGTTCTGCTCTGCATCTCTGTTCTGATGCAGAGCAGAGAGAATATATATTTTCAGTGAGGTCGCTCTGTTTTCATTATTTAGAGTGTGTGTGGAAGTGTGGTAGTGATTGTTTTTCAAATAGTTTTTTGTGCCGAAATACATGTTAATGATGTTTTTTTATTTTTTAAAAATTATTTTTGATATCAGCACATTAAAACGATCCAAAAAGTACAAACCACATTCAATTTTAGAAAAAAAATCAAAATTTAATGAAACACAGTTACAAACGCAATGTCAAACAAACTTTAAATGGTAAGTACTTTTTATCGCATAGCTATACGAGGGATTTGTTAAAATAATTAAAAATAAATAAATAATAAATAAATTTTTAAAATATAATTTGTATTATTTTTTAATATAATTTTTTAAGGGAAAGATTTTCAAACTTAAAACTTGCACATATTCATACTATTTTGTGCTTAATATTTATAAAATAAAAAAAGAAGGGTGAAATTTAAACTCGTGTCTACTTGACTATTAAGACTCTAATATTATGTCAAAAAAATATCTTACCTCAATAATTTAAATTATTAAATAAATTTTTAATATATAATTTATATTATTCTCTAACAAATTAAATTAATTTAATTTACTTCATGAATTACTAGCATCAAAACATGGTCTCCTCCTAGCTCGAGATCGAGGCCATAGAAGAGTCCTGTGTAACTCGGAATCAAGGGAGGCCATTCGCTTGATTTACAATGACCAAGTTGATTTTCATAGATTTAAAGCTACTATCTTAGATATCAGAAGCCTCCTGACTAAGAATTGAGAGGTCAGCATTTGTGATTTCTATTTTGATCACTTATTATTGTCTTGTCTAGTGTCATCATAGTAGAATGTAATAAATATTAAATATTTATTCAAAACATAAAATCTAGAGGTGGGGTTAGAAGTTTTTCCTTAAAGGAGAAATTGACTTTAAATAAGGAGTTTTTTCTTATAATTTTATATATATATATATATTCAATTAATAATCGGATGCACAGAAAAGAAAAATTAAATAGCTTCCTTAAATTTTGATTTATCTATTTATTAAAAAGATTTATTAAGCCATTAAGCTTTTTAAATCCTATTCCGACAAAGAACAGTAAGAAGAGGTTGTTTAATTATGAACGCCATCTTCAGCTTAAGCGAGCAGGACATCATTCCTCGGAGAAGGTGACGAGATTTTATTTCTGGCATTCGGTGTTTAATTGCATGATCGTCAGGGCACCGCACCAGTTTAATAGAGAAAGAGCACACTATCACTTGTCAACATCCTCTTGGCTCTGGTAAGCTTGTGGGGTCGTGAACACTGGGATGTATAATTGAAAATGAGGTACCTCGAACAGTAAGTTCTACCGACCATAAAATTCTAGTGGCCGACGGCTGATGATATTTCTTTAAGGTTTTTTTTTTTATTTTAAAAAATATATTAAAATAATATTTTTTTTATTTTAGTACACTAAAATATCTATAAAAAAATAATTAAAAACAAGATACGCCAAGATATTTGTGGATTCTAGAGGCCAAGCCTATAGTCGTGTTCATAGTTTTTGTGGAGCCAAGCCATCAAGTTTGACTGTCTTTCTCGTCGATTCCAATTTTCTTCAGAATATCGATAGATTCCGAGCAATTTATGCCTCGAATTGATTCAGAATTTTTCCCAAATGAAGTGGATTCCACATGGAATCGCCTCATCAAATAGTTGTTTAAACTGAAAATATTACAAATTACTAATGGTGCTGGCTAGCTTGATGTAAGATAAGAAGCAATGCTTAGTGTGGAATTTGCCTGGAGCACATTGATTCAACCTTCTGATATGGAAGATATGCCCAGATGATATAAACTCATTTTGTAAAATACAAGGATGAGATACCTTCCGTATACTCATTTATTTATTATCAAGGAAAATATATCTATTTTTTATTATTTAATGGACAATACTTGATTGAAAATAGAAGTTAAATAAATCCTTTTTTCTTGTAATAAAAAATACTCATGGACCAATTCACATAGTATTAAATTGAAGATACAATAAATGTTCATTAAACTTACATAGTTAAAGACTCGGGTGATGAGTTTGATAGATTAAACAGGCCAATTAAAATGATATCATTTTAAATTTTTATTTTTAATAATGTTATTTTGAATTTTTTAAAAGTCTTGAATTAACTTATAAAATCAATCATGTTAATTTTAAATTAATTGGTGTGTGGATAGAACGTAAAGAGATAAATATTTTTTTATAATAAGAAATTCACATATTAAATTATATTGATCTAGTGCATTGATACAAATTGTGACAGGTGGTGTGACTTCAAAAGAAGTTCTGGAATGGGCTTAGTTGTCATGGACAAAGCCCGTCAGTATTGTAGTTGGCGTCATTTATGGATCCAGGCCTTTTGTTTGGTTGGGCTTGGCCTCTTGGGTGATGGAACAAATACAAATCTTTTTCTGAGGTTCTAATTCCATCATAAACACAAGAAAAAGGATATTTGAGAACGTAACTTCCCCCGGAGCTCAATGGCCCCACTTGATCAATGACGTAGCTTATAGAACGGTCCTCGTATCTACTCTCCTCAAACTGTAACAGCGTTTCTCGGTGTTCCGTTCCTTTCCATCAGAAATCTGGAGCCCGTTTCACTGTTCACACTCACCACTTCAACCGAAGAAGATGAAGCAGAGTACCTGGCCTGGTCGATCAGACGGCTCTCGTTTCAAATCGCTCCCGATCAAACACCAATTCCATCAATCAGAGTTCAAATCTACCTCCAAATTCTGGTCAACATCATCAGCTTCTCGGCAAATAAGATCATCAGATGGTGATTTCTCGAAACTTCCCTTCGATATACTAACCAAAATAGCGGCATCGTTCACGCTGCCTAATTTGCAAGCGGCGTCGTTGGTGTGCAAGTCATGGAGCGAAGGGCTTCGGCCGTTGAGAGAAGCGATGTTGTTCTTAAAATGGGGAAAGCGGTTCAAGCATGGGCGAGGAGGTGTGCGCCCTAATTTGAACAAGGCTCTCGAATCCTTTTTAAAAGGTGCGGCTCGTGGGTCCACCCTCGCTATGGTTGATGCTGGTCTTCTTTACTGGGAAATTGGCGACAAAGACAAGGCAATTGCCCTTTATGAGAAGGCTGCTAAGCTTGGAGACCGCTCTGGACAGTGTAATCTCGGACTTGCTTACTTGCAAGGTATCTAATTCTTAATTTCTTTTCTATTCATTTTTCATTTGTTTCTGTTTTGTGCAATGCAAAGGGAGCAAAAAAATTGTAGAAAAGTTGAAAAAGGTGCTAAATTGAGTTGTCAAATATTCGTTTGAAAGGGAGCGAGTGGCTCTCTTGATTGATTGATTCCGGATAATATCTAGTCATGACACGAATGTACTTTGTAGTTTTAATCGCTTTAAAATAACCCAGAAAGGGAAAAACATTAATAACATTAATAAATAAATAAATAAATAAATAAAAAGGTTTGGCTATTAGCTTCCAATAAAGCAAAATCTGGTCATGAGTTGCTAGTCATGTGCTTGTTATGATTATTATTGTATGTGCAGCTGAACCTTCGAAACGTAAGGAAGCAGTAAAATGGTTATTTCAGGCATCAAAATCTGGTCATGTTCGAGCTCAATACCAATTCGCACTTTGTTTACATCAAGGTAGTGGGGTGAATTGTAATCTACAAGAGGCTGTAAGGATCTCTCTTCTTGTCCTTCTACCATAAATTGTGGATTAGCCTGTTCACTTCAGAACTAGTGAGCTTTTCTCTCATGCAGGCTAGGTGGTATCTAAAAGCGGCTGAAGGTGGATATGTGCGTGCAATGTACAATGTTGCATTGTGTTACTCTGTTGGGGAAGGTTTGGCTCAGAGTCATCGACTAGCAAGGAAATGGATGAAGCGGGCAGCGGATCGTGGTCATAGTAAAGCTCAGTTTGAGCATGGACTTGGACTCTTTTCTGTATGTTATTGCTGATTTAACCTATATTTATTTGAATATGCAGGGCAGGCAGTGGATAAAGTAAATTAATTTAATTTGTTCTCTGAAAGGTTGCATTAAGGTGGAGATTATAACAAATGTGGATGGGAAGGGCATAGTTGAGAGAGCAGGATACTTGCATGTCTTTTTTGCATTCTCCCTTTTTTTCCAAGGGTGCCCACCTGGCATTGTGTTTGTTTGGACTCATGTTTTCGAGTTGTGATCTTTTGCTTGCTTTCATCTTTTTGGTGTTCTTTTTTTTTTTCACGTGGAAACCTGTGATTCGGAAAAGAATGAGGACTGATGCTTTGTCGAAATACACGTTGCCAACTACCCAAGCATAACTTTGCAATCCACCCTAAGAAAGCTAAAACCCAATGTCAAAGCCCCGTGGCATCTTTAGAGGTCACGTGGGATAGGGCTAATGGTTCAACAGTTTCTTTCCCCATCATATCTGCAACTAAGTTATGAACTATGCAGATAGTACTTATATATTACTTTTTGGCTTGTTTAAGGATCTTATGGTGATATTTTGGGCAGGAAGGAGAGCAATTGAAAGCTGTAGTTTATCTGGAACTTGCCACTCGTGCTGGTGAAACAGCAGCAGCTCATGTCAAGAATGTAATTTTACAACAACTATCAGCAACTTCACGTGATCGTGTCATGAATCTTGCTGATAATTGGCGTGCTTTACCTTCATCTCGCTGAGGTATTCATCCGGGTTTGTAAATCTTTGAATTATAGGCTTTCCCTTCACTTACATGCTTTACAAGAACTTGTCCTTATGCCCTTGATCATGAAATGTCATTCTACTTGTGGCATACTATAAATTTATTGGCTGTAGACCACTGTATTGGAGACATAGGTTGTTTGCATTTCAATAATCTGTAATTGAAAAGGAATAATAAACTAACAAGATTTTTTCTCGAGTCCCATGAGCAATTAGAGAATCTAACTGTATGCTTTCCCTAAAATGAATGGGGAAGGTTTTGCGATAGCAAATTGTTGTTCTCAGGCCCTCGCAATTTGAAATAAGTGGCAGCATAAATGCAACAATCACACTAATTGGCTAAACATTATAGTTGCTTATTTCAGCATCGAAGGTATATAAAAAAGTTAAATTGAGAGTACAAAGGATTAATTAATTAATTAGATACTATCTCTTGAATCCTTCTAAATTTTGATTATTGATTCTGGTTTTTCATTATATATCTCGTTAGTACTTTCAATCGAATAGATTAGAGTTTGTTTTAATACACTTAAATTCTAATCATAAATAGACACCTTTTGTTTATATTTGCAAGATTTACTGGTTAATATAAGACGCCTCAATGTGTGTGTCTGTATGAGCTTCTCGGTTGACTAATTGTTTGATTGGTTTCGCAGATCAGGATAATCTCATGGCCTATTGGTTGCAAGACATTAAATTAAAAAATCCCAAGGTCAAAATTAGGGGCATTATCGAACTATGCAGACAAATTTCAGCCCGTGCTCGGATATCTTGGCACACTTCCTCTCCATTTTTGTGCTGTTGATACCATGGAGAGCAATTATGCCGTTGAGCGTGGTTAAAATGTCATCTTGGCTGCTTGTTCTTTCATCAGTTGAACTGTCAAAACTTATGTTGCTCGGGTATGACCATTCATGAGACGAAGTCCTGGTTAGCGGTCGCCTTTGATAATTTTGGAAGGTTATGGCTACGACGAGAGTGTGGAATGGTTCATAGGTGTGTATGGTGGTGCTCCGTGTTAATGTTAAGTAAACTGCTATGTGCTGTGCCACTAAGTTCTGGGAGTGTGGGGCTTGCACTATTCTTCTGGTCATCGTGATGACCACCAAGAAGATTGGAGAAAAATAATGTCGTCTTAGTGGGGAGTGCAACCAAGATTATAAAATTATTGTGGGAGTCCAATTAGAGAAGTTCTGTTGTAGTAGATAGCATTGTCGTCGATGGTAAAATTCTGTCTGGCGTACTCTACTGGTTAAATGTTCATGCTTGTGGGATGTTAACGCTGGCATTTTCTTTAACTTTAAGGTGGCACCAACTTTTGTTATTATTTTTATTTTAAAAAAAGCGAAATCATTTCTAAAGCATTAACATTTTTTTAAAAACTTATTAATGTAAGTGTTCAGATACCTCAACTAATTTTATGGGTTCTAAATTTTATGGGTTCTAAAATTAACGATTATATAAATTTTCAGTGAGATTTATAAAATTAATCTCTAATGATCTTGAGATTTATGGAATTCAGTAATTTTTAAAAAATAAATCTAGAATCTGATAAGTAATATTACATTAACATTTTTATTCTTTTATTCATGCAATGGTTTAGGAGAGAGAAATGCAATGGTTTAGGAGAGAGAAATTGTTTAATTTTTCACATTTCATACACCAAAATACATATTCTTGGTGTAGATGAGTTCTATTCAGCATTTAGTAAGAGAAGTTTCAAATTATATATATATATATATATATATATATATATATATATATATATATATATAAAGAGAGATCAGGGTTGAATTTCTCAGCTTTTCAATTTAATTTTTGATTTACATTATAAACTGATCGTTTTTCTTTCATTTATCAGTTATTTATATACAATTAATTTTCTTTTTCATACTTAAATTATCTACACATTTTTTTTTGTTAATTTTTTTTTGTCCGGTAAAAGACCGAGTATGTGCCAGCTAAATGGTAATTTTCTATTGATTATAACAAATCTTTTTTTGCCAAAAAAGTACCTTTAACTACGAGAAGGATTTCTCCATTAACGAGGCTTGGACACCTGAGAAAAATAAATACCATGCACTTGACAGAAACACATTCAAGAGCTCTCACTCCATCCACTAATGCATCCTGGGTGTCAGCGTCAGCAGATGGATATTTCCTCTTCGTTGG
Source organism: Populus deltoides (assembly GCA_015852605.2). NCBI lineage: Eukaryota > Viridiplantae > Streptophyta > Magnoliopsida > Malpighiales > Salicaceae > Populus > Populus deltoides. The sequence goes on from CM027579.2 coordinate 7,943,526, forward strand.
AGCATCATGCATGCTTGCTAATGAAACAAGGAGTAATCAGACAAATGATAGCTGCTGTTCTCAAGCCATTTCATCCTCGGAGACTGACTGAAGTTATTGAAGGCTGAAGAAGTTGAGGGCATCAAACTGACTAAATATCAAGAAATCATTATGCCGCAAACGATCCAAGTAACACAAGTTTTAGCCTCGACAGTGTGACTTTTTTTGCCTCCATCATTAGCAATCCAATACTGTAAAGGAAGGGGCAAACAAAACCCAGGAAGGAACGCACAGCAGGTTTTATGCGAACGATAAACCATATTGATGGATAAAAAGGGGATCAACTTAGAAAAGGGACCAGGTAAATTTATAACTAATTTGATTTATTTGTAAGGCATGAACAAATTGTATTAATTACCAATAATATCCAGAAAACTCTGTTATGATGACGTGTTACTGTGTTTCTATATGAACCAACTCTGTTTCTGTACTCTTGAGTTTTTTAAAAGGGAATAACCTGACCGAGCTATGAACAATAGGATGGTTCTACCAAAAAGTATGGTGGATACCCTAACTCACAGATTTGGTGTTCAAGGCACATACAGCAGCCTTTGAGAATGCGTTCCGGCGTGATAGAGATTGATGTGATATATTGCCTTGGACACCAGTTCTTTCAAATCAGGAAACTGTGCAAGCATTTTCTGGTCCACTCCCTCAAGGGCATTCAACACCCTAGCCTGTTCCAGAGCCTCACTATTGCCAGCATGTAATGCAAGGTAACAGAGAAGAATCAACCCATGCAACTGCGCCGGTTCATTTCCCCTAAGCAATCTCATCAAAGGCGGTACACCACTGAACTCGATTATTGCCTTTGCATGCGCAACACAAAGAAAATTCTCAGGAGTAGCAAACCTCCCTAGTGCGATGGCAGCTTCTGCTGCCACTTCTTGGCTCCTGTTGCTAAGGTGGGCAACCAAAGGGCCAACTACTCGAGTCTCTCTAGCTGGGAACGTCCTGGCCAATGAACCAATCGATCTTATAGCAGGAACTTGCAATTCAGGACTATCCAACTCTTTAATCACCCTTAAGAGCTGATCAACAACTGCCTTGGCAGCAGGGGAATTAGCCTTAAAAGCAGCACGTCTAAGGTCCGCATTGTACTCAGCTGCAGCAGTTATCTCCTTTATCGTCATCAAACAATTGAACTGCAACTCTCCCTCTCCCTTCTCAACCAATTTAGCCAAACAAAGAAGCCCTTTTGTTTCTGTTATCCTCTTACTATTCAACACACTATCTCTGGCAAGCATCCACAAAGCCTCCGCACAGCTAATTTTCAGCTTATGCTTAACTTCAGGACTCTCATTCTCCCTCTCTCTCCTATGATTACCCCCTCCCCTACTACTCCCCTCCGAACTATGAAAACTCGAAAAAGAACTCACATACGGGCGGTAATGGTGATTATTATTCGAATCAATTAACGATTTTTTCTCCATTTCTTGGTTAATCTGAACAAGGGAATGAATACTCTGCTTACCCACAAAACTCTTTTGATCATCCATGAAGGTCTCGAAAGACAACAAAGTCACCAGCGGTCGAATCGCATTCTCCCTTGCAAAATCATTCTGAGCAATCGAATTGCGCTCCGCCATTCTTGCCACCAAACGCGCCACCCAAGTTTGAACCCTCATTGGAGAATCCGCAAGCACTTTGACAATAATGGGAACCCCAGCTTCATCCAGAATAGTCGTCACCCTCTCCTCATCATTAGACAAGTGATAAAGCGAAGTGGCAGCAGCAATTTGAGCATCAGGTGAAGTAGTCTCACTTAAAAGCCTAAGGAATGGGGGAACACCCCCTTCTTCCACAATGATTTGCTTGTTTCTATCATTATCATGAGCAAGTGAGGCAAGCTGATTAGCAGCTTCAATTTTTTCAGGCAAAGGTCCCATGTGAATGGAACTTATAGAGGACCAAACCCAAGCCAGAATCGGATCGTTGCTAGCAATGGGTGGAAGGGTTATCACAATCCCGGAGTTATCATTGTTGGAGTCCAGGATACTGGACAGCCATTTCATGTCACCAACCGAAGCTTCTAGGAGATTGATCACTTTCCGAAAATCGGCGGCGCTGATGATGGTGACGACACGGCGGAAGACGTTACGGCGCTTGCACTTGCGTACAAGGGTTAAAGCGCGCTCCAGGTTCTTGCAGACCTCCGCGACTATGCGGCGAATGGGACGCTCGTAGAAGGATTGGGCAGAGCGGACGTGAGCACGCAGCTTCTCGACGATGGTGTCAACGTGCTTTCCCACGTGGTTGCACTCGGCCTTGAAGGATTCGGCCTCGTCGACGGCGGAGCGAACCCGTTCTGCTAGTAGGATCGCACAGGCGAGTTCCTCTTCGATTCGTTTCTCTTCAGCCATAAATAAACAGTGACTCAGTAACTGAGTCGTTGGATCGAATTGGGTGGCGTTTGTTTGGTTGATTGGCTCACCTGAATTGAATAACTATCTCTTCTTTGGATGGGAGCTGGTGGTGGTGTGGGTTGGGGGCGAAGACTATGATGACTGGCCTCTCTCTTTTCTTTACGTTTTTAACTGTTTGTTTTATCTTTTGAGTAAATTATAACTTAGTCCCTATATTTTAATATAACTAATTAATTAGTACTTACAATGTCAGAATATGTATTTACTATTCTTAAAACTATTTATGAGAATAGTTGATTTCAGGCTTTTTTTTCCATTTTTTTTAAATATAATAAATAAAATAACAGATGTAAAATTTATCACAAAATAAACTATTAAACGAAAAAGCAACTACATTGAGGATGATCAATGCTGATTGAGGGACGTTTTCATTATTAATAATACTATAGGGACTAATTAATTAATGTTGATAAGAGACATGGACTAAGATGTAATTAACTCTTTTTGGGCTTTTAAGCTGAGTTGGTTTATTCTTTAGTCGCATGTTCGTGTCCTTGTTCTTTTAGGTCTTCTTGGGAATTGTGTAAGGAGATGGTGTCGGAAAGCGCGTGGACTGAGATGGTAAGAGGGAGAGAAACGGGTCAAAAGAGTCTTTGGATAGAACCGTCGTCGTTTGTGTCATCGAACTGACCATTTGTCATTTGAAGGATGGAAGTGAAAGGGCGATGGCATTTGCTTGGAAGGAGCGTGGAAAAGGAAAGGGGAGTTTCTTCTTTTATTTACAACGTATTTATCCATTTTATTTTTATTTATTTTTTAAGTCACTACTGTTACTATTACAAATGTTTTGTAGAAGTTGTTCATACATATTAGAATGCCGCGCAAATTATGTTTTAAAAAATTTAAATTTTTTTATTAAAATTTAATATAATTTATATATTTTAAATCATCTTAATATGCTAATATTAAAAATAATTTTTAAAAAATAAAAAAATTATTAACATACATTTCAGCACGAAAAAATATTTAAAAAGTAATTTTTATCACATTGCCAAATATAATTACTTGGGTAGATTAATTTGTAAAATGCTTTTAAAAGTATTTTTATTTAAAATATATTAAAATAATATTTTTTATTTTTTTAAATTTATTTTTAATATCATTGAATTAAAATAATAAAAAATTAATTTAAAAAAAAATCATTTTTTTGTCGAATGGTGTTTTCCTTTCTTACTGTTGGGCAAGACGGCAAGCCAGTTTTGGTGACCTTCGAGACTTAGTAAATATCGAAGGCCCGAGACATCTTTTAACTCCAAAGCTAACTTTAGTTAGTTGTTTAGTAGCTAGTTTATTCCGAACTAAACTCAAAAAATACAATGTGCTGCCTTTGATTTTTCATATGAATAGAGCAATCTTAGGTTGAGAATTAGGAAATAATCCTAGGATGCACGTAATAGCAAGAGCACGTTTAATATATCTAAACTAGTAGAGAACGTTTATTTTCTGGAAGTGGTTTCTAGAAAATCATTTTCTAAACTTTTCTGTATTTGTTTATTATTAGAAAAGTTGATCAATGAAAAATATTTTTCGATCAACAAAAAATACTTTTCAATCAAAAAAAGATTTAGCTTAGTTTTCAGGAAAGTGTTTTCCTTTTATTTTAGATGAAAAACACTTTCCGGAAGTTGTAAAAATTTTAGAAATGTCATATTATTTACTGATTATATCAAATTTGGTCCTTAAACTTTTGATTGCTATATATATATATATATATATATTGTTTTGAATATTTGTTTTTTCAATTTCATCCCTTAGAATTTAATTTTTATATTAACTTTGGTCCTCATTTTTATTTTGCTTTTCCTTTATCAATTTTTAATTGAAATTTTTTATCTATCAAATTTGATCCTCTTTTTTTTATTGCTACTTATTTTATTTGAAATAATTTATGAAATGTTAATTATTATTATTTTATTTTCTTCATCTTTCAATTATTTTATTTTTTATTTGATCTCTATTATTTTGATTATTATTTATTTTATTTGAGATAATTTATGAAATGATATTTTTTTTCAATTTTATTCTCATTCAACTTTTTAATTTGTAAGATTTGTTCCTTATTTTTTAATAAACTTGAAAAAAATAAAACATTAATAAGTTATTTTCCAGCTTATTTTCCATGATATAACCAAACACTGGAAAATATTTTCCAACTTATTTTTCATTACACTACCAAACATCAGAAAATACTTTCCCGGAATTCACTTTCCAAAAAAAAACTACTTTTCAGCAAACAAACAGGGCTACGTGAACATATTTTAGGTGTTTAAGAGTCTAGCATCAATTAGTTTTTAAAGTGTTTTTTATTTAAAAAGACATTAAAATAATATTTTTTTAAAAATATATATTCAGCATCAACACATCAAAACAATTTAAAAAGCATATAAAAAAAGTAATTTTAAACAAAAAAAAAACAAATAAAACTTTTTAGAAACATTATTTATATCATAATTTCAAACAGCTCATTTCCCCTGAGGAGGACAAAACTATCAGGGGATCGGATGGGATTTTCAGAGATAAGGAGTGGAGATCTAATTTCATCCAATTGTTTTTCTTAAGAAAACAATGGGTTTGCATTTTTTTTTTCTTTGAAGAAAAATGTTTTCAAAACAAATGGGAGTTCTTTTGTCTCAAGTGACACCCTTCTAGGATTAGTGGATACAAATAGTCTACGAGTTGATTTTTTTTTTTTTTTTGGAGATTTTGAACACATCCATTCCTTTTGATCACGCATCGTTCACCAGTCAAAGTGGGGAATATTAGCCATAGTGGCATAGCACTCCTGCAAAATTGTGCCTTGCGTGAGCTTATCGACCAACCCACTTGCATGACAACGCCTCTTCTTCTCATCTTTTTTCCCTGCCGAAGGATAATAATAGCTCACACACTCATTTTCCACCGTTCAAATAATTATAAATTCAAAGCAGTCCAGTGATAAGAACTTGAAATTAAAAAATTTATTTTTTTATGGTTTCAGGTTTTAGTCTTATGGTTGCTAATATGATGATCACTAAAAACTTATATAATTGTTAATTTCAAGACTATAAAATTAGTTGAGATGCGTATAAACTAGTCTAAAAACCCACGTAAATAACAAAATAATTATAAATTTACTTCTTTTTCTAACGAAGAGATCTTAGATAGACTCCTACTACGTACTCGAGGTCAATGCATGTGTTGAGGCCACGTCTTTTTATTTGTTTGTTTTTTTCAGCTATTATTTTTATTCTCTACGTATAAAGACATGTTTAAACAAATGGAGGACGTGACCACTTTTAAAACAACTGTACTCGAAAATAAGGAAAAACAAAAAAAAGAAGACAGAAAACTCACCAATGGACCACTGCATATTACTTAACATCTTAAGAAGTCACGCTTAGCCTTGGAATTAAAAACCGACCGATCAATCTGGATTCCAGGCATTAAATTAATCCATTAGCCTTGGAATTAGAATGTATTAATTATGTTTAATATCAGATTTGACAGTTTGACTAAAGGAAATTTTTTACGATATTTCCACTAGCAATCTATTGATATGTATATTATAGAAAGATTCAGGAAAAAAATTCCCATCGATAATTTACTGTTTTTTTTGATGAGGTTATCAATAATAAATATACCGATGAATTTATAGATAAATAAAGTATGTTATAAAAAAAATTATCTATTTTATTTTGTCGGTATCTTCATCGATAAATATAACAAAAATAAATTTTTATACCCAAATTGAATTTAAAAAAAAAATTAAGACACCGAAATCGTATAATTTGTGTTATTTTAAAAGTTAGAAGACAAAGTGTATCTTTCCCGAAACTTCTGGAACGCTACTTATGTTTGATACCTTTTTCATTTTGATCTCTATTCTTTTAATCTCATCTTTGAATAAAAAATCAAAAGTAATTGACCTTAAATTAGGATTAAATTGCCTAAAATAAAGCTATAAAGACCCAGATGAATTGTAAAAAAATGAATAGAGCCATCCACGGTGATTTGTGTGTGCGTGAACAGTGTTGACATCTATTGTGAATATCCCACACGTTTTAGTATTTAGTATAAATGTACATATAATTTAAGTCTTGCAATACTAAGGAGAATTTCACCTTACAAATTACAAAAACTTGTGTGTATAACGTATTCACATTCCAAAATAAACAAGAGCCAACAAAAGAGAATTTTAGAGGTTCCATAATACACTCAAAAATAAAGTAGATGGTGCCTTTAAGGATTTCACTGAGTGAATGTGCTTGCGCTCTACAATGGGTCGAATTAAAAGTTGTTATTTTTAACATGCAAAAAAATATAAATGCATTATTAATTTTTTTAACATAAAAAATATTTTAATTATGAAATAAAAAATTCACCAATGTGTTTAATAAGACAAATTGATAATAACGTGCACAAAAATAATAATTTATATTTTATTGAAACAAAATAAAATGTTTGATACGATCAAGTAAGGTCAGATTCGGATTTTGACATAAAACTTTTGATCTTCTAGTTTTATGCTATTGAGCATAACTTCATATCAAACTGCTAGATTAAACTAAAAATTTTCCATGAGATTCTAGATGTATTTGTCTATATTAGGGTAAAATTTTAGGTGAGTCGAAGTTCAGGAAGGCCTTGTGATATATATCATAACAAGTTGTACTGATTTTTACTTGTCAACTTTCTATTTGACAAAGATCCCTTTCCAGCAAGGATGTAATAACTTGGTTTGGGAATTTTCTAGTTCTACAAGGCATAGTTTTCAGACCCTACCCGGTCCAAGGCCCGGGTTCCGGGTTTTGACTAGGTCACTGGGTTTTGATCGGGTTGCCCGGGTCAATTTTTTTTTTTAAATCAAAACGACGTCATTTTAGTAAAAAAAACAAAAGTCAACGGGTTGCAACCGGTTTTTGACCAGGTCTTGTCGGGTCACCAGGTCACATCGGGTTTTTTCTTCTCCTATTTTTTCTTCAACCTGGCCGGTTCCAACCCCGGATCGGCCAGGTCGACTCGTCGGGTTTCAAAACTATGCTACAAGGATCTTTAATGGACTGCAACATAATTTTCGAGTATGGCAATGATTCATTAATATTCCAAAATCCTTTTTTTACAAGGATTCCTTATTCATCCTAACTACACAAGGAAAGAAAGGTTGATGTTATTTAATGATAGATTGGTTTCTAGGATAATTGGTAGCATTGTAGGCTATAAATAAGCTTTATATCTGACTTTGTAGTATTTTCTTTTCTTCTTCTCTTGTTACAACAACATAGGGAATTAACTTATGAGTTTTATTTTTATTATTTCAATTATAGCTCAAGATTTGTTTGGGCTTAATTAATATTTTGTTTTCAGCTAGGATCTAAGACTTGTTTAAATCAAGATTTAGGCTTACTAGTATACGTTATGAGTCAATTTTGTAAGTGAGTCAATTTAACCCAAAAGGGTAGATCCATTAGGATTAATTTTTCAAAAGTACTTAAACTCTTATAAGCTTAAGTTTCAACAACCTTTGATGAATAATACTTTTGGACTTTTCAGCTAGAATTCAAGGCTTGTTTGGATCAAGGTCTGGGTTTCTAGTATAGGTTATGAGTTAGTTTTTTAAGTGGATCAATTCAGCCTAGAATGGTTGATCCATTATGGTTAATTTTTTAGAAGTACTTAAACTCTTGTAAGACTAAGTTTCAGTAACCTTTGATGAATAATATTTCTAAACTTTTCAGTTTAAGATGTGAGAGAGATTCTTGTACTTTTTTGTTCTTGAAAAAACTGAATTTAACTTATAAAAGATTAACTAGTTTCGTGACATCATTCTACTTCATTCCAATAGTGTTAGTGTCTTGGAATAGATTTTCATTATGTCACACTCTTATCAGATCTCTTTTGGCTTTCTAAAATCAGATCTCAAACTTGATTGGGGGTTGAGTGATCACGAGACTCATATAAATGCCAATATAATCTCTCCTTCATTTAATAAAAATAAAAAAATAGTAAGAATAAGTATGAAAAAAATGTACTATCTAAAATCAAAATAAGAAAGGTATCCTTCTTTATTCATCTTTTTTAAGAAAAATTTTTATATAGAAAACATATTATCTTATCATAAGTTTAAATTAAACAACAAAAAAATATTCTAACAATTCTAATGCAATTGTATTTTTTTAAAAAAATATAAGGATAAAACATCACTCGCACTATCTTAAAAAACTTTATAAAAGTATTATCTAACCCGGCCTAGCTCACAAGATCAACCCAGAGACTCTTGTCCCAGCCTCTTACTTGGATTTCAAATTACTAGCTGCAAATAGTAAATAAGATCCCTTATCTAAAAGGCTTGCGGTTAGTATATTATAGTCTTTCAAGTATGACCTCTCAAACTCTTTCTTTAATAAATTCTTCTAAATCCCTTGCTATCTCTGATTTGTCTATCAACAATCTTGATTCTTTAATGTTCCCTGATTGTCCAACTTCAATGGCAATCTTGTTAATCTTGGTTTGTCTTCTAACAAAATACAAGGTTTTAATTATGATTCTTACAAAAATATGATCTCTCTTAGGAATCTAGATCGATGACTTTTCAAATCATTTGCACATATATGCAGCTTGTATGTACTAACATCATTAATTACATCAATGTATATTTATTAATCATTTTAATACTAATAAAAGTTTTTATTTCATAATTTTGATATAGGAATTTGAACATGACACAACAAAAGGGTAACTCTCAATTTATGTCAGGGAAAAAAGAATGACTCCAATCCAATACTAAATATGTTTTCAATACCAAAATCCCAAATGAGGAGGTTAGTAATTGTAATGTTAGTGATGAGAACATTGATACAAGAGAGACAAGAAGTTTTGTGTGGAGGCATTTAAAAAAAATATTGATGAGGATGTTAAGGCAAAGTGTAATTATTATTCAAAGATGTTTTGTGAAAATCAAAATATAGAATAAGTCATTTATGTAACCATTAAATGACTTGTAATAGGAGAAAACATCTTGATGTACAATAAAAAAATTTAACTTGGGACCAAGAGGTTTAGTAGATGATCCAGTGGTAAGAGTTTGGGACGAAAAGGTTTGCCCCCCCTGTGATTTCAGGTTCGAGCCCTGTGGTTGCTAATATGACGGCCACTGGAGGCTTACATGGTCGTTAACTTTAGGGTCCGTTGGATTAGTCGAGGTGCGTACAAGCGGGGCCGGACACCTACATTAAAAAAAAATTAACTAAAAATGTTTTCATGAAAGGAGAGAGTCAAAAATTAGTTACATACATTTTTAATCAAGAGAATTCTCGGAGATAGCTTGCAAATGCAATTATTTTACATGAGAACCCACTTTCTATATTGGAGCATGTTAGAATTTGGAGGTATTCGAATTTACTTCAACCTTTGTTCAATATTCTATGCCAAAATTATAAAAGTTTATGATCATGAGAGAGCAAGGACACTGCAAAAGTTATAGAACAATGCTAGTAGAGTAGCAATTACAACATATATGTGGACTTCTAACTATCAAAAGATGGAGTTCATGGCTATTAGAACACATTTTATTCCTAAACTCCACATAGAGAAGGTAAATATGAATAAACTTTCGGAGGAAGACATGAATAATTAATAGTACAAGCATATGAAAAACAAGAACATGCACGAGACCCTGGAAAGTTCTACCGAAGCAGGCCTGACAAAGTTCTTGTTTTGTTTGGTATTGTGTTTGTAATTGCGTTTCGTTAAATTTTGAATTTTTTTTTTTTTGCTAAAATTGAGTGTGGTTTGTACTTTTTGGATCGTTTTGATGTGCTGATGTCAAAAATGATTTTTTAAAAATAAAAAAAATCATTGACATGTATTTCAGCACAAAAAATTATTTGAAAAGCAACCACAACCACACTGCCAAACACGCTCTTCATCACTAATATTAACACAACATATAAACGACAAGAAAGTAATTAGGCTTTTTCAAGTCTCGGATCGAAAGCTGTGCTTGTTTTCGTCAGAAATCAGGGCTTGACACAGTTTATTGTATTTCATCACTAATATTGACACAACATATAAACAATATGTAATTCGTAGGCCTAAATACGCCCACTTTGCCGAAACATTTGCGCTTTGGCCCAGATTATTGCCAAATTTTTGTATAATCGTATAACTAATGATGCCTTGATAGATGAGCTGAATGATAAATTGCAAGTTAGTTCTTTGGTATTATATTGAGCTGGATGATTTAAAAGAATATATGCAAATAAAAGACATAAGAATTTTTCAGCATTAAATAATCAATTTAATTTTTCATATAAAATATACAACATATTAATTACAAAAGTTCTTAGTTATTTCAGTAATAATAATTATACCAGTTAAATTTATTTCACAAATCAAATATGACAATTTAATTGGTTATGCAAGACAAATTAAGAAGATATATAAATTAGGATGTACAAATAATGTCTAACCAAGAAATTTTAGAGATCAAATTTAAAAAGAAATGATTAAAAAATATTATTTAATGCATTCATTCATTAAGAATATTAAAATGAAAGCTTTTTTTAAATAAAAAAAAAATGGGGGCTAAACTTTTATTGCATCCTCCTCCATTCATTTCCATCAACACTGTCTATGGAAACCCCTTTGAAAATACTAATATCAACATTTTTTAGTCACACGGGAAACTCTCAAAATTACTGAAATACTTCAAATAAATGTTATAGATGATAATGTTGGGTTAATCAATCAATCCATCCTCATATGTTAAGCATATTCTCCTAAATGTTATTTTATAAACTAATATAAAATCATGTTGGCTTGACTGAATTCATTTCCACTCAGTTACAAAATCTTATTTATTTTTGCGTTTCCAAAGCGTTTTTGAAAAAATTAAATTTTTTTATTTTTTTGTTTTAAATTAATATTTTTTTAGTGTTTTGAGATCATTTTGATGCGCTGATATCAAAAATAATTTTTAAAAAATAAAAAAAATATATCATTTTGATGTATTTTCAAGTAAAAAACATTTTGAAAAGTAATTATAATCATACTCCCAAACATGACTAAAAATCCTTAACATTGTATCAACTTTTGTTTCTATAGAAACTTTCATATAGAATTAGGAAGATGACCCTTGAATTGAAATTTCACCATATAAGAGCCAATCTTACTAAGTAAAGTAGCTAGAATGTCATGGTTAGTTGATGCAGCTGTGTCAAAGGCAAAACAGATGTTTACTCGAGGAGAAGGTGTTAGAAATATTTGAAGGAGAAAAAGAAAAGCATGGTCGAAACACATCTCATTCTTCTAAAAGAGGAAGGAAGTCTCAATGTACTTGAACTTCGATTACAATACTTAACATGCATATTTATACTAGTTTAGAAATAAATCAAGAGACTCAAAATGATAAAAACTCTTTAATAATTATACATGTATATACGACAACTAAAAAACATTTTGAATAAAAAATTTAGAATTAACTTCAACACTCCTTCTTAATTTTAAAAGTCTCGCAATTCTTGAAATTTAAAATGTGTTAGAGTCATTATTTTATTGTAGCTGGATCGGCTTGCTGCCACCATTTTCTAGATCTTCTATCTTATCTTGAGAAGATCTCACTTAGTCATTATATATATTGATATCAATAGTCTATCCACTCTATTTTAGGATTTCTCCCTAAAATCTTCACACGTGTTTTAGCCTCTCTAAACCCTTTGAATTGAACTAGCTTTGATACCATATTAGAAATAATTGAAGGGGAAAAAGGAAGCATGGTGGAAACATATCTCATTTATATAATAGTACTCTCCTAAGAGAGGAAATTCCAATGGACTTTAAATGAAAATTTTAAAATTAATTCCAATAAAAGGATGGTAAGGTTAAGAGCAAGCCGCCGGAGAGAAGAGAGCATGATTGCAATGAAAGAGAAACCGCTAGAAAGGAGAGTATAAAGTGTTACGTTTAGGCAAAACCCTAAACTTGTGTGTGTAGCTTAGCATAAATGTAATGTTTTCAAATTTTAAAGTTATTAATGCATTTTGGGTCAAGTTTAGGCCGGGTAGAGCAATATTCATAACTTACTCAAAACCCAATTTTTTCCTTCGAGTTTTATCCGAACCAGTCGGGTAAAACAAACTCCTATCCATCAAGTCTATGTCTATCAGATTTGGGTGGAATTACAATCCCTCAATGGGTGGAATTGTATTGATTATGGTTTGCTGGCTTCGATCTATGTTGATTGTGCACTGGATGTGTTAAGATTTTATGGCTTGGATCCCTGTTGTGAACGGTGCTGGTGGTGGTGTTATTACTGATTGGGAGGACATGAGCTGAGCTGGGAGGTTTCTCCAGATTCATATACCATTCCTGGGGGGCAGAGTTTGTTAGCTGCTGGAGATAAAAAGGACACGTGAAGAGGCTTTGTCCTCGAATTTAGTATTTGTACTGTTTTTTAGTGGAGGTGGTTGGCCTTTAATTTCAGTACTCCATGAGTTATTACGTAAAGAATATCAGTGATTTTGATGCTTCCTCTTGCTTCGCTGCTGCTCTGTAGTCTTTCAGTGCGGTTCCTTCTTTCTGTATTTAAATCTAGGATTTTGGAACTCTTGCTTTTTTACTTGACTTGTATGGTATATTCAATTCTGAGAGGTTTTTTCCTTGCTTTGCTCCAGCCTAAATTTTTGGTATTATTATAATAATTATTTTTTAAATTATTTTTTAAAAAAATATATCAAAATAATATTTTTTAAAATTTATTTTTAACATCAATATATCAAATCAATCCAAAAACACTAAAAAAACAACTACTTCGTATCAAAATAACTTTTTAAAAAATATAATGCCATCATAAAAATAAACACTACCTTACTATTTTAAAAAGAGTTAAGAATATAATAATAATTATTTTTAAAATATTTTTTTATTTAAAAATATAATAAAATAATATTTTGATAGCGTTTCCAAAAGTTTCTTCATATCTAAAAGAGACTGCAATGGGCTAGTATTGGTCAATTTGACCTGCAGGCGGCAATGGCATATATGTTTGGTTTAGCTTTTTGGTTAGATATAACTCAATTATGCACAAAACTCAACCATAAAAGCTAATATTTCTTGCTTTTCATAGCTTTTTAGTGGGTCCCACACCCAAACCTCAACCTCCACCTCTAACCTAAACACCTACCCAAACACCTAGCATTCTGCTTGTCGCAGCACGCCAGTATCTGGATATGAAGTTATTCAAAGGCAAAAAAGGCACTAACAATGACACCTGCCCCCAATAAATGATCTCATTAACGGAATTTCAAAATATAGAAGTAATTGTTCGTGAAGATGCGCCCATGACAAAGGTTTGCCATGCCAAGCAACGGTGCATATAATAATAATAATAATCAAAGAGCATTTGCTAGAAGTTGGGACAATTGTTAATTTATTCAAGGAAAAGTAAGTGGCACCCAACTGTTCAGAGCTTAGCGAGAAGCCCATTCTGGATCGGCTTTGCAGCTACCACATTGTCCTTGAGATCCAGATCAGATGCACTTGGAGGGACATCAACCGCCGGTGAGCTATTAAAGAACCCATGTGGCTGCATCACGAACACAATCAGAGCAGCAGGATCAAAAGTGTGCCTCATTGGTAAAGAACTTGTACTTTAACTCCATAAAACATGTAAGAATCGCTTTAGAAGTGCAATAATGTATGAAAATAGATACAGTTATTACTGAGATGAGTAAAATACCATAAGCATAAAACCAATTCGTTCCACCGGCATGACAGGCCAGTCTTCTAGCCGAGGAATGTGTGTAACACCAAATACATACCTGCAATATTTGATATCATGATCAGAAAGATCTCTCATATGTGAATAAACCAATGATCTGATGTATTTGCATGGCAAATGATGCTTAGCGTGCTGTATTTTCAACACTTTTTGGTAGTTCGTTAATACCCTATTGTATTATTTATCCAAGACAAAGTGTATGCTGCTGCATCAGATATACAAAAGCACGTCTAATATCCAGTGTAGAGTTTCGTGATAGAAAATCAGGATATTATTTCCATAATCAAATTGATAGTGCCAATACAAAATGAAATTGTTTCTCTTATAGAAACAAGAAATATCGGTAAGTGGACTGACCAAAGAACCACATCAGTTTCTTCAAGTGATCGATTTTGCTTCACCCAAGTAGCCAATCCCTCACCAACACGTGGATTCTGATTAGGAAACTCGCCTCCAGGATACATTTCATCACGTGCATATGGCGTAACCCAAAGGTTATGTTTCAAGAAAGCAGCTCTTCTCAAGAATTTTGCCTCAGAACCAGCTAACGGTAAACAGTTTGAACCAGGCATCAGCTTGTAACCTGTTAGCTGCCCGCTCCGGTTGACAGTTCTTGTGTTTCTGATCTGATTTTATGAAATGAGGAGCACAAACCAAAGCAATCAAAGATGGGAATAAATAGTAAAAGATATGAACAAGTCCTCCCCAAAAAATAGACCAAGAAACAACAGTTTAAAAAAGACAGTAGCAAAAGATGACATCCTTTCAATTTATACAACTAGAGCAGCTGCAAATTAACTAAACGTTAGTATGCATTAAAACCTTCCAGGAGACAAAAGTAACAAACATATTGTTCAGTCAAAGCAAACCCGACAATAGAGAATTTGCATGTTTAAGCACAAAAAATTCATGCACAATCCAATTTTTCAAATGAAATGTGAAATTCCCAGACAAACATCATGGCAGTATGAGCACTAAAAGTTGTTTGACATTGATACAGGATAACAAGTGAAGCAAACTAAATTTTTCTCCCAATTTGCACCCAAAAATAATAATAAAAAAAAAATCATTATGGAACATAAACCAAAGCATACTTTTATTAAGGATATAGCCTAGTAAGCAGAACATCTGCTTCCCCAACAGTTATGTTATTTGAAAATAAATTGAATTGTGCATGGGGGCATGCTAATCTCAAGACATTGCACCAATCCAATCAACCTTACCGTCCCGGGGCCTTTTTAGAAGTGTGGCAGAGGTTGTTTTTCAAAGTGTTTTTCACTTAGAAATGCATCAAAATAATATTTTTTTATTTTTTAAAATTTATTTTTAACATCAACACAAACAAAACAATCCAAAAACACACAAAAATAATAATTAGAAGCTAAAAACAATTTCAAAAGCACCTTTGGACTACAATGACAAACAAGCCCTCACGCTCTGCATATTGCCAAAATCAACCTTCACTGTGCACACTATGACCAGATGACAAATATTACAATTTACCCAAAATGACAAGGAGAGTCACAATGGCGGCAGAAGTACTTACAATCCAATGGCGAGCAGATAATGGATTACAATCTCGCATTGCTTGTAACTCAGATCTGAGCAGTTCCTCTTCAGCATAGAATGCATTGTTATGGACATTATCCTTTCCTGGCTCTTCAATTTTAACATTCACCTCAACGACCTATAAGAAGTTAGATAAAGAAAGTAGACATCCCTTAGCGAGCATGAAAACATAACAGCAGTGGAGATTAATTTAGTCACTTGGAATACAACTCTGTAATGGGACAGAAGAAGAAAACAAACTCTATTTGAATTAGTTAATTTTCTTTTACTTTGATATACTGTACTGCGACTTGGTCTTCATCACACATTTTTTTAATGATATTAGATCATATAGCCTGGAGAGAGGGACCAAAAGAAAAAAGGAAGGGACATAGAAAAAATAAATAAATCAAGACAAGCCCAGATTCCAGTGGACAATTTCAGCAAATGCTAAGCATAAAGAGTTCGAGAAACCACAACAATAACAAAATATCCAAAGATAGCCAATGTAAGAGACACCTGATATTCTACCTACTGAAAGAACCAGCATCCCTGTTAATAAATCAGGAAAGCTGCTTGAACATAAAACTCAAATATCAATATTCCAACTAATAACATGTGTCCATGAGCCATAAAATTGCCTAGAATTTACCCTGTAGCACCCGTGATTTTTTCCCTCTCAAACTACTCAAATGAGGAAGTTACAAACAGACTCAATCTTGGAGAAGCCATCTAGCACAGTCTATCTAGACCAACCAAACCTAAATTAACATTAAATCATGAAAGAATGACCAACAGCCTTCAAGAACGCTACCACTATAGAACATATTGATGAGTACTCAAACGACCTACCAGAAAGAGCAACTTATGGGGACAGAGATGAGCCAGAATTAACTAATCCTTCAAAATGTCAGAATGCAGTAGCTCTTATTCACAAAAGAACTAAGGATTTAATTGATCATAAGAAATATTAAAATAAGCTTATCACAAAAATTGCAATATTACAGTGGATCAGAGACTTACCTGATTGAATGTTTCACCAGGTCTACAATCAACAGCCATATCCATACGTGCCACAAAAAAGTGTTGATGGACAGGCGCGTACAATCCCGGAGCAATTGTTGTTCCATATTTTCGAGTTTCTCCAGGTGGAAGTGCTCCTAAGCTAAGAATTCCAGTTAGTTTAACCTCGGCTTCAATTTTTCCATCCTGAAAGAAGGAATGACTACAGGCATTATGAATACATTAAGGAACTATCTTTTGACAGCCTCAAGGAAAAAACTCTAAAGATAGCAGTAAACTGTAAAAGCACTGCAATATTCCTCACTTGAAAACAACCCCATTTTTCCATCAAGATGGCAGCTGAGCATCACAGTCACATTCAAAGAGCTTTGCATAACACATAAGATAAAACTACTATCAAGAAAAGACTGAACGATCAAGGATTTATGTACAGCAAGCAGATTATACCACCAATTGACTGACTTGCCTGATAAAAGTGCCAGAAAAATCCATACTCATAATTAGCAACAGTGCACACAAAAGACACTGAAAGCCTTCTAGAACGTCGGACTTCTGCTAATCCTGTTCTCCAATCCTGATGCTTCCATAAGATCCCATGATCCTCTTCATGTAAACAAACACAGTTCTCAATCGTTTCAACACCTCCTGTGAAATTTGTAAAGTGTGCATCGAAGTACTTTATATAGCCTAAACAATCACAACCCTGCAACGTCCACTTTATTCAGTTATTGAGTAGCATAACATGGATTCTAAAATTTTAAACTGATGGAAGAAAACTAATAGTAAAAAGGGAGATGATAGAAGAAAATAATTCTCACCTTCTTAAGAGAATGTGCATTTTTACCCAGTCCATCTTCTCCAGCATCAAATGCATTCTTCCTATAGTGTGGGTCATTAGGATCTCCATAAGGGACCACCATCTCAACAAAACTTAACCTGTGAGCCACAGGTCTCCGACCTCGACCATCATCAACATATGCAACAGAATAGATGACTAAGCCCTCCCTGGGTGTGAAACCAATACGAAAATTCCACTGCCAAGGAAAATGAGAGCAGAAAAGAATACTGATCAGTTGATTTGTAGCACTTGGAGAGTTAGTTATGTAGCTCTACAAACAGACAAGCACCTTCTGCCATTCGATGAAGTGTCCACTGACACGAAAACTTGGACCTTCAGGTTGAATGATCTGTAGAGGTTTAATATCACTTCTATCAACACCTCCTCGAGTTTCTCCTGAAGTATAATTTCTCAATGGATCAGCAGGTGGTAAGGGAATCAGTTTACGGTCTTCAAACTCAATCACGACCATATTTTGCATATCAACAAGAACATGGATTCCTTCAACCGGGCGGGCGTAACCATTTTCCATAGGGCAGTCACTCTCAGTTCTGCAAAAGATAAGAGGTTTAGCAAGCCTGCGGCTAGGAGCATCAGAATCACTGTGATATCCAGCACACCTGGAAAAAAAATTGGGAACACCCAAAATATTATAATGATTGCAGGGGGATACACTGGAACATAATTTTACAGAGATAATTGGTGTCAGTGCCAACAAAGAAACTAACCACGGGTCCACCATCACAAGATCCATGTCGTCAATACCCCTCTTTTTCATTGCCTCGCGAAATGGAGGGAAATCTTTCACCACAGCTTCGCATTCAGCATATTCCACAGCATCCTGTAATTTTGAAGCAAATGAAAAGGTAGAATCCATTATGTGTATTATTCTATTTAAGATCACAGCAAAAACTACCTCAGATTTTTTTTTCCAGGATTCATACAAGTACCCCACTGCCGCATAGCGATTTCAACAGACCCAACTGGAACTTTCTTCCTATTCTGATTATGTTATAACCTTAACCTAACAGTTGATCATTTAATATGTAGCCCATAAAAGAAGAGTGGTCGTTAGAGACAGGAGCTGTCAAAGATGCATTACAAAATCTTTTTATAAAGGCCAGGCACTCCTGTAAAGTTCAAAATGTTTCACATAATTCACCCTGTTTCCAACAAATTTAAATTTATGTCATTATCACAGACAAGTGACAAAACTTAACCAAGTATAAAATTCTTGATGAAAATTTCATTTTTTTAGCACAGCAGCCAGAGCTAAAAAAGGGTACTTTACATACCATGGGAGGCTGAACATTTGGAACAACTTCAGATGAAATGACTTTGCCCCTGTGGTGGCCACCTCGAGTTGTTGCACGAACTTCTGCCAGTTCAACAATCCATATGCTTGTCTCATTTGACCTTTTGCTGTAAACAACAAGTCTTGCTCGTCTCGGAGGAAGTTTAGTGGGAATCACTGGTCCACCTTTCGTTCTGGGAAGTAATGAAGGCTGGAAAGGAGGAAAGAAATACGCATCTGCCAATGCAACCACGTGCTTGACAGGCTCCACCAAAACTACTTCCACAAATCGCATGCTATCCCTCACCTGCCAAAAAGAAAAAGGAGTGAAGTAAACAGTTAATAAATTCCTTTATGAAATCAAAGTTAGTATAAGTCATAAATTTAGTTTAATTAAAACCTCAGGGGTTGCTCCAGCTGCCCTAACAGTTGCCACTGCAACAGAAATCTCAGCAGCAGTTAGTGGTTCTAAAGGGTGGCAGGTTTGCGCCCTCGTCATTATCGTAATCCCTGTCCAAAAAAGATTAAAGATGAGACGAGAAAAAAATGGAATAATTTTCAGAATGCAAGTGTGTTGAGTTACCTTTAGTATTAGGATCAGGTGAGAGGGAGGAAACAGGACGGATCAGGGAAACCGAGGTGGGTGATCTCTTGGTGATGGGATCCTGGGAGGGATCCGTCCAGCTCTGCAAGACCCCATCTGCTGCTGCTGCTTTTCCAGCAGCAGACGCAAAGGAAGTAGGCGTCGCCTTTTCCTGAGCTGTGGCCATTGTAAAGGGTTAGCAAGCTCACCGTAATAACTGTCACTGTAGTATTTCGCTGTCATACAGCAAAAAAATTCTACAACAAAAAATTGTGTAGCTCTAGCTAGCTAGCAAAGGTAAGGTAGGATTCAATTAGTTGAGTGATTTGATTCTTCACCTAAACTTTCTCGACTTCTTGCTCAAGCCCTTTCCTTCTCTTTTTTATACGATACCGAGAAAGAAAGAAGATGGATTGGTGCGAGTGAGACCGAGTTGAGTTGAGTTGAGTGAGAGAATAAAGAAGGATGAGTATTTTGCTTTAAGATTTAATTGCCTACAGTACCCCCACCCTACCTACCCCTTATTTACCTAAATTTTACACTCTGACCCTGGTGCTGCTGCATTATTGAAAATCTTGCCGTGTCCTTTTATTATTATTATTATTATTATTATTTATCATAGTATTTAAAAAAACAATTAACTGCACCACATCGGCAATAAAAGAATCTATGCATATTATTTGCAGCAGCTCGTTTTATTAATTTTTAGATTTTTTAAAATTATTTTTTTAATGTTTTTAAATTTACTAAGATTAAAAATATTTTAAAAAAATATAATTTTAATACATTTTCAAATAAAAAAATATTTTAAAAGTAATTTTTAATCTCTATCACTGTCTGAAATGTACTTTTATTCAGTCCCATTTTTATAATTATAATTTTTATAATTTTTTTTTTGTTGAGAGTGCTGTTCCATTTTTATAATCTCACGTTTTTGGGATATTATCATGTGGTAGCTAGGCTCCCACCAGAAAACGGATTATTGTCGGTGAATTTGGTATGACATTTATGATTCCTAGCCTCAAAATTCAAATGTATAATAATTGAGTAATGGTCCAAATTCAAGATTTCAAACCTTGAGAGCCATTGTTTGCGGGATAAAACCTCAAGGCTACGTGGCTAACAGGGACAATATCTTGCAGAAATTAAGGTTAAGTTTGGTATCTTGCAGAAATTAAGGTTATGTTTGGTATCATGTTTGGGAGACAAAATTATATCAAAACCTGAGATTTTTAACTGTCAACTTGTGAATTATAACTTATAATACATTTAAAACAAGTTTTTTCAAGTCATTTTCACTAAATATATTTATAATTTATTTTTATTTGTAACTTATTTTTATCATAAATTATTTATAGGAAATAAATTTTGATTATGACTTGAAATCAAAAAACATAATTCAAGAATAATGTCTAGCGGACTTTAAGTTAAGATCATCGTCCATTTAGGTATTTTTTATCTATTTTTGATATTAACGAATTAAAATGATCCAAAATTATAAAAAAAAATTAACTTGAAGCCAAAACAATTTTCAAAAACGTTTTTTGAACGCAAAAACAAACATACTTTTAAAAGTGTGTTTGTTTTTATCATTGAGATTCGAAAAAAAAATATAGGCTTAGAAAAATCATTTTTAGTTATGGTTCATTTGATTTAAATAGGTATTTAGTTAAAATTATGATTGAAAATATTATTAAAAAAAACATGTTAAAACTGTTTATTTAAAGTTGACGTTGTGACTTAAATTACCTAGAAGGACACTAAGTTTTTTCTTAAATTGCATAGCATTTATAATACACTAGAATAAGAACAATAAAATAAAAAGATATTGATTTTGTATAAATAACCATAGCATATTACTTTTTGTTTACTTGTGGTTGGACCATAAGTTTTAGATGGTGTTTGTTTACGTGGTAGCTTCCACGTTTAGATGTCTTCCACAATTTTGATGTGTTTGGTTAGCTACAAACCACACATTTCAATTGTTGGGACCCACAAAAACCTGTGTTCCAACCACAGGCTATGTAAAAGTCACTTAAGCTTGCTTTTGAGTGTGGGGATAATTCAAAAAGCATGGCTTCATTTTTTCTCTCCAAAATAGCCTTGTTTGGTCTTCTCCTCTCATCGATCTTTCCCTACTCTCTTCATTGTGCTTCCCTCTCTCATTCCAACCTCACACAGATCGTACACCGTCCTTTTTTTTTTAGCCAATTGGAGATCTCGACCATCTTTGAGAATATTTGAGTCTGTCAACAGATCTGATGCCTTCTCCTCTCATCGATCTTTCCCTACTTTCTCCATTGTGCTTCCCTCTCTCATTTCAATCTCGATAAAGACCTCACACACTCACCTTGTTTTGTAGCCGATTCCTTGCTCACGCTGCTATTCTTCCCTATCTCATTCCAACCTCATACAGACCGCACCCAGTCACCTTTTTTTATAGATGATTGGAATCCCAGACATCTGCCAACAAATCTGTCGCCTTATTCAACTCTTTTCACGGTGATGGTACTTCTTCATCACCCAGAAATGGTTGAAGACACACTAATATTATTATGATTTTAAGCTAATTTTCTTGTGAATTTATTTTAAAACTTTATGTAACACCAGATCTGTTACAATAACCATACCCTTCTTCTTTCTTTCGTACAATTTGTCTCGTTTTGTTTGGATTCAAGAACCAATGAGTTGACATCTTTGTATCTTGGGAAGAATAACAAACTCTCGATCTGTGTTGAGGAGTTCTATTTTCTGTCCGAAACCAAGGAGGGCTTGCAAATCTGTCTCCTGAAAAGCACATCAAACACCCAATCTCTGTTTCGGTTGATCCTATAAATCAAAGTCAGTTTCTTTGTTTTTTCTTTAGTTACATGTTTTTAATTTTTAGATGGTTTTAGGAAAAATTATAGTCATGTTCTTATATATTTTTTTCATGTACTGCCACTGGATATCGGGTGTATTAGTATTATCCAAGTTAAATGGTTTAAGGTTTAGATTTTTTTGTTTGTAATATAATGAATTGCGTGCTGCTTTTGTATGGGATCTTTATAATGCGCTGCCACTATATATGTCGATATTAACATTATCTACGTTAAATTGTTTGTGGTTTTGATTTTTTTTTGTTTGTAATATTATGAATTGTGTGCTACTTTTATGTGGGATCTTTCTAATGCACTGCCACTATATATGTCAATATGTGCATTATCTAAGTTAAATGGTTTAAGGTTTAGATTTTTTTGTAAGTAATATTATGAATTGTGTGCTGCTGTTATGTGGGATTTATCAACAACTTAGGAATAAATTAACTTGGTTATGTGTTTTATGTTTTGGTTTGCTCATTCTATAACTCTTTTTTTTTTTTTTAATTTCATGCTTTCTTTTAATTGTTGTTTGAAGAAACTTGGTTCAGTCCATGTCTATTACATCGCCTTTAGAAAATTAACCTATTAATTGTATGTTAGAAAAAACATTTTAACCAAGAACATGGAATATTCTCAATCACAAGATAAGGCTTGTTGGACTAGAGAGATGTTGAACACATTTTATGATATTTGTATCAAAGCAATTGAGAAAGGTATGCGGCCAAACACAAATTTTGACAAAGCTGGTTGGAAATATGTTATGAATTGTTTTAAGGAGCGAACTGGTCATGCATTAACGAAAGCACAACTAAAAAATAGGTGGGACGGAATAAAAAAAGGATTGGAGAATATGGAAAAAAATTGATTTTTAAAACAGGAGTAGACTGGAGTACTGAAATTAGAACAATTTCGACAACTGATAAGTGGTGAAAATCTAAAATTAAGGTCTGTTTTTTTTTCCAATACGTGTATAACTGCAGTAAACTGTTTTATTATTTGTTCTTATAATAATTAATGCATTTATATGTTTATTGTCCCTTATTGTAGGAGATACGAGGAGCCAGAAAGTTTAGGCATGTTGGTATCGATCCCGCATTGTGTTGTAAATATTTTATCATGTTTACAAACATTGTGGCTACCGGTGAATATGTTTGGGCTCCATCACAGGGTTTGAATTCTGATAATGATGGTTTCTCTAAAATAAGAAATAATGCATCTAATGAGGATCCACATCTAGAGGAAGGTAGTGGTGATTCAGAGGAGGATACTTTACCAAATTTTGTTGAGGATGTCAATAATATGGTTACTGGTGTAAATTTTGCCAATAATACTAGCAATCCTAGTAGTAGTAGTGGGAAGAGAAAATGTGTTCAACAATGTACACAAAAAAGTGAAAAAAAAAGGTTCGGGAATGGGAGCGCAACTTTTTTCGCATTTAGATTGATTGGTTAGTGTATCTCCTAGGTGAATGCACATCAAGTGGTTGGGATAAAAAAGGATGTAGCATAGAAGGGGTCATGAAGGAGTTTCACTCCATTGAGGAAGTGGTTTTCGGCAGTGAGCTTTATTGTTTTGCAACTGAGTTTTTCATGGTTAAAAGTACAAGAGAAATGTGGGCAACAATTGGAGATAACAAAAGAAAAATTCAATGGCTGAAATTAATGTTCGAGAGGAAGTCAAACGTAAAACCTTGATGTAAGTGTAAATCTACTATAATGTACTTACACTTATTTATATTCTATTTGTCAACAATTGAAGTTGATTGTGTTGTCATATGTTTTTTTAGAGTATTACATGAATTTCATATTTCAAGTGAAGAGTTGTTGGATTGTATATAACACTGATTCTGTCAACGTATTTTAATGATCTATGAACATATTTTGGTGTTGTGTGTTTTGGTAGTTACAAGAGCACAATATGGATCCTTATGTTAATTTGCACTTCATGAGTTGTTGTTGCTGCTGTGTTGTTCTAATATGGTTTAATGTACGTGATTAGCATTGTTGTTTTTTCACATTTCTAATTTGTAACGTATACTATGTTGATGTATTGCATTTTATTTGTATATGTTAGATAATGGTTGTTGTAGGAGGGTTGAAAATTATGTCGGAATGCTTCATGTTAGAAGCTGGAATTATTATAAGTGTTGAATGTGGTTTGAATGGTTGTAGACATTTAGGTTGTGTTTGCTATTTTAATATGGAATTGGATATTGGAATTTATAAGTTTGAATGGTTATTAACATGTTGACTATTAGCTTTTGGAGTTTGGAATTGTTAGTGTAAAGTTGGTTTGAATGGCTGTTAAAGGTTGGCATTTATACGTTTGTTTCCTTATGTCTTTCATTGCCTATTTAAAGCACAATTTGTATTGCAACACATTCATTTAAGCTGCACATTCATTTAAGCTGCCAACATATAACAAGCACTGTCACTTAAATTGCACTGTTTTGAGAAGGTTAGTTGTCGGTTTTGAGGTTATATAATAAATCAGTTTTATGTACAATCATAGCTTTGTATTCACCTTCTTTTTTTATATCCTCATTCCTCTTCAATTAATTGCTCTTATTATCACAAACTTAACTGAATTCGTAAATAGTATGCTTGTGATGCACGTAATATTGTATTAATTAATTATTACTAAAAGATCTACAATAATTTAGGAATGCTTCATAGTTATTGTTTTGGTTTAAGTTCAAGTCAACATGAAATTTTAATGTTCGAAACAGATTCCTCCATGCACATGTATTTATGGCAATTTCATAGGTGAAAATTATGTTGTATTGTAGATATGGATGTGAATTGGTTTAATGATCTATCTGATGATAAGTATGACAATGTTATGAATAATGTTGTTTAGTATATGTCAAATGGTTTTGGTGGTACAAGTATTGGAAGTGGTTTTGGATGTAGTAGCAGTGCTAGTAATGAGAACAATACAGATGATGACAATGCAAATAAACACGATGATAATGAGGAAGGCGATTTGTTTTGGCTTAGAGAGTGTGATCACAATAAATTAATATTATGCACAGTTGGAGCACTTGCTTTGTGTTATAATAATTATATTTACAAAGAACCATGTATGGTTTCATATAACACATGAATGAGATGGTTGAATGAAATTTTAAATGGGCATTGGGTACGTTGTGTTAACATGTTTCGGATGGATGCAGACACATTACAGAGTTTGTGTGTTGATTTGGAAACGATGTACGGGCTAAAACAGTTTAGAAGAATAAGTGTTATTGAGAAGGTAGGCATATTTCTCTATACTTTAGCTCTAGGAGCTTCAAACATGGAAGTTCATAAGAGATTTCAACATTCAGGTGTAACCGCAAGCAGATATTTCAACGAAGTTTTCAGGTCAATGTGCTTGCTAGTTGTTGATTTTATCAAACCGGTAGATCCAGAATTCTCAACAACACCAATGGAAATTGCAATGAATCCAAGATATATGCCACATTTCAAGGTGAAAAATGCTTTATCTAAGTTGTTAAATAATTGAAAATGTTACAAACAAATATTTGTACTACATTTAAATTGATTTGTAAACTTTTTTTTTTATATAGAATTGTATTGGATCGATTGATAGAAACATGTACGTACTTGTGTATCACAAGAAAATCAAATACCATTTATTGGTAAAAAAGATGTACCCGCTCAAAATATAATGGCAGCATGTAGCTTTGACATGCAATTTATATTTATTTAAGCTGGGTGGAAAGGCAATGCACACGATACAAGAATATTTCTTGAGGCGATTGACAATCCAATATAAGATTTTCGAAGCCACCAGAAGGTATTGATAAATAAAAAAAGGGTTGTTCAATTTGAATAATTTTATTTTTTGTTTGCAATAGAAAATAAGTTTTGAACTATCATTATCTTGATGCAGAGAAGTATTATCTCGTTGATTCGGGTATCCAAATGAGTACAGTTACTTAAGGTCATATAGAGGTGAGGGATATCATCTTCCATAATTTCATCGATGAGGACAACTGCAAAGTTGGGAAGAAATATTCAACCATGTCCATTCATCGTTACGATGTGTAATAGAACGTACATTTGGAGTTTAGAAGAAAAGGTGAAGAATCTTGCAAAACATGCATGTGTTTCCTTACAAAACAACAAGTTCAAATTATTGTCACGTCAATGACACTGCATAACTACATTCAAAGGAAGTCGATTCAAGATGTTGCATTTAACGAGTTTGATCGCCATCTAGATTTTATTCCTACTGATACTTTAACCGATGTGGTTCCACAATCACAAACACGTGGGCACTAGAGGGCTTCACATATCGATTATGTTCGTGATGGAATTGCAACAAGTTTGATGGGTAATAATGTTTATTTTTTTAATAAAAATAAACAATTTTCTTTTTATACCGATTATTATACTAAATATTATTTTTCAATTAAAACAAACAATAAATTAATTTATATCCTTTTTAGTCATTTTGTATAAAACATCAATATCAACCATAATTTTAACTAAACATACATTTTATAAAACATCAGAAATATATTAAAATATTTTTTTAAAAAAAATTATTTTTAATATTAGCACATCAAAATGATCTAAAAACAACAAAAAATATTAATTTGAAGTAAAGAAAAGAATAAAAAAATTTTAATTTTTTTTTAAAATGTTATTGGAACATTAAAACAAACATGACCTTAATAGTTCCTATAAATACAAACATGTGTTTCAAAAGTAACCAAACACCTTATTTTCATTGCTTTTCTCAATAGTAGAAGCTGTTACAAAAATAAATACAATTTTAAATAGTATTTGAGATTATAACAACCGTTACTTTTTAAAATACTTTTTATTTAAAAATATATCATAATAATATTGTTTTATTTTTTAAAATTTATTTTCAACATCAATTATCTAAAAATATAAAAATTTACTTTCAAAAACAAATTTTAAAAATTCTCAAAAACATTTCCTAAGAACAAAAAGAAACACAGAAAAGCTCACCCTTTTCTTTTTAATTAACACGTGAGCAAAACTTTACCTTGTGATTGAAAAAAGAAAAATGTGTTTTTTTGAAGTTTAGAACGCGATAAATTTATCTCTGCATCTAGTAAGATCCTCTCTCGCTATTCTCCAATTTATTCTATTTTTTTAATGGAAAAATCATTTAACAGTTTAACTACAAAATAAGCTATTCCCAAATTAAAAGTTAAGCATCTCATGAATTTTTTAGAGGAAAGGTATTAAATAAAAGAGATAATAACACGTGTGAACTTTGATAATTTCACAACCGAGTGTCAATATTTATTTTATTAAAAAATAGAAGTGTAGACTATTAAAATTATAACAACCAAGTGGGATTTAAAAAATTTGTCAGATATAACATGAAAATCTTGCTTAGGTGTGTCGTTTTAGTACTCAGATGGCATATATAACATGAATTTAAGGGATAATGCAGTGGATGATTAATCATGTGGCGCTAATGACAAGGAAAACACTTTTAAAGGGAAACTTGCCCTTCCTTTTCTTTTTATTTTTTCAATAAAAAATAAAAACTAAATAATATTAAAAATGTAGTTGTGAATGCTTTTTAAAATATTTTTTATTTATAAATATATTAAAATAATAATTTTTTATTTTTAAAAAATTATTTTTAATATCAACACATCAAAATGATCTGAAAACTACAAAAAAATATTAATTTAAAGAAAAATAAAATTTAATTTTTTTAAAAAAATTAAAATAAAAAAACAAATAAAAACAAACAGGTCGTTAACCTAACAAGAAATTAGAAGTGTTCCCTCTTCTTTTTCTTCTTTTTCTTCTTTTTTTAACTAAATATAAAAAACAATTAATTTTTTTTTTATTTTTTCTTGTCTTTATTGCCATGCCATCTCCTAGATCCATGTCATTCGTGTCATAAATACTAAAAAAAAAAATCCAATTAAACATTCATTTTTTTAAAAAAGAAAAATATTGATATAATTGATTGTAAAATTTCTCAAAATACACACATCTTTCTAAGTGAAGCTTTTCACCACCACACGAAGGAGAATAAATTATAAACTAGTCATTTTAATTTTGGAAAACAAATTAAATAGTCCTTTTAATTTTAAAAACTAACTAGTCTCTTTCATGAATTGTTTATTTTATGTTTTAGTTTTAAAAATAAATAAATAATATGGAAAGATTTGACGAGGGAAAAAAACATTTTTTGGAATAAAATTACACATGCTCAACGTTGATTAAAAGACTAAATAATTAGTTTTTAAAATCAAATTAACTGCTTAATTTGTTCTGCAAAACTACAAGAACTAATTTATAATACACTTCGCGAAGGAACATAGCTTTTCAGTGCAAGTTTTTTCCAATGTTTAAATAAAGTCCAGTATACTTTCATTTTAACATTAAATGTTCCTTGAGACACTATTTCTTGTAGGGGTGGCCTTTTTTACCCAAACTCATGTACACTAAACCGAACTTATCAAAATAAGCACCCTCACCGGATACCTACGTTAATAAATAATAATAAAAAAAAGACACCAAGACCCAACAGGGTAGGGTCTGAATATTCATGTAAGCTAACAATGGCAATATCTGTATGTTCAACCAATTTCTTGTTAGCTTGCTTTGACAGTATTGCTTGCTATTCACTAAACTGATCGACCCCTGGCAGAGCTCGGCATTCAAATATTAACCTTACAATTGCCTCAAGTCTCTAAATGCTGGTTTCCGTCCTAAATCCCTGGGAGAACCCTCCACGGACAGAGGAACCCTGACATTCGAGCACTATAATTGATTGGACCACCATGATAATATTCCATCGCCTCAATTTGAGTTCGTTCGTTTCTATAATGGCTAGTGCAACTTCAACCTCGATTCCCCCTAGAGATGAACAAATTCCTTTGATAAAACCAGTAAACCTAATGCTATAAAATCTGACTTTCACCCCTCAATCCCCCCATGTATCCCATACAAAAGGTATTTCCACAATGTAGGATTCGCAGCTAGAAACATTAAAACCGCAAGTCCATTGGATGAAATAAGACAGCTCTGAAAACACATACAAATAGGCCAAAATTCAAGCACGCCAAAGAGTCAATGACAAGAGATGGATACCAAACTCTATGATGGAAGAATATTGCTGGCAGGCATGGTTAGAATGCCAAAGGAAATTTTACAATCACTCGAGCCAAAGAGTCAATGACAAGAGATGGCTACCAAACTCTATGATGGAAGAATATTGCTGGCAGGCATGGTTATGATGCCATGCCAAAGGAAATTTTACAATCACTCGAGAGTGATTTAACGGACATAAACAGAATCTCCATAAAGCACAAAACACCAAGGCCTTAACAAAGCAGGTGGAACCAAATTGCTGATACGCAAGTACAGGTGATAGCAGACAGTCATATTATAGTTCATGCACAAAAATTCCTAATAACATATTAATTTATCAATAAAATGAGTATTCGTATTTCATACTGATCGAAATGACACTTAAAACATTTGCAAATAAGTGATAAAAAAACATTATAAATATAAAACGATATTTGTGAGGAAAAATCAGCAAGCACACCAGGATGTCTTCACACTATTGTTAAAATCTCCAGTCACTAATGCTAAAATAAATAATGCAGAAGGAACATGAGCAATAGGTTTGGTAGAAAACCCACCAAACAGCATTAATTTATTGAAAAATGAATTTCGGATGTGGATTCGTAGAGTCTCTCAAGTCTACTGCAATGAGCTAGATCAATACATGACTACTGATATTCTATTTCCTTCCCACAAGCAAAATGCGTCATGATTGGAAATCAAATCTGAGCAAATTCCTATAAGAATCTTGTAAACAAGACACTTAACGAGAGAATGTGACAGGGCATAACCCAAAAGAAACCAACTATCGAGAGAATGTGACAGGGCATATTCCAAAAGAAACCAGCACTGAGAAATGAATCAGACCTAATTGCATTTTCTTGCAATGCATATAAACTTCAATTGCCTGATTGGAAAAGAAACTTTCAAGAGCAGTTTCATTTACAATTCAACTCTATAAAAAATATTCACTCAGTAAAAAATTGAATGGCAACTAAAGATTTTTATATCCATGCAAAAAGAACCCTCATAAACAAGTCAGCATTAGGAAGAGTAAGGTTTCATATTCACAAAGCACCACAGTGAAATTAGCATCATCAAACAATCAATTCAATTCGACCCGGCCATGAATGCAAGAGACAAAGCCATAAATAAGCCAATACCAATAGATTTATAAGAAAAACATAAAGTATCCATAATATCAAACGGTCCAACAGTATCACTAATCTCTTGAATTTAACAAAATCAAGGACAGCTCAAAATCTTAAAAACCCTCACCTAAGCAGTAAGCACAACAGCCCCACCAGCCTCTTTAATCTTCTTCTCAGCAATCTTCGAAATAAGCTTGGCCTTGACAACGATTGGTTGCTTCTCAGGCAAAACCCCCTTCCCAAGAACTTTGAAGTACCCGAACTGAGTGACATCGATCATCGGCACAGTATCCTTGGTTGCCTTGTCCTTAACATCCTGCGGGACCATGGACCAGAGCTTGTCGATGTTCACGATCGGACAGTGGAACTTGTTGCGGAGCTTGTGGAAGTAACGCATACCGACTTTGCCAAAGTAACCAGGATGGTACTTGTCGAATAGAATCCGGTGGTGGTGCATACCTCCAGCATTACCACGACCTCCTGGGTGCTTCCTGTGCTTGCCGATACGTCCATGGCCAGCACTGACGTGCCCTCTCTTCTTCCGGTTCTTCTTGAAGCGGGTCGTCATTTTTTGGTGAGAGGGGTAGATATCAGTTGTCTAGGGTTTTAACGGCGGCAGAGAGACCAGAGTGAACGGTCTTAGGGTTTGGACAATATATATATGTGCGAAAGAAAATGTGTGGGATTTTTGGTTGACGAATTTGTCCTCCGGTTTTGGACGTGGCAGAGTCAGCGGTTAGGGTTTCAGAAAATGGGCTTTAAATAACTGGACCAGAATTCTGAACGGGGCGTCCCTCTCATGCCCGCTCCACTTCTTTTTCTCTTGCTTTTTCCTTGTCTCTTTTTTATGCTCACAGTGACTAAAGATTTTGTATTTTTTTACTATGCATTATCGAATACATATAAAAAAATTAATCAGTTAATTCAAATAAATAAGGATCATTGTTGATGATCTGAAAAAATTAGTGGTAGGAAGAGTGGAGATGTTTTTCATGGACTGGTAAAAGTAGATTTAAAAGACTTGATGAGCATGATAACATCTACAAGAAAAATACTTAAAATTTTAAATTATATAATATTTATTCAGGGAAAGAAAAATAAATATTTTCCAACCTTAAATATTTTGTTGAAATCAATTATTTAATACATAAAAATATACACCATCATTTTTTTTTTATAATTGTAGCATGCTCTACGTCATTTGTAATTAAAATGAGGGGTATTGTAGAAAAAATATAATGATTATTTCTTTGTGGAAACCATCATTTTAAAATTCATAGAATCTATATCAATTACTTATTGATTAACACCTTAATTCATTTATAAATTTGATATGAAATATTCATTTGCAATTTTTTTTAATTATTAACGTAGGTATCCAGGTTAGTTTGTGCGCACCTCGACTAATCCTATGGATCCTGAAGTTAATAACCATGTAAGCCTTCAGTGGCCATCATATTAACAACTACATGACTCGAACCTGAGATCACAGGGGAAGCAAATTTCTTGATCCCAAAATCTTACCACTGGATCACCTACCAGACTATATAAAGTTTTTTTCTTAATAGATGAGGAGATGGTTATCTTTTTAATGAGACTCGTAAAGAAATAATTTTTCTAAAATAATAAATTTCTTTGACTTACCACTAAATTAGTTCAATGATATTAATTAATTAGTTATTGTATGTAATTTTAAAAAAATTGAAATATTGTTGATTCTTATATTATTCGACTATGAAATATAATTGCTATGATTGCATGATCTGATAAATAGAATTATTATAACAAATAAAAAAAGAGATTATTACACTTAGATTTGTCAATTGTCGTAGTTTGAGTATGCCTGCATTAATGGGTAAATAGGAGGAAATTTTACAAATATTGAAATAATACGAGTCGGGAGATATCAATCTCAATCCTAAGTAAGTTAAATCCTTACGAAATAGGAGGAATGTTTTGTCCTCACAGGAAAGAATGAAATGTTTTTGTTTTTGTGCTTTGCTGAGCAAACAAGGTTAGACCCGTGTAGTTAACGAATCTTCATCTTAGCTTGGGTTCCATCGAAGAATCTTCACCTTTACCACCGAGCCCTTTGATGACCTCGAGTCATCATGTTATTACCAGTCACACACGCAAATGAAATCCAATCAATACTCGAAAATGACTTTAGGTGTGTTTGATATTGCATTTTGAAAGTATCTTAAAAAATAAATTTATTTTTTTACTTTAAATTAATATATTTTTATATTATTTTTATGTGCTAATGTCAAAAATAATTTTTTAAAAATAAAAAAATATTATTTTGATGTGTTTTAAAATGAAAACACTTTAAAAAGTAACTGTTACCACACTCCCAAACACACTCAAATTATCGAATGTATGAAGTCATCATCAGGCTATCAACAATACTAATTTTCCTTGTACTGATATCATTTGGAATAGTAATTTCTCGAACAAAATAATATTTAACGTCAATGTATTTTGTACTCTTCATAAATATTTGGCTTTTTATTTGTTATAAACAATAATATAACCATCACAATACATAACTGAAGATGTCTTAAATTCCAAATAATTTAAGAATAAGGTTTATATATCGGATATTTGATTAATCTCTTTATTCAAGCAATTTGTTTTTCTCTTCTTGGTCAAGGTGACTAGTAGCTGGGACCTGAAAGAAGGTTTTTTTTATATATATAGATTTTGGGACTATCTGATGCTTAAGTAGGTATCTTTCTAGAGGGAGAGTGCAATGATGTTTTAAAAAGATGCTTTGAAAATATGTATGCAATAAAGATTGTGAACCTGGCTTTTTGAAGGAATCTCCCGGTCATTATAATCTATGAACCTTGTCCTTTTATGAAGAGAAGAGGTGAAAGTGTCATCTTGCTCTGATAGCATTTAAAAAATGATAAATATCTATTATACATTGTTAATGATGGATAAAGTAACAGGTTCCCTATAAGACTTTTATACACCTAGAGATATAAAGAGATTAATATTTCTTTTACCTTAATTGTTTATGTTAAGAGTCACGACAAAAACAAATAGAGTTTTGTAACCTAATAGGGAGCCTAAAAATATCATCGGTTTTACATCCATCTAGGCTCGACGAGATGTCGAGCCCAAGGATGCTGGATCTAATAGCCTACCATACTCATATATACATGGGCTCAGGACGTAGCTGAGCTCAGGGATATTAGGTTTTGCAATCTGCTAGAGACACATTTACACGAGCTTAGTACATAGCTAAGCCTAAAAATATTGGGTCATCACTTTGCCTTCGGTCCTTTTGTTGAACATGGATTCCAGGCAAAAATAACATAAAACACATTGATCTGTCAGTAGCCCTCCAAGTCTTTGCATATTTACTACGCAAAGATTTTGAAAGGTTACCAACCTTTAAAAAAAGTCTTTTAAATTGAAAGTTGTTTGTCCCATTAATGAGGGACATTTTAACTTCCCTACTAGATTTGTATTTCCAGAGCTTTTGGGATTCTTTGTGGCCATATGTCTCATCCTTATTTGAAGGGATGATCAGGTGACTTGTCTTTATTAAAAGAAGGTGTCATTTGGAAACAAAACGATGTCGTGCATTCAATGCAGCAATTGAATAAACTTCTAGAGATCTGAGATGATATAAAAGGTCATTTATCCAATGGTGATGGTGAAAAAATGTTTCCTTTATAACTCATAATCATTCTTGCTTTTATCTTCTTTTTTTTACTTTCATTTTCGGTAATTTCTGAAAAACTACTCTATTGAAAAAAAAAACCTAAACCAATTTTACTGTAATCCGAGAAGAAACCCTCATTCTATGTATTTCCTGCCCAAGGCTTCTTTTTTCTTTTATATTTTAAACAGAGAAATAGATATAAAAAAATAGATCTATCTTTAGAGAAAAAGATGGTATTGCCTTTCATAAGGAATTTTAGTTTCAATACAGGATCAGGGGAAATAACAAGGGATAAGGGTCCATTAGACTGGGTCTCAGAACTATAGGGGGTGGAGCCCCAACACCCATTTATGGTAGAGGAATAATCGTTCTTCCCGTGAGAGAAGTACTTCTCTGACCATTGCTAGTGAACCTTAAGGAAGATAAAGGTTGCGTTAAGCCCTTGAGGATGATGCTCCTAGCACTCTAGGCGTGGAGAACATTGAGTTCATTAATGTTAAGCAAACATGAGAGTACATAGCTTAAATGCCTGTCAATGCTATACTTATCAACCAATCAATCTTAGGCTTTGCTCAAGGTCATTTTAGAATTACAGTCCCCTTTTAAGGAAAGTTCATTAAAAGGATTTTCATCTTTTATCTTGAGTAGAGGCAAGACTAGAGAAGAGATAGAGGGCGACCCCATCATTATTGATGAACTCTCTGTCCTTAAAAATACAATGGTGAGGGCCAAAACTCCTACAGAAACAAAAGCTATGGGTAGTTATACTTTTCTAGCCAGAGGTCAAACAAATTTGACCCCTCCTAAAATGACTGCAGACGTCATGGCTTGCTTTAAAATAATAAGGGTCTCTACCCCTGTGAAGACCAATGTTCTAGCCTCAATCAGAAAGGCTCATATAGAGGCATTTCCTTTGCCTCAACTACTTTGTCTATAGAGGCTACAATAGTTGGGCCTTCTACTTGGGTTATTCTTGAGGAAGCTGAATTTGAGGATTTTTTTACCTCGCTCTTGGTCAAAATCTTTTCAGTTTCCCTATCTTTATTAATAAGAAGAGACAACTCATAGAGTCTGTTGTTAGTGGAAGAAAAGGCTTTAGAAAAACTGACCTTTAGGTGGTGAGACTACTAGAAAGGATCCTCACTATTTCATCAGACATCTTAATAATGTCTTATGGGATCTATTATTGTCATTTGGCTTTAAGTTGACAAATGACCTTCAATGTAAAGAACTTTCTTGTTTATCCTTGTAGTTTGGTTTTATGACCATTATTACTAACACTTGTTTTTGGTAGATTTTTTTAATGTGCACATATTTTTAGAGGTGTTAAATGACCAAAAGAAACCACATAAGAGAGGTAATTGCTAAAAATAGAGGAAACCAAACTGTCTTTAAGTGACGAAAAGAGGATAAGGCTATTGTGAAGGCTGAATTGAGGAGCCTCAAGGTGGTTTAGTTATCACTGAAGAAACAAAAAAAAGGTGTTGTTTTTCAGTTTGGCTCCAATGATAAACTGCTTCAGGTCGCTTATAATCAAGTGAATATCCTGAAATTGAAGATTTTTTAAGTGAAAACCACTTAAGAAGATCTGAGGGTTGAGCTTCTCACTATCAGGAAGGAAGCCTAGAGTTTTTAGGCTCAGCTGAAGGCTTTAAGGAACTCTTACGGGGGGCTCTATGAACTTTTTAGGGGGTTCATAGCTTTGTCCGAGACAGTTAGAGACAAGATCTTTCTTGTCATGTCCAACATGTATTTCTTAAATCAATAAAGAAAAATGCATATAGACTTTAGTGTTGCCTTCCATCTAGTCCCGATGCTTGATTTTCTGGATGTGTTCCTTGTTAGGGTTGCTGCTGCCCATCATGGAGAATATCTAGAATATCTAGTTGGGAAGCCCGGTTAGATATCCTATTCACTTTCCCCCATCTCCCCTTGCTCATGTATATAGCCTCAGTCCTGTGGGGTTTATCCATGTAACATATATTTTATTTTATTTTATAAAATTTATTCTTTTCATGTCTATATTGACCTGTGATGTTTATATGGATCTAATGCCCATAATAAAAATTACGCGGGATTCGAGCCCTTAAGAAAAGTTTTGAAATTTTGTATGGGTCTAACACCCGTACTTAGAAAAATATCGAGGAATTCCCTAATCTGTATAAGTCTAATGCCTATACTAAAAATTTTATGCAAGGTCCAGAAGTCCTTATAAAATTGTTTAAAATTTGTATGGGTTCAACGCTCATACTTAGAAAAATATTTATCAAATTTTGATAGGAATCGAGCTTTGATTTTGCCTAACCTTGGTAGGATATGCCCCTTACTTGAAACCAAGAAGAATCCAAGGTATAAGTGTATCTTTATATTTCCAACAAATCGTTGAGATGACGCTGAGATCACACAAAGATTGGTGTTATTGCATTGCAGGGATGAAGTCAAATTTTTTTGGAGTTGTGGGGTTATTGCCCTGAGGAAATCGCGTCCATCCTTATTGTTGAGGTCACTTTCATCCCATCCCTGAAGAGTTATGCAATCGTACTAGGAAGATCATGCCAATTATTTTCATGGTAAATTATGCAATAATACTAGGAAAACCATGTCAATCATTTCCATAATTATTAGCCCATATCAAAGTTCACTATATAAACATTATAAGAAGATTTTATTTTTTCAATGTGAAATTGGAGATCTATTAGTATAGATACTCTGTGTTCATAAGAAAAAAGTTGTGCCAATGTGGAATAAAAAATATTTTTAATTTAAATATTTAAACTTAAAAGAAGAAGATAATATCTTTTCAATGTAGAGTAAAAAACCTTTAGAAATAATAATCTTTTAAACTTTATTATTTACAACAGTTACATCTCAAATCCGCGCTACCATCTTTATAAATAACCCTAGTGCTTCCCATTAAAGGTCCGTTTGTTTACCTAGTTGGGGTTGTGCTTTGCCATAATTATAGAATGAATATCATTTAGTTAATAAAATAACCAAATAATTTTACATGAGTTTCACTGAAAACTCTTTCTTAGACACTGGTTAAGAAAAAACTAAAAATAATTTTTTTTCAAATTATAACTATAAAAGTTATAACAATTCTAAAAAACACCAATAAGTCATTTATTTTTACAGCTTAGCTGCGCTTCTAAAAAATCTTGATTTTTTTGTTTTAGATTATTTTTTTAATAATTTTAGATAATTTGATGTGTTAATGTAAAAAAATTTAAAATATATATATATATATATATTATTTTAATATATTTTGAAGTAAAAATTATTTTAAAAAATTATTTTTATCAAAAATACACGTGCTAATAGCTGCAGTGAGCCCGAATTTTTGGCACCTCACGTCCAAAAAGCAAGCAGACATCGAGCTCTATCAACAATCCTCTCTTTCTTGTGCTCCTGGTGTCTATAACTCCACGACAACAAAACATATAGCAGTAAAAAACAGCAACTAAAAAGCTCCCCCTTCTTCCTAAAACTCAAAAAGCCCTAATCTAGATGTCGAAACCAAACGAGCCATAGAGATGATCACTGGTTCTCGGAGAAATTAATTAAAGAATAAAAAATTAATTTGGAAAAGGAAGAAAGAAACAGTTTACAAGGGGCTGCCACCGGCTTGGTAATTAACCAGTCTAATAACCTCTTTATTTTTAATCCAACGGTTATTAATGACTCTCAAATAATTCAACTGAAGACTTGCTTAAGAAACACTCCTTGGCAACCAAATTTCACAACGCAAAGTTGCAAAAAGAGAAGAAAGCGGTGCACTCCTCTTACTTCTCCATTTCTTCAATCATATATCCATGGCCGTGCTGATTTGCAGCAGCAATGTCAACTTAATAAAGCCTCGCCGTCTCTCTTCGCCTCACCACCACAAATATAAGCAACGTCGTCTAATCCGTACCTGTAGGAACCTCGTCCGTTTAGACACCGGTACCGGATTTCAATTTTCCCTTCATAATAATAATAATAATAATAATAGAAGAAGACCACTTCCCCCAAAATCTTCATCTTCTTCTTCATCATCATCAGTAAACGGCTATGGCAGTAACATGGAACAATATTATGGCAGCGAGCAGCGGGTGGAGAGAGAGGAAGGTGTTGAGTTAAACGAGAGGATTCGGAGATTTATCGAGTTTCTTCCGTCAATTTTGCCTGGAGGAAACTGGTGGAGCTTTTCTGATGAGGCGGATATTAAAATTTTGGCCAAACCGGTCACCGTGTGGCGTGCACTTACTCGCATGTGGCACCTTGTGGCTCAGGATCGTTGGGTCATTTTCGCCGCTTTTACTGCTCTCATTGTTGCAGCAGTGCGTGTGATTTTCTTGAATTTAATTAATTAATTTTAACTAGTAGGAGTAGTGCTTAATTTGTGCACGTGCTTGTGGTGGGCTCAGCTTTCTGAAATCGCAGTACCGCATTTCTTAACGGCATCGATCTTTTCAGCCCAGACTGCAACCGTTGCAGTATTCCACCGAAATGTGCGTCTCTTGGTTGCCCTATGTGTTGTAGCTGGAATTTGCAGGTTAAAATCTTGTATGGTCTAAAATCCCCTTCTCCTGTAGCTTGTATGCTAATAAAGCATGGCAGTCTGATATATAGTTAATGCAACAATTTCCTACCTTGAGCTTTCAATTTGACAGCTGCTGACATTGTGCCTTGTTTATTTGAAATTCAGTGGAATACGGGGTTGTTGTTTTGGCATTGCAAATATGATCCTG
Organism: Populus deltoides; assembly: GCA_015852605.2. Lineage (NCBI taxonomy): Eukaryota > Viridiplantae > Streptophyta > Magnoliopsida > Malpighiales > Salicaceae > Populus > Populus deltoides. The sequence goes on from CM027579.2 coordinate 7,982,532, forward strand.
GTGAGTCACTCCGTGGTGGTTAACCTCTCCGGTTTCTAAACTAGCATTTCACTTGTTGGTCCTATCAGTTGTGTTATGCCAATGCCAGAGTTCATATCGTTGGTAGTTCCGAGTTACATTCTAAAATTGCTTGCTTAGCTTAAAGAAGATGTTTAGACTTGAGTTTTTCAAGATACTACTAGAGAAGAGAAGAGCTGTTTTGTGAAACGCTATCTCCCGTGAAGTATCGTTCTGACTTCTGTAGTATTTTGTAGGTGAAGCGAATGAGGGAAACATTATATTCTGCTCTTCTTCTCCAGGTTTGTTATACTCTGATCAGCACTACTGATTTGTACGTCCTCTAATGCGATTCCAGGCAGTGCTTGTTTGGATATAATGGCTTATGGATTAACTTATGATTGTGGTGTATCTGTTGTAGGATATATCATTTTTTGACAATGAAACAGTCGGTGATTTGACAAGTAGGCTTGGGTCAGATTGTCAGCAAGTGTCTCGTGTTATTGGCAATGATCTTAATTTGATATTGCGCAATGTCCTACAGGTTATTTGCTGGTAAAGTAGTTATTAGTTTGTTTACAATATGATGATTGAACTTGTGTTCCTTTTGCGCTGTTCTAGGGTACAGGTGCATTGATCTACTTGATAATTTTGTCCTGGAAACTTGGTTCATTCACACTGTTGATATGCACAACTTTAGCAGCAGTGATGCTGATCTACGGCCAGTAAGATTTTGTATCTTTTCCCCCCGACCCCCCCCCCCCCCCTAATCTTGAGATGGGCTTACTGAAAGTGGTTGATCATAAACTGGATTTGATTGAAATGAAGATGTTTGGTGGGTGCACCATATGATAAGTCAAATAAGAATATTTCCACACAAGCAATGGCTGATTTAATTAGGAGTCATGTGGTTCAAGTTGAAGTCAATTAACAAAGAAAGGTTGAGTGATAGCCTTAGAAATCTTGAGCTTAAGGGTTGTTGTTTTGCTAGAAACATGATGTGCTTTGACTCTAGATTAGTGACTTCAACATGCAATGCACACAAATTTAAAGACCAGTGATTTGGGCTATGTATAATTTGTATCATCCCCTCTTTTCTATTCATGGACTTATTTTTGAACACTGCTGATTATTACTTCAACTTGGTTTTCTTTTTTGTTAGGTACCAGAAGAAGGCAGCGAAGTTGACTCAAGAGTTCACTGCTTCTGCTAATGAAGTAGAATAAAACAACTCATCCTTTAGATATTGAAGGAAAGAGTTCCTTTTTCTTCTTAATGATATCACAACAAATGGGTTTGCATTATTTTTATGTAGGTGGCGCAAGAGACATTCTCTTTGATGAGGACAGTTCGTATTTATGGAACAGAAAAGGTTGAACTTGGAAGGTAAATATGCTTTTGAATCCTGTATATGCTTGAGCACATCTGCTTTTTAGCTTTGCCACTCCCAGAAAATGGAAAACATTGCCATCAGGCATACATGTTTTTTTTGTAGCTAAATTGATTCTGGCAGAAAAATGTTTTATATCATTGGTCAATAGGTACAAGCTGTGGCTGGAGAAATTGGCTAATATAAGCTTACGACAAAGTGCTGCATATGGATTTTGGAATTTGAGTTTCAACACTCTTTATCACTCAACTCAGGTCCATTTTTCTATTTTTTAAATCTAGTCTGTCATGTTGTCAATTTTTCAAACAAACTATCTTCTAACTTTTGAATTTGAGTGGTTTCATGGAAGTTTCTAGTGTAAGGTGTTCAATGATCCACTATGAAAGTTAATGCATCTGGCCTTGAAAGTATTAGTAAACCTAAACTTCATGGTCTGGTTTTTAGTCTCTTTCTGCTTATTTTGGCAGTTTTTATTTTATAGGTCATTGCGGTGCTTGTAGGAGGAACGTCTATTCTGGCTGGTCATATTACAGCAGAGCAACTTACAAAGTTTATATTATACAGCGAATGGCTGATATATTCTACATGGTGGGTAGGGGATAATTTATCATCCCTGATGCAATCCATTGGGGCAAGCGAAAAGGTCTTCCAATTGATGGATCTATTGCCAAGCGACCAATTCTTATCAAAAGGCAAGCAGTTTTGAACTTTGATAGGATCTTGCTTACTTATATTCTTTTATTTTGTTCTGTTCCTTTTTCTTGCTCTTTTGGATGCATGGATGAATCCATCTCTTGTGAGATTGCAGCAATTAAAAGGGAGATGCATTCTAACTCCCCCCTGTGAGTTTGAAGCATCAGTGGTTTCCAAATTGAGGATCAAAGATTTGGAGGACAATGCATTAATTCAGTGTTTCTTAGTTGACACTGCTGACATTCTACAATATCTGGGTAGTTTTTCAATGCAAACCTTTCAGACATTCTATGATGATTTGATGGTTTTTCCTTCAACTAGGCACTTTGGGTTGGGAGAAACTTTGTCCAGAGTTGGACTGATGAAATAACTCTTAAGTCTCTGACCAACAGGCCTTAGAGACTGCCTTGAGATATCATCTGCTAAGGTGTATCGTTTTTGCACAGATGTAGTTTTTTTATTTTTCAGCAATATCTAAATCCATAGAACACAAAGGAAAGCTGCCACTTTGGCTGCCAAAAGATTGCATTCAGAAGAGAACTTCCTTGCCTGTATTTTATTTACTGGTGAATTTCCAGTTATAATAGTTTGATTTTTTAGATTTTGCTACTGTACAGGATTTAAGTTGTTTCCATTTATATTAGTTTGATTTTTTAGACTTTACTGCTTTACAGGATTAAAGTTGCAAAGGCTGATGGGACATATAGAGTTTGTAAATGTGGCTTTCTATTATCCTTCAAGAGAAATGGTATGTTTCTTAACTTCAGCATCAATTATGCTTCTGCCTCCTGATTCCATGCCCATTTTTTCCTTAAGACATAACCTCTCATGCTTCACTCTTTGATGACTGTAAATAGCGCTAAAACTGTAACTGTATAGTAGTTCCATACCCTATATTGCAGTGAATGCTCCAGAAAAGAGAGTACTTTGAGGAACTGTATGGCTATGGGTGAATGTGAAAGGAAACAACGTGGAGAGATTTTTAGATGTCATATTTACTTTTTTATGCCGGGTTCTAATTTTCTGAAGCTTGTCATCATGCTGCTTTGAAACAAAATAATCATTTTAGCATCTGAACAGGTTCCTGTACTGCGACATGTAAACATTTCAGTGCATCCCGGTGAAGTGCTTGCAATTGTAAGAATGTTGTTTCTTTGATTCCAATCCTGCTTCAATGACGATAATTGCTAATAATTTGCTCATCTAATTTCTCTTAGGTTGGTCTTAGTGGTAGTGGGAAAAGCACCATAGTGAATCTGCTGCTTCGCCTTTATGAGCCAACAAATGGTCAGGTAAAAGTTTTGACATGTGACAGGACTCCAACAACTTTTATTTATTGTCTGATATGGAAGGATTTGGTACTTTAGAATTGAATAATCAACGTAGAAGAAAATGTGGAAATCAAGGTGAAATCTTATATTCTATGCTATGTGTTCCTTTGAAGGTGTTTAAATCTCAGTTGCTGAATAGAGGATTAATTATTAGCAGCACCTTTTTCAAAATGAAGTACAAGACTGTAAAAGGAAAAGGTAAAAAGTCATCAAGGTTCCTTCTCTACTTCCTGATGTAGAGGGATAAGCAAGAAAAAACCCACCTCTTTAACCCCACCCCCACCCCCACCCCCACCCCATCCACCTGTTTCAATTGATCATGAAAATAGATGTCGTACGTATAGAAAATTTGTGCTCATATTGTTACACCAAAGCCCTAAAGAGTCCTATCCAAAAAGGGATAAACTCCAAACAAATATATTCCCAGTAGCAATAAAGTCCTACTTAAATGCCAATTTTTTCTAACTTTCTCTCTGTTTTTTTTTGGAATGGAATATATACGAGATCCCTATAAATAGCATCATGTTATTTTCATGTCTTTCTTATTCTTAAGCAAGTCTATGAGAGTGCTTAATTGATCCATAATTTTGTGTTTCATCTTTTGTGTCATTTCCTTTGTTTTGAGAAACATGACGATCAATTCCATTTTTTATTGCAAATAGAAAACTTCCTAAATAAGGACAAAATCAAAAATTAATAAAATTGCAAATAATTTGGAGATAGTTTTCCTGCTTGTACTATATCAGTTTAGAGGACTGGAAAAACTTGACCTTGAACTCTGTTTTGTGGAAGTAAGTAGAGGTATATTCTAAATTGGTACGTAAAAAACCTCCAGTTTGCATGGATAACACATCGAAACTGATTTTTCCATAGGGATTATTCTGTTACCATTAGTGATTGGTACAACTAGTGCATGGCTCTCAACTTTGACTTACAACAACTTTATCCTCCACATCATGCTCGGTGATATTTGCTGTAATAATAGAGGCCTAGAAAGATTTTTTTAGTATTCTGAGATCGAAGAAAGATAAGCAAGAGAATTCACCTCTCAAATACTTGACGAACCCATCTTGCACCAGAATCAGAGATTCAGATGATGTTCATGTTTCTTGTGTTTCTATTAAAGGCTGCGCCTGCTTCCTTTGTCCTTTTCTTTTCTTTTCTTGTATTTGAAAAAGGAACCTTGACCATGAAGTTATTTCCCCCCTTTATTCAAATTTAGTTTGGGTTCATTCAAGAGTTACACATTAAACATGGGCAATCATCATTTGATTTTTAATTTTGATGGATGCTTGCCTCTTGAAGATTGTAATGGGAGCTGTTGGCAGATGATACTCTTGCATTTCAATGATCTATTGATTAGTGCGGTAGATGAACAAATATGAATCTCTTATGTAATTGTTACTTTTCTTGCAGATTTTAATTGATGGCTTCTCTCTCGGAGAATTGGATATCAAGTGGTTAAGGGAGCGGATTGGATATGTTGGGCAGGTGCTTCATTTACCTCCAGAATTAATGAATTCCAGTAAAATCAAAGAATTTCCTCCTTACTATGAATATTTGTAAACAGGAACCAAAACTATTCCACATGGATATCAGTTCAAACATTAGATATGGATGCACACGGGATATAACACAGGAGGATGTTGAGTGGGCTGCAAAGCAGGCATATGCTCATGAGTTCATTTCGTCTCTTCCCAATGGTTACGAAACACTTGTTGATGATGATCTGCTCAGTGGGGGTCAGAAGCAGCGAATTGCCATTGCTCGTGCTATTCTTCGAGACCCAGCCATTTTGATCCTTGATGAAGCCACTAGTGCACTGGATGCAGAGAGTGAGCACAATGTTAAGGTATCTTCCTTTGGAATAACACACGACAAATAAACCAAAACAAAAGGAAAAGAAAAGGTTGAGAGAGAAAAGAGTGGAATATGTGAGGTCAATAACTTGATGACTTCAATTTGCCATCTGCTTGTAGGGTGTACTTCGTGCTGTTAGAAGTGAATCAATGGCAAAGAGAACTGTAATTGTTATTGCACACAGGTAGGTCTTGGTCTGCTGCACCCACCTACTTTCAAGTGTCTTAATTGAGAGTTGAAGTTTGCTTGTATTCTTTCCCCAGGCTCTCCACCATACAAGCTGCTGATCGGATAGTGGTAATGGATGGTGGTCAAGTTGTTGAGGTCAGTGCTCTGTTAATTCCATCTGAATTCCTAAATATTAACTCCATCATTATTTTGAAAGTTGGAATTTTCTTTTCGAACCTCTTTAACTACATGTTTTTTCCTGTTTTTTGCACTACCAAAGCTATTACTTGCTCACAAATAAAAAAATGTATCGAACCTGTCCCTCAGGTAAGGGCTTTGAAGGCATATTTATCACATAATTTCTCAATGTCACTGCAGTTTTTTTGTTGTTCTTTTTTCTGAGAAAAAAGTTGGCGTTAGATGGCTACTAGCCCCTTGTTCCACAGGAGGACATTGTTGACACAACAATAACTTATTTCCAATAATATTCAGGCATATTTGTTACTGATTGCAAAGTGGAGAGAAACTGCATCCCTTGTTTCTTCTAGATTTTGAGTTAAAATGTTCGTAGTTTACAATAGAGATTCGAGACTAGGATTAATAAGTAGACGATGGAAAAAGCCTATAGGTTTCTAGATACTTCCTTGCGAACTCGGGCAATTTTAATTTTCAGGACATTTTATCTGGTTCCATTTACCGTTCTTCACAATCCTACCGAGTTTATTTAGTACAAAATTTTGTAAAAAGGTGCAAGGGCCCCCATTATTATTCTTTCCTTTTCATCATGCAGATGGGCAGTCACAGGGAACTTCTCCATCAGGATGGGTTATATGCACGATTGAATAGACGACAGGCTGACGCTGTGGCATGATAACATGGCACGCTGACATATAATAGATGTACCAGATATTTCTTTTGTTCCGTTCTTTCAATTATTCCATCAGGCATCTTTTTACCACTGCTGGAAGTGCTCATCATCAACTGAAATTCAACTGTCTTGGAGCAAGGAAAGGGAGATCCAGAGGGATAGCCTGAGAAGTTTCTGCTATCCAAGTCTGTCGAGTAAGAAAGGCACGCAATACAGAATGCTTACAGCTCATTGTTTGTTCATCTACCGGTAAAAAAGAACAGAACTTTACACCCCTGCTCTTGGAACTCTGATGCAAGAGTGTATTTTAGTAAAGAAAGATGTTTATTGTGTTTCACTCATGGCCACATGAGACATTGATTATACTGCTTCACCATGAATGCAGTGATATATTTACCAGACTTGGAACTAGGTAAAGCATTACTGTCGGTTTTGGTGAGCTGATCTTCATCATCTCCTTGCTGTAGTTGGGTTCCAGTTGATTTTCGTTATGAATTTTTTTTAAAGGTACCTATCTTGCGATTTGGTATAAAGGGATGAATTGTTTGACCATTAATGCTTCTGATCTCTGTGCATCAATCACTAGACAACTTGACTCAACAGATTTGCATATAAAATGCAACGAAGTGGCTGCTGAATCCAATGTCCCCTGCTGCTCAACTCTGTGATTCCCACTTGTATTTTTCTCGCTTTTTTCTTTTAGAAATGGGAATTTTTGGTGGATAATCGTTTATGCTAGTTAGTCAATTTCTTTTTTCTTTTTTGGGGTCAACTTGCTCTCCTTTTCTATAATAAAGAGAAGGAAAAGGAAAATTATAATTTGCATTTTATTTTAAAAAATATTGAATTATTATTTTTTAATGGTTTTATGTGATGAAATATAAAATTAAAAATTAAAAAAAAATTATTTTCAACCAAAAATCAGCGCCACAGTACCCAAATACATAAGTCCACCAAGTTAATTAACTATAACTAAAAGGGATCGGTATTTTACTGTAAACTGAATTACTATGTATTTTGAGTGTTTTTTATTATGGATTGTACTGTTTAGTACTGTGGAGTGAATTACTGTAGACTGTGAGTGATTTCACTGTGGATTGTACTATTTGGTGGGGGCATGGTGAAGTTGTAAGCCCGCTCTTCTAGGTCTGCAGACCCGGTAGCGAAGAATAACAAACTTGTTTGGTGGGGCATGGTAAGGATGCAGACTCTAGACAATGGCCCCGCACGCTAGATGCAAACCCACCCCTCGGGTCTCTTTTGACTTGCACCTGGGTTCTGCAGACCCCTTAGGGGTTGGAGACCCGTACAGCTGGGTCTATAGACCCTCTAAAAAAGAAAAATGAAAAAAATAACAATTATTATTATTATTATTATTATTATTATCATTATCGTTAATAGTTAATATTTTTTTAAAAAAAATTATTACTATAAAAACTTTGGTCAGATAAATTAATATTATTATTAATACGATAAATATCATTATCTTTATTATAATTAAAATTTTAATATTAAGAATATTATTATTGTGATATAAATATTATGATTTTTATTATAATTAATATTATTCATATTAAAAATACCGTTATTTTTATTATAAATATTATAATTTTTATTATAATTAATATTATTCATATAATAATTAATAAATTTGTAGAAAATATTATAAATATTGAAAAACAAAAATAGATTTGATTTGTAGGGTAAAATTAAGAATTAATAATACTATTATTGTTGTTGTTATCATCATTAGTAAATTTTAATTATTGTTGACCGTGAGTTTTTTCACTGTGGATTACACTGTTTGAAAGAATTATAGACGGGGAATGATTTCAATGTGGATTGCACCGTTTAAGTTTGCTTTTTGCTAAAAGCATCGTAAATTGATGCGGTGTAATGGCAAAGCTGTCCTTTCCACAAAGAGTTGCAAAGACTATAGGGGGTGATGCTGTCTTTTTGGTTGGGGAGAAAATGATTAGTTCGGGTTTGGGTGGGGCTGTAGGCCCTAGGCGCTGGGCTACCACACCTGGGTGCTAGGGGCAGATTCGCGTGCCTGGCCATACCCCAGGTTGCAGACACCTGGCACAGGGGGTTGTCAAACCCTGGGCGCTAGGGTCAAACACGTGCGCCTGACTGTAGACCCAAGCAAGCGGGTTTGAAGACCTGCCGCCTGGGGTGTGTAGACATGAGCGCCAAGGTCTGTAGAATTGCATGTTGGGTCATGCATCAGGACTCAATTCTCTTGAGTTCAGTATCAAGACCCAAGGTTCTTGGGTCTTAAGTTTCTAAATATAATTATTTGTATTATAAACATTATTATTTTTATTATAATTAAAAGAATTGATATCAAAAATATTATTATTTGTCTTAAAATATTATTATTTTTGTTATAATTAATATTAAAAATACTATTATTTGTATTATAAATATTAATATTTTTATTATAGTTAAAATCATTAATATAATACTTATTAAATTTGAAAAAAATATTATTAATATTAAAAAACAAAAATAGATTTCATTTGAAGAGTAAAATTAAAAATTATTGTTATCATTAATAAATTTGAAAAAATATTATTGCTATTGAAAAAAATATATATTTGATTTGAAGGGATTAAAAACTATAAGAACTTGGGTAAGATAAATTTAATATTATTATTAATATTATAAATATTATTATATTCATGAATATTATTAAATTTGAAATAATTATTATTACTATAAAAAACCATATAATTGATTTGAAGGATAAAATCAATTATTATTATTATTATCATCATTATTAACTTGGGTCAGGGATCCCCTTCCAAACTCAAGAAACTTTGAGCTAGAAACGGGCGTTTCATCCAAATTGCTTGGGTGTGGCATGAGTGCAAACTTAAATCCCTTGGGTCTTGCAGCTCCACCTGACCCAAGACTATGTGTCTTTCGTAACAATCTAATTCTCATGGGTCATGCATCAGAACCCAAATCCCTTTGATCAGTTGTCAAGACCCAAATGTGATCTTGCAGCCTCACCTAATCCAAAACTATGAGTTTTGCGTCAGGACTTAAGGCTAATGGATCATGATACCACGATCCAATGCTAATGGGTCCTACACAAGAAGCCACTTCTCTTGGGTTTAGGATACAATTCGCTTATGTATTTTGTCCGAATCCAATATATTTGGTTCAGCTGTCTAATAAATCCTGACACCAAACTTATTAGCCTTGGGATATAAAACCGGACCCAAGCGAAGATCCCTCGTCAATAAACTTATTAGCCTTGGGATCTAAAACCGGACCTAAGCAAAAATTCCTCATCAATATCCAATTCTGTTGAGTGTAACATCTAGATCTTAAGTTAATATATCGGATTCAATTCTCTTGAATGCTATGCCTGCCAGGATAGAAAGCTAATCATGATGCAAGCCTAATAGGTTCTACATCACGAACCAATTCTTTTGGATTTATAATAGAACTCAATCCTAAACTCATAGTGTTTTATTCTTTTTTTTTTTTAAGAAAAGAAAAGAAAAGAAACTCAGAAAAAGCGCTTCTCTTTTGTTTTCTTTGCCATCAAACCTAGTCCGGAAAGCGAAACCCTTGTTTGGATCTCTTGAAGGCAATCATATAATTAAAACCCACAAAGAGCGAAGTGAACACCCAAACATGGACGGTTACCAACAGCAGCAGCAGCTTCACGGATACATGAGACCGCCACCACCACAGCAACAGCAACAACAAGTGCCACCATCGGCGGCGGATCCTTACCACTACTACCACCAGCACCAGCCAAGACCACCAGTTCCTCCACAACCGCAAGGAAGCACTACATGGTACTCCAACCATTTCCAATACCATCCACCACAGCCACCGCCACCGCCACCACCATCCCACTCTACATCTCCTCCACCTCCCCAGCAATGGCCTGTACCTCCTCCTCCCTCTTCTTCATATCCTTATCCTACGCACCTTCCCCCTCAAAGCCACAACTTCCCTCCTCCTCGCCCCCACGTGCCTCCACCAACACAACCTTACTCTCAGGTGATTCGCCCAATGCTTAATCTTATGCTTTTGCACTCTGTGAAGCTATGGTTATTTTTTCCGCTATGATATTTTAGAGGGATACATTAATTGGTGACCAATTGCATGTTTATTTATTTCTGTTTGCTTGCAGGAATGGGGGAATCCTAATTGGGGACAGCACCAAGCTTGGGAATATCCATCAGGTTAGTTTACTCATAAATCCAAATGCAATTCTTGGCACCCTTTCCCCCCCTTTATTGCCTGAGTTTGGACGGTCTACTATCAGCATTGTGGATTATATATACTTAACCAACATGAACCTTTCCTCCACCTAGACCTTGCTAGGAGTTTTAGTTTTAGTTTTTAAATTATTTTTGGGGTTTACTTTGTGATGATATGTTTTAATAGCAGCTAATAACCATGTGGAGGATTGGGCTGCTAAGGCCAGAGCATGGGCAGCTGCGAAAAAAGGGTCACCTGACGACCGGCATCCCCAGTCTCAGTTTACACCAGTTAGCAGATCAGAAGAACAAAGTTGGTATTATGACCAGTATCCGCAAACTGTCGATACTCATTATCAAGGTCTTCAGCAGCATCCATTTCCTGCAACGGGCTATCAACAGTTTCCAGTTTCAGGCACTCCTTTGCACCAGCCACCGGTAGCTTATCCACAGGAGAATGCATCTTTCAACATGGGACAATCTTCATATGTTTCTGATAGGCCCCGACCCTACACTGGTGGGGCTGCATCTTCAATTGCAAGTCCGTCTGTTCATCAGCAGGAGGTACCTTCTAGTTATTCTTCTGTTACAGGTAATAATTAATTTAGCATATTGTACTTGCATGTGAAGGTTGTGTTCAAGAACTGCTCCTATGAGACCTTGTTTTAACACTTCTACTTTTCCATCTGTATGTAAAAGGCATGCAAGACGAAGTGGCTTCGGGAGATGTATTGCCTTTTCTATGAATAAGGTTTAAGGAGAATTTGTTTTCAGTTCTTGCTGTAAAAAAAAGGATAAAGCAACATCAACTCCTATTGGAGTTACAAGTTTTTTGAGAGGATGAAGTCCAATGTTACCATGATTTTTAATATCTAAAACTACATTAAAATCTATAGAATTCATGCAGTGAATTGAACTTTGTGTGCGGAACATTTAGGAGCAAGCTTATTGATGTCCAAGTTAAACTTCCATTTCTCTTGTGGCTTTTATATGTTATTGTTCATTTTTAATTTTGCTGTTTGGCTACTTAATTGTATGCAGGTAAAGAAGAGACTGAAGATCCAAAGGAGCAGCTTTACAAATCATTGCCTTTGGCCATTTCCTCTGCTCAAGAAGGACAGCATCATATCCCACCATCACTGCCTGCTGCTGGTAGATCAGTTTTGACCGACCAGCCCTTTGCATACAGCAATCAGGCAGCTAATCCCACAGCCAACCTCAGTAATCAGCCTTTGGAATTTGCACCTGGTTTCAACTCTGATCATGATCCTCATGTACAATCAAGCTATGCTGTGCATCATGATTCAGCAGGAACTGTGAAAAGCTTTGGCCCTGCTGCACCCATGCCTTCAATTAGTTCCTGGAATCCTGCTGTTACAACTGGTGTAGTTTATCCCCCAATTCCTCCAGTTTTTCCACCAGGGCCTCAGGTTTTGGTTCTGGCTTTGTGAATATTGCAAATATTCCTTCAATTTTAGAGGTTTTACACTGATGTGTTAATAACTGCTACTTTTTTCTGCAGGATCCTACCATATCTGTGCCTTCTTCTGTTTCTGGGCATGCTGCACCACCATTTGGAAACTTTCCTGGAACAAGTTTTCAGGCCACAATTTCACCAGTTGGTGTGCCATATGGTCTTGGTGCAGGAAATGCACTTCATCCTACTGGAGGCTTCGCAGATGCTTATGGGGTTTCTAATGTTTCTGAACGCCCAAAAAAGGTGGGTACACTCTTAGGCTGCTTTGCATTTAACTAAAATGATTACTAATGAGTTGTGAGAAATTTTCCAGTCTTCTGTGCCTAATTGGCTTAAAGAAGAAATAATTAAGAATGCCCCTGTCATGATGAGGCCTTCTCTAGAGCATCCTAGAGAGGAAACACAATCTATTGAGGATGAAGGTGTTGAAAAATCATTTGGAAAGGGTAATCAAGCAGGTAGCGAAAGCATTTCCCCAAGTTCTACTGAAGAAAAGGATGACGATGAGGTTCTATTGCTTAATCTTTTGATCTTTAATGTACTTTTGGTGTTTCTTTCCCATGATCAAAGACTTTTTCCTTGCTAGATGTTTCTTGATAATTTCAATGAGTTTTCCAATTTTCCTATCATGCTATGCTCTCCATTTGATTTTGAACAATGAACATCCTTTTCCCCTTATTCTTTGTCTTTCTGTTTTGGCTCTTTTCAGGATTATGCTGAAGCAGCCAGGACTGCAGCTATTAACCAGGAAATTAAACGTATCCTAACTGAAGTTCTTTTGAAGGTTACAGCTGCATAAATTCTATTGTTTTTTTTTAATTAACTTCTCTCTTTGGTAGTTGTAACCTCCATGTTTTGATTAGGTTACTGATGAGCTGTTTGATGAAATTGCAACGAAAGTTCTTGATGAAGATGATCTGATGGTTGAAGGTAATAATGCCATAACATCTAAGTCTTTATCCATATCTTTACATATCTTTCTGTAACTACCCACAAATGTTAACTCCATTCCTCTCTTCAAAATCTTGTCTATGATGGCCCTTTTCGGCTTTGCAGTTGAGCACCAACCAGCTGCTTCAAATCAAAAGGTATCATCCCCATCTCACCCAGCTATCTCAACTCTAAAGGCTTCTGCAAAGGTTCTAGTTCCTGTTGGAAACAAGGAATTTGAGAATGAAGATGTCAATGAAAAATCTAGTTCCAGCTCCCCTGGAAATGTTTTGGGTCTCGCCAACTATGCCTCTGACGAAGATGACGATGAAATCCAGAGTTCCAGCGTATCAAATTCGAGGAAAAATTCTGTGGTTCAACCATTGGCCATTCCAGAGATTGCTGAAGATAATGATGCAGCTGAAAATGGCAATTCACAAGTAGAACTTGTAAAGAACACTGGAGCTACAAATTTAGAGAGTGATCTGAGCAAAACAAGTTCAATTGGGTCTGATAATAAAATCAATGGTGCTTTTAGTGAGTTGAGCGAGCATGTGCATTCCGAGGTGGTCTTTGGAGCCAGACATGTTGAAATTAGTGTCAATGGAGAAGAAAAAATAGAAAGCAATAACAAGGCTGCATCCAAAGCTACAATTGGAGAACATGCCAAAATGAAATCTGAACCACTTGGTGAGAGTGTCAGTGTGGAAAAATCTGTGGTCGATTATTCTCATACTAGGGGTACCAGGGTGAGGTCAGATCAAGACAGTCGACATGAAACTAGATGTAGTGGGAGTAGGGCAGATGAGAAGGGGAATGATGGTCACGGGAGACAGGATGGAAAGCATCCAAGCAAGGAAAAAACAGATGATCTGAATGGTTCAAAAGAGAAAAAGAAAGAGCGAAATGATAAGACAGGAGCTAGTGCAAAGGAACCAGAATCAAGAAGAAGGTCATCTCATCCTGAAGTCAAGGAGGACAGGAAAGAGGAAGAAAAACCCCACAGATCTAGTGCCAAAGAAAATGCCATCAGAAAGAGAGACCGCACAAAGGAAAAGGAGGAAGACAAAGCAAGACATAAACCTACCAGTGATTCAATCAAGCACAAGAGAACACGCTCCTCATCAATCAGCAGTAGGGGTAGAAACAGCAAGGACAATGATTCAAGTGATGAAGCTTCAGATGATTCTAAGAGGTTCACTTCTGAGATCCAGTCTGTTCCTTTTTTTTTTTTTTTTTCCTGGATTTGCAGTGTGGATGATTATATTCTGTTGTGTACTGCAGGAAACATTCAAGGAAACGACGTTCTTCACCATCACCTGTCAGATCTAGAAGAAGGTACTCATTTATCAGAAGTTCATTGTTCTTATCATGTCTCCCATGTTTTTATTTTTCTCCACACATTTGAACACTCAAAACTCTTCTGTGGTACTATCATGAAAATAAAATGTGTCCCTCTTCATGTAACTAGTATGAAAAAAAGGGTAAATTGCAGTTTAATTCAAAGCTACTATGCTTGTTTGGACCCAGGTTTTTGTTCGTTTAAATGCTTTGTGGATTCTTTGATCTTTTCTCATCAGCAATTCAAAATGTAATATGATTTTCTCTAGTGATTTTTTTCATGGTCAATTTTTAGTGAAGTTTCCTGTGATATATTGTTCAAGTCTGCTCTTCTTGATGCATGCTCTGATAAAGTAACCCAGCTAGCTCGCTCTTTGAATGGAAACAATTAAATCAGTTGAAATTGTTTGCCATTTTTGAGAAGAAAATTAGGAGTTTTTATCAAGAGCAAGAAAGGGAAAATCAAGAGTTATGGGGAGAAAAGTAGCTGCAATCTTACCATCTTTGTACTTTTAGATGGTGTAGGCATATATGAGAGATACTTGTGCCTCTATCAGTATCAAGTAGACTTCAATGTTTCAGATACATAATAATTTTGCATATTCCATCATCAAGTAGACATGTTTTGACTTGTTGATAGCATATGGAGCCAGCATGTGGTTAAATGATCCAAAGATACTGAACTATGGAACAAGATTGTAGGCACTTTTTTTGTGTGCTCTATTTCTAGTATATGTGAGGTTCAATCTCACTGTTGGCTCTGTCATGTTTGTCAACATTATATGATTTCATCTTTGCATATTGCATTTCATGTCTTCAGTAAACATGTTCATTGTATGTAATCATTCATCGCTTCCCCCCCTAATGTAGTTCCTTTTCTTGTATCTCTAAAGCAATGTGTGTCTTGACCTGGTTGTAGTTTGCAACCTCTGTTGAGAACATGGCACATTTTTATTTTTGTCAACTACCCCACACATGAAAATATCATAGAATAAGTCTGTTAAGAGCATAGCCAGACATTGACTTAAATGGATTTTTAGCAAAGCATCACTTTGTTTCATGATTTAGGTTAGCACTTGCTCAATCCAAGTGGCCACTTTAATTTTTTTTTTAGTTAGAAAAAGATATAATTAAATAATTTATAATTTTATGCTCTTCTGGTAGAAAATTATTATTATTTTTAAAATTTAAATGAACATTTCTACCTTTCCTAGTTGGAGAGATAAAATATTGTTACATTAGCTTTTTTGGTTAACGCTAGATGGTGTTTGATAGTATGTATATACATCCTTGTTATGTTAGTAGTAGCAAAAAAAGTTTACATGAACGGAAATTCTTGTAGAGTTTGATTCAGAACGAGGCTAAGTATTTCTCTGTTCAGTTGTGTGTTTTCAACTCACCAAATAAGTATGATGGCTGCTTTCATTTCTAGACAAGTATCGCGGTCACCTCATAGCAAGCATTCCCAGCGCAGGCATTCTCCCTACTCTTCTTTTGAGACCACAAGGTATGTTGCCATGCAATCTTCAAGAATAAGATTGTGTTAGTGTTTCTGAGACATGCACAACCATATGCTGCAAAGGTGAAAGCATCGAGTTTCTGATTTGTGAATTGCAATATTGCCTGGTTCAGTAGCAGTGCTAATTTCTTGCAGGAGGAGATCAAGATCCCAATCACCTGTCAGGCGGCACAAATGATCTAAGATAAGAGAAGAGGATTCCTTGGAATGATGCAGGCTCTGAAATCCTAGGCAATTCTGATTGGAGGTTTGGAAAAAGATCTAACGTGTCCTCTTGAAATTATTTGATGTGCCCCGAATTAGGGATCAGGCCTAAATTCCTTAAAACAGTCCGGGATGTTGAATTTCTGGTATGTTGGGTGACGTGCTTAGGGAAGTTTAGTGGGTAATGCAAAATCTATTTGCATGGTATGTAATGTCCAGGTTAAGTTGATAAGGGCTTTAATGGGGTGCTCAATGAAGGCTTTGCCCGTTCTATAATTGTTAAATAAGTTGTATTTCGATAGCATGCAGCTGGGAATTTTGTTGGGCTACATTTTAGTGCCTTTTCACTGAAAATATGACGACGGCCTTTGTGAATTTTCATGTATGATTCGACACTGGAATTTTTCAGCTTAGATAGTAGTTTAATTAGAATCTACTTAGAGAGGTGATTCACAAGGCGTAATGAGCGAGTTGGGGGAAATCTGATGGTGGAACTTCCATTGAAAGCTGCAGCACTTGAGCTTGTGATCTGTGAGATTATAAGCTGGTCCCGCTAGTTTTGAGAAATGAATTAATTAGTCCCCCTTGCTTCATAAGTTAATTATTTAATTCCTTGACTAGTATTGATTATGCTTAATTTAATATTATTTTATTTCGAAATTCAGTCTTCGTAATATCATTTAGTTTTTTCCCTTTTTCTATTTTTTTAAATAGAAAAATAAATTAAATTAAAAAAGAACACAAAATGGATGAAATAATTAGTTTTTGAAACAGGGGAGGTTATTAGAGCCTCGAATTTTCTGTCCATGGCCGCCCATTAGGCGCTTCAGATTTATGTCCGAGCTTGATAGATCCTCTCACATTCAAGATTTCAGGGGTGTTTAAGATGGAGTTGTAATTTATTTTTTTTATTAAAATTTAATTTTTTTGTTTTAAATTATTTTTTTAGTATTTTTAAATTTTTTTATATTATAATATTAAAAATAAAGTTTAAAAAATAAAAAAATATTATTTTGATTTTTTTAAGTAAAAACGAAAAGTTTTTATTTTAACTAATTACATTCTTATATTTAATTGTTGTTTTAATTTATTATTTTTATTGTTTTGATATGTTAAAATTAAAAATAAATTTTAAAAAATAAAAAAAATATTATTTTAATATATTTTTACGTAAGTGTCAAATAATTATCTTTATCTCAATTTAATCCTCTAACCCTTAAATTCTTCAGGGGTCCCTGCCTGACCTCCCTTGAACCCGGTAGCAACTCGATCCTCTGATATGAATATGATTCCAGTCAAACCGATTTGACTCACTTTTAAAAACTACTTCTTTCGATGCCAGATTTTAATAATTTGAAAACTAAAAATCAAAACAAACATCATTTGACATATTTTTTCTTGTTTAGAAAAATTGAAAACAAAAGCGAGAAAATATAGAATAAATAAATAAATAAAAAGCCAGCACAGCCCTTTGATTTGTTTATGTAATTTATCCGGCATTTTAATAGGTGAGAGAGCATGGAAGCGAAATCGTGTTTTGGACTGGATTGGATGGAACATGGAAGGCAGCTGGATCCCAATGCTCTATCTAGGGTTCATAATATTGAAAATCTGGTAATAATAATAATAAAAAAGTAATGGAAGGTGACGTTTGGGTGACGCCTAACTTCACGTCTTCTCATGCGATTCCCCGTCTTGGTGGTGCTGCTTCCAATGGCCATGGCGGGTTTGTTCCTCTACCATTTCTTTCCTGCTTTTCAGTTAAAGTTTCACACTCTTTTTGCCAACCAGGAGAAAGAGCAGTAGAGCACACGCAACCAACGCTTTTGCAATCCCAACGAAACAGAAGAGCACTTTGAAGGTTTCCTCACCTCTCCTCTTTTCTCCTTAATTTGATTTGTTTTTGAATGCAGGTTGATTGCTCTCTTTGTATGCCACTCGGAGGTTACCGCCATCTTCTTTTAAGCAGACAAGACCCCGAGGCTTAAGCCATCCACTCATCACAATATTTTCTGCACCTACTGCCCCTGGCTCCAACCGGAGTCTTGCTATTCGATCATGGCTTGCTTTGTCCCCTCAAATCACTGTCGTTTTGTTCACTCAACACCCTTCTTTTGCCTCCGCTTTTGGTTCCCGGGTTTTGGTTGATTCCACTACTGATTTCACGTAAGCATTTCTGTTTTAATTTGATTATGCTCGGGATTGGTTTTGCTAGCTAGTTCAGCAAGGTTGTTGTCTTGATTCTAATGTGAGGAATATGTCATTTACATTAGGCTTATTCTCTTCTTTTCGAATGTTTTCTAGGTTCCTTGGCACCCCATTCTTTCATTCCATGCTTGAAAAATCACGGTTATACACGACAGGTATTACTGTTTTTGTTGATCCACGGACGGTTCTTGTGTCTGACCTCATTTCCACCTTAAATTATGCTTACGAACTTCACCGTGATTGGCTTCTTGTGGCTTCGTTACGAAACGTTGCCTACTTCCCGTTCCATTTGGATGATGCTGGGGAACACTGGCTTAGAGAGATGGCCAAAGGGTAAGACGCCAGGAGGTACGAAGGATTCCTACTCCAGATTGAAAGGTGACCGCCTATTTGGGAAACCAGTACCATTGATTTCATTCTTGATTCCGACAGTTGCAGGGGATGCTTGGTCATCATTGGCAGTGGAATCATTGTGAGGACAGAATGCTTATGGCATGGAACAACAGAAATCTACCTTTACATAATGGAGTACTTCTCCTTTCTTGTATGGCAAGGGGTTTCACATCCACTGGATCATCAATGAGACTGTCTTTTCTGAATTTAGGCTTGTCTTCGATGCAAGTCGGACCATCTCATGTTTCTCTCTTAATTATCCTGAACACTGGTCTGAACAATCAGGCAGAGGATCCAGCGCTTTAGAGATTGAAAACAGAAGCTGGGAAGACAGTGGCAATTCCCATCTGGGTGCAATATATGCCTCAATGTTTTTCCATCAAATTAATTATACTGGTCTAGTAAAGCTTTTGAA
This sequence comes from Populus deltoides, assembly GCA_015852605.2. Lineage (NCBI taxonomy): Eukaryota > Viridiplantae > Streptophyta > Magnoliopsida > Malpighiales > Salicaceae > Populus > Populus deltoides. The sequence continues at coordinate 8,001,555 of CM027579.2, forward strand.
TTGTGAGGGGAAATATATTTTTGCTGACATAACAGAAGACATTGTTTATCCATCTGTGTGCCAGACAGGAAGTCAGTGGACTAGAATGGTTTTGAGATCCTTTTACCATGAGGAAAAATATGGATTCTGCTGAAAATGTCAAATCACAAAACAGAATATTAAATTGCTCTCTGAGAGATCAGTTAAAGTCATTGGGCTCATTAGATTTTCCATTTTCTTTGGAGTCACTCCTTTCAATAACTGCAGACAAGAATAAAACAATCGTGCTTGCTGTTGCTGGATATAGTTACAAGGACATGCTAATGAGTTGGGTGTGCAGATTACGCCTCCTCCAGGTCACAAATTTCATCATTTGTGCTCTTGATCATGAAACATATCAGTTCTCTGTCTTACAGGTACTGCTTTACTGCTTTCTGTTTCTCTTTAGTTATAGGGTTCTTTTTTTTCCAATTCAATTAATCGGGGGTCAGTTCTCAGTGTGCAATTAAAGGCACGTGAAAAGGGACATGCTCATAAAAGAGAAACATGTGTGCGCTTCTGGTATACAAGTTTTTGGCTACTGGCAGCATACTGGTTCAGAAAAAAAAATGCAAGTTTTTACCATTGCCTGAAATTGACATTTTAGGATAACCTTGAACATCTGGGGAATGGACTTTGCCTGGACTGTTCTCTATTTATGGTTTTGAATGCCCAGAGGAATTCCAAGGTTTATTATGGCCTGAGTGCAATTCTTATTGTTGAGTTGCACCAAATGGTTTAGACCGCAAAATTTTAACATTTGAATTCTATTATGCTTTTGGAAAATTGGCCCCAAAAGTTCTATCTGGATTTTAGTTGTGGATCTCCTTCCTCCCAAGCTGCTATCTATTTGTGTGTGCCAATTGAAATTCTCTGTTTTCTGCCAGGGCTTACCTGTTTTCCATGATCCATCAGCCCCAAAAAACATCAGCTTTGATGATTGCCATTTTGGAACAGCATGCTTTCAGAGAGTCACCGAAGTGAAGTCCAGAATGGTTTGGAAGATACTGAAACTCAGGTACAACGTACTTCTAAGTGATGTGGATGTTTATTGGTTTGGAAATCCATTACCATTGCTTTATTCATTTCGTCCTGGTGTTCTTGTGGCACAGTCCGACGAGTACCATGACACAGGTGAATGCTCTCAAATATTTAAGACTTAAATAACTAATTTCTTCCCATTGGCTTAGTACACATTGATTCAAGGGGATCAAAAGGAAACTAGTAGATTAAAATACAAGAATATGTAGTTGAAATCTGGTGCAAGTGACTTTAATGAATTGTTTCAAATGACACTATCTTATGTTTGGTAAATGTACAAAATAAAGGGGGAAAAAAAAGGGTTAGAATGCTGTTAATACTGAATAATGTGTATGGTGACTCAATCTTAACTTTGTTTATTCATCTCTGCTATATTCTTAGAATCTAAATTGTAACGTCTTTTGTTCTGCTGTTATATCTGTAGGACCTGTAAACTTACCCAGGCGATTGAACTCTGGTTTTTTACTTTGCTTGTTCTAATGGTTCAACTGTAGCTGCAATGGAGAAGGTGGTAAAGCATGCAGCAACATCAAACCTGTCTGAACAGCCAAGCTTCTATGACACATTGTGTGGAGAAGGTGGATCCTATCGTATCAGTGATAACAGCTGTGTGGAACCTGAAACAAATCTGACTGTTCATTTCTTGGATAGGAACCTCTTCCCTAATGGTGCATACTTAAACCTATTGCAGAAGAAAAATGTGAAAAAAGACCTGTATGATGAAGGGTTGTCTTGTTCTTCATAACACCTGGATTAGTGGGAGGATGAAGAAATTGGACCGACAGATTGTGTCAGGTTTATGGGAGTATGATACTAGCAGAATGTGCCTGCAAAGATAGCACAATTCCAAATTGATGTGATATTTTTGTTACCTAGTTGTTGTTGGGTTGGTGTATCTTATCTGCTGTCCTAGGCTAACTTTGATATTCACGTGGAAGAAAAGAAAGGAAATTATTCCCTTCCCCAATGTCAATAATCACTAGATAGCCTCGGTTTCATCATTGGCTTTCTGCGGGGAAAACACTACTTATATACTGCCGGCCATGAAACCTTTGCAATATATAATAATATGGAATTAATGCAGATCAGAACAATGCTCGCCCACATTCTTGTCATTATAGTGAGATGAAATATTGGGATCTGACAGCTTTTGATTGCCGGATATGCTGAGTGCCTGTCTAAATTTGTTAGGCCTGAGTCGAAGTACACAGACAGAGTCCAGAAGGAAAATAGAACTGGAAGGAGGTCCTATTTCAGTGGACTCATGCATACAGTCGAGAGATATTTGTGTCAGGATAGTTCATCCTGGTGGAAGAGAGGAGCTGTATCAACAGGCAGTTCCTGCATCTCAGTTAATGGAAAAATATCCTGGAATTTGCGTTGCCCATCCAGGAGTTTTCAAGAATCCGCAGGAGTCTCTGATATGGCCAGATGAAAAATTGTTGCCTGGTCACAAATATCTTATAATTCCATCCTCCACTGCTCAGCAATTGACTCATAAACACACTGGAAGTGTAAAAGTCAAAGGTTTTGCACAAGGTAAAGATGAGATAATTGATATGAATATCACTCGGGATCCGAGACTAGATATTTCTGAGGAATCTGTAGGTTCTGCGAGAGAATTCTATACCTCCAAGGATCCAAGATATAAAGTGAAGAGGACTGTCAAAGCAAAGAAGCCTTTTGTACCCCCACTTCCTAAGGCAAGGTCTTTTCGGGGATCAGGGTGGGAACCCAGCTTGAATTCTGTACAAGAAGTTTCTCCATGATGTATTATACCACCATGCATTCTGGTATGTGGTCCTTCCAAGCAGTTCTTTTTCCTCTGTTCTTTTTGTAAGAGTTCTAAATCAGTTTTCATTGTCTATTGGTTTTGTGACAAGTCTGCTAAAGAAACATTTTACCACAATAATTGTGTTTGTCTAGAAGTATAGATAGGTGCTATATTCCATACACTCATGAGCTGCAGGTAGGAATCTGCTGGGGCTATTTCTTCCTTTGTCTAAAACTTGCAGAATGTTCAATTATTTATCATTGCTGAATCAAACATCAACAACTTTGTCTTCTGAATGTTAATAGAACCAATAATTTTGCCATTTGCTTCAAGAGTTCCTGCCATGCTTCTGGGACGTTGATTCACATGCTGACGTAAATCTTTCATAGTCTTCTTAGAACTGCATTGTACCTAGTCATGGCTAAACTTACTGTACAATTAACTAGAATAGAACCTAAAGGCTGTGCAGAAAAAATACCACCCTCTCCAACATTATAAAAGAGAATCACCTTGCAGTTTGATTATTGCTCTTTCTCTCTAGAATGTCGATTTTGGTTTCTAACATGAGCAATCTTTAATCCTTACTCTACACTGAACGGAGCCAGTATTTAGGTTATTTTCTTATGCCAATATCATAAAATACCAATATCAAGTAAAAAGAAAAAATTCATTTTGTTTTCTCATTTCCATAAAAAACTGTGACTTCTTAAAGGAAATCACATAGCTCAAAAAGACACCAATACCACAAATTCTTTTGAGAGAGGAGTGATTTTGATTAATCACATACATCAAGATTTTCATTTGGATCTTGTAAATTTACTCTCACAATATGTAAGACAAAAGCTTGGTCAAAATCCATGTGTAGAAAACTGCAAAGATAGCACCAACTGGAATTGTCACAGCCCATGAAACAACAATCTCTCTCACGGTTTCTGCTCTAACACTGTTCAGACCTCTTGCAAAACCTACACCCATCACTGCACCCACCAAAGTATGCGTTGCAGATATGGGCAGTCCCAGCTTTGATGCCACCAGAACCACAGAAGCTGCAGCAAACTCAGCTGCAAATCCTCTAGTTGGTGTAAGTTCAGTTATCTTCTTCCCAATTGTTGCTATCACTCTGTATCCCCACATCATTAGCCCTGCAACTATACCAAATCCTCCCCATGCTAGAACATCCATCGGAATAACAATCTCTGTTCCACTGGCACCGCCATGCAGAATAGATAATGCAGCAGCCAAAGGACCTATCGCATTGGAAACATCATTTCCCCCGTGTGCAAATGACATGAAGCATGCTGAGAGGATCTGCATGTATCCAAAAACTCCATAAACTATTTCCAACTGGGTGCCCTTTGGTCCTGCAAAATCAGATAGTAACCCAATATTTTTGCTGTGTATAGCATTCTCTTTTGGCTCAGTTTGTGACGAACTAGCTTTCACCAGGAGATGACCAAGCTGTTTCCGTATAATTCGGTCAACTAGGAAAGCACCAACTGCACCACTGGCTAGAGCCTGTGCCAGAGCTAAAGGAAAGACCTTGCTTAGAGGAAAGGCTGCAAAAGAGATTCCAGTTACACCCAGAAAGACAGCAATTGGTGCGGCTGCAGCTGCAGCTAGTCCTGGATTTGGGGCGCTGTATACAAACTACAAAAGTTAAAGATGGTTAGAATTTCGGAACACATGAATGCCATAATTCGAATCCAAGTTTTTGAAAAAAGAGAGTAAAAAAACCTTTCATTTGGTTGCACAAGTGGAAATTTTTTGTAGCATATCACAATAAATATTTGATATAAAGTATGAGCTTCACTGGTTCAAATCTGCAAGTGTAAGAACATACCCTGCGGATGAATTTGTAGACAAGAAATGAAACCATTGCTCCCATTAATGGTGAGATCACCCACGATGAAGTTACCCTTGCCAAAGAACTCCAGAAGACAGCACCAGGCCCCCCATATACAAGACCAAATCCTACCATTGATCCTACTATACAGTGTGTGGTAGAGACAGGCCAACCATAATATGATGCAACCTGGACAAATCAAGATGATAAATTAAGAATAAATGAAAAGATTAAGAATGTAGAAGCACATTCAGCTTTAGGCTACAAAAATGAACAGAAATCGAATGTTGATATTTCAAGTAACTTGCACAGTGGGACGAATTTTGTCATCTAATAGGGTGCTGTCTAGATACGATGACGATTGCCAAAACATACATTTTCTTCAAGAAATCCTGTGCTCTTACCAGATCATAACTATATGCTTGATAGGCTTGGAAACTAGTATTGCTTCAGCTACTAATACAAGATAAGGCATTTGAAAGGTCTTGAAAGTTACCATCAACTACAAACCAGGCCACAAAATGTGGCATCTGAAGATTTTGTTGATATGATCAGCAGTATCAGGATGTAATAATGCCTATACATGAAGTGAGCTGCAATTCTGAAATTGGTTATTCTAGAGGAAAGAAGGAATTCACCATAGTGCTAAACATTATATCTGCAACATCTGTTTTGTTAAATTCAATAGAACTCCCAAGTAATTTTGCCCCCATCTGTTGAGAGGCACCTGTGTAGCAAAGCCTTTTAAAGAATTAATTAATAATCATCACTACATCCTCGTATACAAACTTTTCTCCTGTTCTCTGTCTCAAATAGGTTGAGTAATTTCATGACCAGTTCACAAGTTATTAGGTGTCCGATTTCAAATATACAAAAAACTTTCTATGTGGACGTGATGCCACACTATAAAAAAAAAACCATCTTATCTCAATGCTTAAAAGTCTTAAAAATTATTTTATATTATTCTCTAATACACGTTTTTAAATAAAAGTTTTTTGATCTTCAAACTTATAAATACTCACGTAATTAATTTTATTAATTTGATTAAATAACATAAAAAATAAAATTCAAACTTTTAATTGTTTAATTATTAAGATTATAATATCATATCAAATAATCATCTAAAAAAAAACTTAATGGCATCAAGTAACTTATTACCATCCTTTCTATAACTTCAATTAATGCAGAATTTGCGTGACTAGGCTTTTAATTTGAGTGATGAAAGTAAATTACTACTAACTACTTGATTGAATTATGACGGATATACTTGGATTAAATTCAAGATCTTATACAAAATGTAATCTATTTAAAGGAATTAAAGGGGAGAAATTGAATGTAGTAACGCAAAGTGCACCTGCAACCAAGTACCAGCAGCAGCCAACGAAGAGAGCAATCCAGCAAAGAGCAGGGTATCCTTTCCCTGAAACACATTAGCAACAAGAATTCCCTTCTGCATTGTACCGGTCACATGGGTACCCATCAACAGCGCTCCTGAGAACTCCAAAACAGCTGCAGTTAACACCGCCTGCCGGATTGTTAAGGCCCCAGACCCCACAGAAGTCCCCATGGCATTAGCCACATCATTGGCACCTATGTTCCAAGCCATATAGAATCCAAATAGCAGTGTCACATATGATAGGAATTTGGTCTTCAAGTCCAAGCCCTGTCCCAAAGTCTTCATAAATAAGGGAAGACTGAGAGCAGCAAATGCTATCAATATTGATATAGCAGAGGCTGTTCTTGAGGATATGTCGAAGGCCTGAGCCATTCCAGGAGAGTCATTTTCCTTCTTTTTTACCGTTTCTTGATGTTCCTCGATTTGAACTCCTTCGTTTTTCTCTTCCTCACCTCCAGCTTCTGTGTAAGAGGATATACTGGCAAAAGGGTGTGCGAGTTTAGAGCTGTTAAGTCTCAAGATGGGAGGAAAACTCCCGGTTGGTTGCTGCTGCTGAGGCTTGAATGGAAGGGTTTCTCTCTTGAAGAGGGTGGTTTCATTGGAAAAGAAAGAAGAACGGTTTCTTGGTAGATAGAAGTGAGAATTATGAAGGACATGAGTTTCTGGTGAGATAATGTTTCTTGTAGAAGATGATAGGGTATAAAAGAGAGTCATGTCTAGGAGTAGATGGTAAAGAGAGTGAAGAGAAGAGATATGGATATGGATATGGAATTATTCATGTAGATTCTTTGGCCATGGAAGAATATTGTAGCCAAAGGGGAGAAAGGAGAGTAGGTGGTGGAGGAAGAACAGAGGAGTGTGCATAACTTTTGTTTCTTGTTCACCGGGGTGGAAAGGAGGTTGAGAGTGGATTTGGCTGCTTGCTTTGGTTGATTCAAATGAGTGGTGGCTGTGCTTCTGGAGGGTCTCCACTTGTATGTGCACATGTTTGTAGTCAGAAATATTAGTTGAAAAAAAAGGGGAAAATCTCCATTCTTTATCCAACAAGAGAAATAGGTAACCCCAACCATCAAAACCAGGTCTCTTTCCACTAGTTTTCTACCAATATATATATATATATATATAGACCATGCAAACGTTGTCAAGAGTTTAAGAAGCAAATCACATTATATTACAATTACAATTAATTAAAAAAAAACTATAAGGCATAGATGGTTTCTATAGGAATTCACATTGATATTTATTTATTTATTTATTTTGATCATGAAAGTTTTTTTCTCTTCGCTTTGATCCCCCCTCCCAAATTGATAATCAATTGATTCAAGTTAGAGGATCAAAGTGAAAAAAAGCAGAAAAATAGGTGATAATTTTAAAGTTAACATGAAATGTTCACTTTAATTCTCATAATAACTTTTCAGTCTCTTTAATTTTTTAAAACTTAATTTTAGTTCATTTTTTTTTTATGTTTCAGTCTCTAATTTGAGCGAGGAGAGAAATTTGTTGGATTCTAATGGTAAAGAAAGAAGATAGTCGATTGACATCGATTTTGACCACGAAAAGATTCAATTTTGGTGTCAATGAGTCCCATTCGAGTGTTCTTTGGCCTTCTTATTGCTTAAGAGGGTAGATTTGAACTCAGAATTGTTTTTCAATTCTAGTTGATTTTGGGTTTTTGGATCGATTAAATGCTATTTTGATAAAAAAAAATGGGTGTTTTGAGGTCATTAGAGTTTTTGTTTTTTTTACCTATGGGAGTTGGCTGCCAACTTTTCATCCACTTATGGTAATCAAAATTTGAAAAATTAAACAATGCATCGCCTATTTTTTTTAAATGAAGGGTTGACTGACATGTCATCCTTCCTTTTAGAAAAAAAACTAAACAAGCCTAGGTGCGTGGGCTACCCCAGACCTTCGTGCATGGACCTTTTTTTTTTTGTTTTTGTTTTGTTTTTTGAATTGATTTTTTTTTTCAATTTTATCCTTTCCAATTGAATCTTTATTGATTCTTCTTATTGATTTTTTTTCTTTTCTAATTTTATCCTTTAATATTTTTTTTTATTTTAAAAAAGGTAACATAATTTGTTTCAATATGATATTTGTAGGTTTATCACAATCTCAAAAGGCCTCAATATTTGGTTGTTTCTTCATTTCGCAAGTGTGTATTTTTGTTTTCATATAATTAAATAAAAAATGATTGAACCTGTTTGAGTCTATAACTCGGGTCACGGGTTTAGCTGGTTAACTTTGGCTAATTAGAAATTAGGTTTCATAATTTATTTCAATTTGCTTTATATGAAGTTATCGAAGTCTCAAACTAATGTCTTGTCATTGAGTTGGTGCTCGATTTTACGAGCGACTATTTTTGTTATCATATGATTAAATAAAAAATAATCTTAAAGAATTTTTTTTAAATTTAGTGGAGTTCATAATCTAAGTTATAGGTTCGACGAGGTTGGCTATGAAACCCAGATCGATCAAATAGGTCACCGTCTCAATATGTTTTTTTTTTTTAAATTATGTCATCTTGAAATTTATATTTAAACCCAAACCACATTTCTGCTAATCATTTGGCTTGCCTTTGAACCCGCCAAGTCGATTGTGGATTGTGACATGTTAGGATAACTCTAAAGTAGTTTCATTTAAAATATAGACTAGGCAATGATACGAGTTGAGAGGTTTCATGATTGATTCACTAGTCACTAAAAAAATTCTTTGCGATCTAAACATTTTTTTAGCTAAAAAAAATAATTATGGTACGACTTATGGTGTATTATAGACCACCTATCTAGTAATAACTAAAATAATTGCAAATTGCTTAATGTTATAAATTCATGAAATATGTTTTTTAGTTAGTAATTGCTTGGAAGTTTATAGATGTATAATGCATGCCCATTGTAACATCCTAATTTTTAACACATGTTGGTCTGAATAATATGCTTATATGTATTATTAGGGTCAATTTTTATTTTGTAAATAATTCATCTATATAAGTGGTTAAGCAAAATCTTACAATATTAAAGATCCTGTCAAAATTTCAGTAGAGTTTTCTCTATATTTGGAGGGCACCAAGTTAACAACATCTTCAACCATAACCCAAACAACACTATAATCATGGTCCAACAATCCTGGACCTCTCCCCACATCAACACAACTTAAAGATTGGCATATAAGAAATTTTCTTCCATAAACTATGAATAATAAAGCTTAAAAATCAAAAGGACAAGCATATAAAATATGTAACAAGAAAAGTAAATGCATGGACTGCATCTAAAGAGTTTACAAAATGATTACTTTATATAATAAAATTAAGGATTCTACTAATTATACATAAGAAGTGTGTGAGTACAAAATATACCTAGTACAACAAAATTTAACCCTAATATATCAACCTTGCTCTGCAGTGTGCAATGAGCCTGCAAATGACAATAATAAAATAATAAACAATTTAATAATGAAATTCACAAGTGCACACTAGCATTTAAATAAAATTTGATGATCCTTGAGAAACTAATTATTCTTTTAATATAACATAGTTTCCCTTCCAATCTAAAATTTTTATTTTTTTTATAATTATAACCTCAACCCCCCCAAAAAAAAAGAAGAGAGAGAGTCATATTCAATATTCACAACACTTCATCTTATTGACTTTCATTTAATAATGGAAATGACGTATTATTGACTTTCATTTAACCATGAAAGTAACAGACAATAGCTTCCATACAACGATGAAAGCTACAAACATTGGCTTCTATCCAACGATGAAAGTAACATAACAATGACTCTCATTCATCAATAGAATTAAACAACATATCATTGGCTTCAATTCTATGATTGAAGATATAAGCATTGGCTTCCATCCAATGATGAAAGCAATATAACAATGACTCTCATTCATCAATGAAAGTAAGCAACATATCATTGACTTCCATTCCATGATGGAAGCTATAAACATTGCTTCTATCCAATTATTTTTTCCCCATGAAATCAACACATATTGGCTTTCATTTAATATGAAAGCAACATAAGCATTGAATTCCTTTATTAATGGAAGCAACAAACATTGGCTTCCATTCACTAATGAAAGCAACATAATCATTGATTTTTCAAAACCCCTTTTTCCAATATACTTTTGTCACCTTTACCAAGGTCTATCAAGTATAAGAAATTGTAAGACTAATATACAAAATTAAAAAGATTAAGGTGCAAAAAGACCTACTTGGTGTTTGACTTTTTGATGCGACAACCAGGGGCGGAGCAAGAAGAAAAAAGTAAGGGGGGCCAAATTAAAAGAAATATTTTAAAAAAGTAAAATTTTAAATATTTTACAAAGGGAGAGGCTGGGAAAAATTTCCTTGCAGGGGCCCGGGCCCCTGCCAGCCTCCCCCTGGCTCCACCACTGGCGACACCCTGCTGTTGTCTCGCTAGTGCAGCCTCTCCTATACTAATAAAGACAAACATCACCGATAAGTTCCACGAACAATAAAAGTGTCGTTTCAATTCTCATCCAATCCAAATTTTAACTCACTAAGTAGAACAAATCCTCAAATTTTCACACATGCACACAATGTTTCATTTTTCATAATTTCTATAGTGTCGAATCCCAAGCAAAGGTTGGAAATTAATTTTTTTGCCACTTCAACCTAAGCCCCTCATAACACTGTTTAGTGTTTCAATCATAACTAGAGTTATAGAACTCAATTTTAAGTGTAGTTTGTTTTGTTAAAAAGATAATACATAAGGCTATGACTTTTATGAAGGATGAGGAACCATATCTGCCATTTATATATCAAAATGTTCTCATAAAAGTAACATGTGGGATTGTCTAGTAGGTTTCAGGTTAGACCTTTAATCAGTTTTTAGTCCTTATTTAGAGTTTTATAGATCAGAATTACACAAAACCAATTACATTTGAAAGCTAACACTCATACCTATAACTTTCATGGCTATAACCATTTCAAATTGTATCATTTCTAGATAAATTTGTCATGTTTTTAGCTTGTCGCTTTCACAAGCAACTTGTTGCGATGTCGCGGTCGCACAAATTAATTACCCTAGCTTAAAACACACAAGATAGTATAGAGCAAGCAAGGGGTCGATCCCACGAGGAAGGTTTAGTTTAGATTTTTATGCTATATGTTATGCAATTGGGGAGTTTTGATTTGTGATGATCTAAACTATGGAAGAAATTAAACTAGCAAACAAAATCAATTGAAATTGAAATATATCAAGAAAACAAACCTTGGTTGCAAGCACACATCCACCTACAGAAATCAGAACCGATCCTTGAAACGAAACTTCAGCTTATATTCTGAATTTTTTATCTTTTCTTAACATTGGTTAATTAACGGATCCGGCCGTATAACTAACCCTAACCAACAAATAATCACGATTGTCCGCACTAATGATTTAATCCAATGGCGACCTTAAGATCTAGATAAATTCATTAATCTTAACAACCAAGTTGTACTTGTGTTGCTTTGATCGAATGTTCTCCCTAAGTTTAATAACGTAGTTCCGCTACAATTACCAAGCTTAGTTGCTTCACAAGTTTATATATCACAACTCCGGTTTTGATATCAAACTTAGCAATAGATTGTTCACAATAATAACTTAGAGTCCGGTTCTAGCAATTAAGATAAACAATCATACGAAATATGCATAGGAAAACAAACATACTCATTCATAATACAAACCAAAAATGAATGGAAGAATAAATCTCACAGTTCTTGAAATCTGAAGGTGTTTGCGTCCTTGCAACCAAGAAAACGAGCTTAGCCTTGCATATCTATTGAACAACTACTCCTAAAGATGAAAGAATACATGATTTCTGATTTGTAGAAGGGAGAGTTTGTGTTTCTTCTCTTATGGCTGCCACCCTTCTTTCTTTGATTCTACTGCACTCTCTCTCCCTCTCTCTTGGCTCTCCTAATATCATGAACTTAGCTGCCTATTTATACACAAATTATAAGTAAGAAAAATCAAAGTTCAAGTGTGAACATCAAGAGATGGTGGTAGTGTGAAGGCAGCTGGTGGCTGGTGGCTGGCAGCTGGTTTGTGGTTGGTGGTTTGAGGTTGGTGGCTGCCTTCCTTGACCTTCTGGATTGATTTACTTGAGGAGCTAAATTGCTGAAATTAAAACTTGGATGCCGGTTTTGATGCTTCGGGATGCAATTTGGATTCGTTTCTTCACGAAACCTGATTGCTGGCAGAATTCAGTTGTCATCTTTGAAAACTCATATCTCCCTCATATGACATTGTTTTTGGCTGAAATTTGGAGCGTTTGTAGACCTTTGAGTCAGGAATCCAAAACAATTGAGTTTGCATCAATTGGATATCTACAGATCCAGATATTGAATTTTGAATGGACAAAGGTCAACACTGGCAGAATGCGAGCTTTGAATTTGAAGGATGTGATTTCCATGCTCTTTGTATTTTTATTTTTCTTGACTTAGATTTCCAGAAAGGTATGGATGTTAGCTTTCTAATGCCACTGGAATCACTTCGTTTTGACTTTTTGAGCTCACGCTCTGCACAAAACATCGACTGAGGGTCAAATCTGCCAATTACCTCCAATTTACTCCTTTTTGCATCTTTCATCTAAAGGCGCCTTCAAAACATAAAACAAAGAATATCAAGGCATTTTATACATAAAACAATAGGCAAAACACTAGTTAAATGTGGGTGAAACTATCGAATAATATGGTTACATCACAACTGTGTTTTAATTTATCTCTTCATCATTCAGAGCACCCATTTCCTTTCAATATTCTTTTTAATACCATTAAACATGAATTTTACATAAATCAAACTAATCAAATCTACCCTCTATAGATAAAAACTATCTCAATCAAATCGTGATTCAATGACTACACATAGTAAACAACATCATTTCATCATAACAACATCAAAACACATAACTAAGGTTTATAATCTCAATTTCACGTACACAATTTCAACACATCTTATACCACATCTTTATTCAATCTAAGCAATTTGGATGAAGTTATTACCCTTGATAGATGATGAATCAAGAGACAAATGCAAGGATAAACTAAGTTGTCTTCACTTTCTCTTTTCTCCCTTTACTTTATCTAAAACCCTCACTTACAACCTATATTCTCTTCCATCACTTGAATTTTCCTTGGTGGTTTTTATCTCCTAATCCCTTAAATCTATGTTTCTATTAGTGTTTACCAAGAAATTTATAAGGCTTCCTCCTCTCTCCTTAGCATGCAAGGCTGGCTGGAACTTGGCTTTCTTTGGAAGCCAAAACTTCTATGTATACCCCATAAATCCTTTATTTGTATATTAGATCCTCATAGTTTTTTTATTTGCATATTAGCCCCTTATATTTTTTTGTTATTTACACATTAACCCTACATTTTCCTTTATTTTCACATTGACCCCAAATATTTTCTTCATCTTTACTTTGGCCTTAATATTTCTTTAATCTTACATTGGCTTACTAAATTCTTCATTTCTAATAATTTAATGTTGCACCATCTCTTTTCTCGTTCTTTTTCATCCTTTTCTTTTAATTAGAGTTTTCTTTAGATTTAATCATTTATTTCTAGGTTAAATTGTCCCTAGATCCACCATTGGTTTATTCTAAATTGAGGCTGAGCTATTGTGAATTTTCATTGAATATATGTCAATATATTTTTCTTATATAAATATTTTATTCCAAATTCCCAAAGCTATCATCTTACTCACACAATTAAATATTTTTCTATTCATTTAACATAATAGAATTCTTACTATCAATGTATATTCTATCCAAGGGTTTTCATTCTCCCCTTCTTATAAAAATTTCATCCTCAAAATTGACATTTATACTTGTTTGTGAAAATAATTTTAGATACTTGTTTCTCATTTCAGATTCTCTTTCTCAGGTTTCTTTTTTTATTTGGGAACTCCTGCATAATATTTTCACCAAAGGAACCTTTAAGAATACTTGATCCCCCACCATAAATTCCAATGGTCTTCTTTGATTGTCCACGTAACTCTTTTTTTTCTATCTTGTGCTTCTTTCATCCTTTCCCAAATTAACTACCCCTTTTCAGTAGTTATCTGCACCAATTCTGGTCTCAGGAGTTTCCTTTCACCCACTTCATCCCAACATAAAGGAGTCTAAAATTTTCTTCCTTATAATGTTTCATATAAAGTCATACCAATAATAGCCTCGTAACTATTGTTGTATGATAATTCCACTAGTGAAAAATGTTCTTCCTAGTGTCTCCCAAGTTCCAAAATACAGGACCGTAATAAACCTTCTAAGATTTGAATGGTTCTTTCAGACTGACCATTTGTCTGCAGATGAAAAACAGTGTTGCTTAAGTTCAACTTCATGCCAAGGCACGCTGTGTATTTGGGCACAATCTTGAAGTGAACTATGGGTCTTTATCATAGACTATGGATAATGGAATCCCATAGAGTCAAATCACTTTATTCATATACAATTTAACTAATTTATGCATAGAATGACTTATTCTCATCGGTAAAAATAAAGTAGACTTAGTTAATTGATCCATAATCACTCAAATTGCATAATTACCCTTCTTGCTTCTTGGTAATCTTGATACAAGATCCATAGTGATATATTTCCATTTCCATAATGGAATCGAAAGAGGCTGTAATTGCTCTACATGTTGCTGATGTTCTACCTTCACTTGCTAACATACTGCATATTTTGCCATATATTCTGCTATTTTTCTTTTCATATTAGGCCACCAGTAATTCTCCTTCAAATTTCTATAGATGTTAATATTTTCAAGATGAACTACAAGTCTAGATTCATGTGCCCTACAAAAAATTTCTTCATTTAAAACCTTGTCATGTGGTATACAAATTCATTTTTCCCAATGCTAACATTCTGTTTTCCAATATACCAAATGATGTATTTTATTTTAATGCAATTTCTCTTCTTATCTTTTCTAACTCATTATTGGTCTTTTAAGCTTCCAAAATTGTTTCTCTCAGAACTGGTTGCACTACCAATTTTGCTAATAATGATCTTCTACTCCCAGATTCAACTGTACTTTGAACTTAGCCAATTCTAGAAGTTTGATTTTGTCTCCAGCTTAGACACCACCAATCACAATCTTATTCTTTCGACTCAAAGCATAAGCTATCACATTTGCTTTTTCAAGATGATAATCAATGATACAGTCATAATCTTTTATCAGTTCTATCGACCTCCTCTACCTTATATTTAACTCCTTATATGACATTAAGTACTTTAAACTCTTATAGTCTATAAAAATTTATACTTGAGTTCTATATAAGTAATGTCTCTATATTCTCAAAGCAAACACTATAGCTACTAACTCCAAGTTATGCACCAGATAATTTACTTCATGTGGTTTTAGCTGTCTCGAAGCATAGACAATTACTTTGTCATGTTGCATAGGTACACAACCTAAACCTTTAATGGAAGCATCATTATTATCCACAAATCCATCCTAACCCTTTGGAAGTGGCAATGCTAGAGCTGAAGTCAATTGCTTATTCAATTCTAGAAAACTTTCTTCATATTCATTTGACCACTCAAACTTGACTTTCTTTCTAGTCAACCGAGTTAGCAGAGAGCCTATAATCGAAAATCCTTCTATAAGCCTACTATAATACCAGTCAGCCTCATAAAACTATGAATTTCAATCACATTCATAGGCCTTTCCCATTTTAACACTGTTTCTACCTTCTTATGATTCACATGTATGCTCTTTTTTGATATCACATGACCTAAGAATACTATCTCATCCAACCAAAACTCACACTTACTTAGTTTAACATATAGCTTATGTTGCCTTAACATCTTCAATACCATCCTCAAATGTTGTCATGTTTCAAGAACGAGGGTATATCAAAATATTATCTATAAACACCACCACAAATCTATCCAAATAAAGTTTGAAGACTCTATTCATTAATTCTATAAACATTGTTGGAGTGTTAGTTAGCCCAAATGGCATCACCAAGAACTCGTAATGGTCATGACGAGTCCTAAAAACAATTTTTTATACATCTTGCTCCTCAATCCTTAGTTGATGATATCCTGATCATAAATCTATCTTAAAAAAAAAAAAATACTTGTGCTCTTTTAAGTTGATCAAACAAATAATCAATTCCAGGAAATGAATATCTATTTTTTATGGTCATGCTATTTAGATGTCTATAATCTATACACAGCTCCCCAAGGTGAACTACTGGGTCAAATGGACATTTTTTTCTAGTAATTCTTTCAATTACACCTTTAACTCTGCTAGTTCAATAAGAGCTATCCTATACAGAGCTTGAGAAATAGGTGCAGTGCTTGGCATGACCTCTATAATCTCCTTTATTTCTTGTCTATAAAGTAATCCTGATAATTCCTCAGGGAATACATCAGGGTATTCTCATATTGTTGGAATATATTTTAATTCATTTCCTCTCTTGTATACATCCTTTATATATGCTAGGAAATCCTCACACCTTTTTCATATTAATTTCCTAGCAGTCATCATTAAAATTAACCCATTAAACATCACATTTCTCTCATTTTTAAATTTGAACTTATTATCATTTATCATTTTAAGAATAATTATCTTAGCATAACAATGCATCTTAGCATGATACATACTTAGCCAATCTAGCATATCTAATGGTATTAGATCTACCCTTAACTCATAACTCTCTATCAAAATAGTAAACCCTTCATAAACATCTTTTAATTCTACCTCCTCCCTTAAAGGTGTACTAATAACTAACCCCTTCACCACTTTTCTTATAGGTGTATTTAATTTATTGGCAAATTTACAAGATACAAAAGAATGTATAGCCTTTCTAAGTATTTACAGTGATCATACATGCCACCACATCTGATAAGGCTCTAGCAACATTCTGATCCATATAATATACTCTGTCCTGAGTCCTATTATACTGTCCCTAACCTCGATCCCTACTAGTGCCAACTCCTAACTAGACAGGCCTCATCTACTCTCCATTGGGCTTATCCACTGTCTCTAACCGTGGCTGACTTGGTGCCAAAGTCCTATATGGACAATTTCATCTGAAATGTCAATACTCTCCATATAAATGACATCTTTCCTCTAATTAAGAACACACTCGCCGATGATGCCCCTCCTGCCTATAAATAAAACACCTCTTTACAATCACCCTATAATCTTCAGGATAAAGCCATCTACAAATATCACAACATGGGAAAATAAATGATCTTTGAGTAGTAGTCCTTGATGAACTGCCACCATATGCTTCTCTAGCCATCCTCCTCTAGGAGGAAATCCTCCCATACTAAACTGTGGAAACCTGCCAAATGATCCCCCAGTAGAGAAACCTCCTCTCCAAAAAGATTGACCATGCTGAAGCCCTTCTCCTTTCTTAGGAAAAAAAAGGGCTTGCCTGCAGAAGATGCAAACTCTTTCCTCTTCCCCAAATTCACCCAATCATATCTCCCACCCGAGGGCTCCTTATATCCCATCACAACCTCTAATGTCTGAGCATCCTTATCCAACTATCTAGCTGTCACAGGTTGCAGGGCTACCAATCCCTTCTTCAGCTCCTGTCTGAGTCGTTCTCTAAATCTATTTATTATGTGCTGTTCTGTCAGAAGTAAGGTATAGGAAAATATAAAAAGCTCTTGGAATCATCTCTCATATTGTCCCACAATCATACCCCCCTGTCTTAATCCCAAGAACTTATTCTCTTTACTCCATTAATGATATAAAAAGTAATATCTAGTCTCAAACTCTCTTCATAAATCAACCCAACTCAGCTTCTCACCTGCCTTTCGAGTCCTAATAATAGGCCACCAAGTCCGAGCACCATCTGAGAGTAACTGTGCCACACAATTTACCTTGATCTCCCTAGGTATTGGAATTTGGATAAATGACTCCTCTACCTACTAAAGTCGTTGTCTTGAAGCTTTTGCATCATCATCTCCCATATAAGGTACACAACCAATATCTCATACACTTAACTCAGTGGAAAAGGTATAAATACCCTCTCATCTAGCTGTATTAATAGTCCCTGGTATCTTAGATATAATAGCTTTGACTATCTATCATAAATAAGTAGGATCCAAGGTAGGAGGTGCCTCCGAGGAAGTTATAAAAGGAAGCCCACCAACCTGTTCTAGCCTCTGTGTTGTCTTTGGCTGTGGCATCTCTGCTGTAATTGATAGAAAAACACCTCTGGGTATAAAGGGCTCCCTCTTGGTAGGTTGAGACTGTATCTCAGGTGAATGTGATGTTGTGTCCCCTCAAAGATCATCCCTCTGACCTCCCACTCTCTCATGTCTCTATCTAGGAGATGAGGCAGTCCTCATTCCTTAACAAATACGTACCATCCTGAAATGAAATTCAGTTGTCATTAACATAAATTCATTCTTCGTTATAGATTATAACCAAATGCTCTAATACCAAAATGCAACATCCTAATTTTTAACACATGTTGTGTCTGAATAATATGCTTATATGCAACATTAGAGTTAATTCTTTTTTAATATAATTCATCTATATAAGTGGCTAAGTATAATCTTACTATATTAAAGATCTTGTCAAAATTTCAGCAGAGTTTTCCATATACTTGGAGGCTACCAAGTTAACGACATCTTTAATCATATCCTAAACAACACCACAATCATGGTCCAACCATCCTAGACCTTACCCCACATCAACACAACTCAAGATTGGCATGCGTGAAATTTTCTTCCCTAAACTATGAATAATAAAGCTTAAAAATCAAAAGGACAAACATATAAAATATGTAACAAGAAAAGTAAATGCATGGTACTCCATCTAAAAGAGTTTAAAAAATGATTAATTTACAAAATAAAGTTAAGGATTCTACTAAATATACATAAGAAGTGTATGCATACAAAATATACCTAATACAACAAAATCTAACCCTAATATATCAACCCTGACCTGCAGTGTACAATGATCTTGCAAATGACAATAATAAAATAATAAACAATTTAATAATGAAATTCACAAATATATACTAGTATTTAAATAAATTTCGATACCCATTGTTCAAGTACAAGTGTTCAATATTGAAGTTCTTTAATTCTAAATCGATGACGTTTAATATCTGCTAAGAATCATTCAATTATTTTTATACTGTAAGGATTAATTAGATAATTTTGATAAATACAATAGAAGGATTAAGAATTAATCAATTCTTTTTAAAAATAAATAAAACAAGTTCTTGCAAGTAATGTCTTTTTCATATATTAATTGATAAATTTATCATTATTTATTTGATAATTTCTTCAAGAATTCCCTAAATCTTAAAATGAAGGTCATAAATCCTTATATCGAACACATTCTTTTTTATATATTTTGTTTTTTATTTTATAATGAAAATGTCCTTCAATATCTTAAAATTAATTTGAAAGGATAAAAGAAAATTCTCTTATAGATAATTCATGTTAGAACTCTAAAATAAAATAGGAATTCCAAATGTATAAATTAAAAAATATATATTATTGATGATATCTTAGAAAATCCAATTAGCTTAATAACAAGATTTATATGTTGGATAATCAATTAATCTCTTAATTCTAGTAATCTCATCAATTCTTCCTAACCAAGTTGCTTGATAAGCCAAGTTGGTCGGTGGTTAGTACCTATAAAATGTCTTTTTTTTATGGAATTGGGGTCTCTCCAATACTTAAGTAAGTATCTTTTTTAGAGAAAAGATCACATTATTTTAGAGGGAGACTGGAAATAAAATATGCAGTAAGAATGGAGACTGTGAACTTGTCTTATTTGAAGGATTCATAGGGTTTTTATAGTCCATGAGCCTTGTCCTTTTATGGGGAGGAGGAGTTGGAGTGTCATCTTACTCTAAAGGGATTAACGAGGGAAAATTTTCATGATACATACATTAAAAAATGATAAATATCCATTACATATTATTAATAAGAGATGCAAAGAAAAGAGAAGGAATAAGGAATTGAACAAATATATACACATATATCAGTTATCATGAGAAACTGAAAGAACCGACTTAAGAGTCACGGAGTACCGTTATCCACCATTTGACCAGGGTGAGAGAGATTTGAAAACATTGTCATTCTTTGAATTTTAGATATCACATACCCCATATGGATACACATGTTTCACAATAAAAGACCGTTCTATCTTGATCTTAGCTTTCTAGGAAATAAATGGAGTCGAGAATTATAAAGCAAAACTTTTTAACCAACATCAAATTTTTGACAATTCTCACAAGTTTTGCAGAATACATGCGCGTCTTTGAACATGGTGGGCCAATAAAATTTATTTTGTAAGATTTTCACAGCTGTCTTTTTTTTTACGAGAAATAACCCTCACATGCCTCGGAATTTAATGACACTACTTACCTCATTGTCGGGAATGCATCTTCGAAATATTTGATTAAGACAATATTGGAATAATAAGGGTCATCCCAATAAAAATTATTCACTTCGTTCAAAAACTTTCTTTTGTCTTGGGTACTCCAATGAGCTGGCAAATCTCCTGTTGCAAGAAAATTGATAAAATTAGCAAACCAAGGCGTTGGACTAAAAGAAAGTAAGGATTTTTCAAGAAAGTAATCATCGATTGGTGGGATGTCAGATGTCGAATCTATTGTTAATTTTGATAAATGATTTGCGACAACATTGTCAATGCCTTTCTTGTCCTTAATTTTTTCATGAGAATAAATCATTTACAATTCTTTAGATTCATCAAACTTAGTTTTACTCAAGGTAGATTCAAATTGATCATAAACTAATTCTTCAATAAGATCTACTTCCTATAAATCATTATCATCTCCAGGTTGCTTGCAGCTGTTGAAAATATTCATCTCCAATGTCATGTTTCCAAATGATAGTTTCATCAGTCCACTCCTACAATTAATCAATGTATTAAAAGTTGCAAGAAACATACATCCTAAAATAATTGGAATTGAATTACATGCTTCAACAAGTTGTGTATCCAAGACAATAAAATCTACAGGATATATGAATTTATCAACTTGTACTAACACATTTCAACTATTCCTCTAAGCACTTTTACAGATCTATCAACAAGTAAAAGAGTTACAGAAGTTTGGTTTTAACTCACTTAGATTGACACTTTGAAAAACCGAATATGGAAGTAAATTCACACTAGCTCCAAGATCAAATAAAGCTCTTTCAATTTTGTGTTCTCCAATAAAGCAAGAAATTATAGGACAACCAGGGTCTTTATATTTCAAAGCATTATTGTTTTGAAGAATGACACTTATTTGTTTGGCTAAAAAGGCTTTTTTTTCACATTCAGTTTTCTCTTCACAGTGCACAGATATTTCAAATATTTAGCATAAGAAGGTACCTGTTTAATAACATCAACAAAGGTATATTGATCCTTACCTGTTTGAAAGTTTCAAAGATTTTAGAGTTGTGATTGACTTTCCTTTGTTTGGTTATGGCATGAGGAAATAGAAGTGTTGGCAGGGAATCAGTCTCTTTATAATGTTCAGATCCAACCCCTTCCTTACCCTTAAAGATTAACTCATCATCTTTCTCATAAGGTTCAAGAATAGGTTTTTCAATAACCTTACCACCGTGGAGAGTAGTGACTGATTTAACTTGATCTATGTGTTGGCCTCTAGAGCTACTTGCACTTGAATTGTATTGCCCCTTGAGATTTTGCTGTGGTTGGGATGAAAACTTATCTTTCTCTTGAAAACTGAGAGCAGATGTGAACTTTGCAAGAGTATCTTTCAAATCTGCCATAGTTTGAGCATTTTGAGTGTTGATTGTCTCTTGCTTTTCAATGAATGTATACAATGTTTCCTCAAGATTTCTTATAGGAGGGGGAGCATAAGGAGGTGCATATCCTTGAGAATTTTGAAAATTATGGTGGGTTTGAAATTGTGATTTTAAAGTTTATGCATTATTGGTACCACTCTTCCAACTGAAATTTAGATGATTTCTCCAACCATGGTTATATGTTTGCGAGTATGGGTTATGATTGGGCCTTTAGAAACTGTTTAAAGCATGGGCTTGTTCATGGAGACATTCCCTAAAAGTAGGCAAAGTTGGACAATCATTTGTTGTGTGGTCATCAGTATCACATATTTGACATATAATTTCTTGAACAGATTTCAATTGACCACTCCTTTTCAATTCTAGTGCCTTGACTTTTCTAGCTAAATATGCAAATTTAGCTTGGAGGTCATGATCTTCCCTAAGGTTGTGAATACCTCCACTAGATGTATGAGGTTGAGTTTTACCCGGTGCCTCATAAGTACCTGTAATGTCCCAATTCTGAGCATTTTCAGCTAACAAGTCCATGTATTCCATTGCTTCATCAGGGTCTTTATCTTCAAAAGTTCCATTGCACATCAATTCCACCATTTGTCTATCTTTAGGTGTTAACCCTTCATAAAAATATGAAACCAATCTCCATGTTTCAAAACTATGATGAGGACAAGTATTAAACAAGTCTTTATACCTATCCCAACATTGGTAAAATGTTTCTCCTGGCTTTTGAGTGAATGTGGTGATTTGTTTTTTGAAAGAGTTTGTTCTATGAGAAGAGAAAAACTTCTTCAAAAACTATTGTTGCATTTCATTCCAAGCACGAATGGATCCCGACCTAAGATTTTGTAGTCATGTTTTAGCTTTATCTTTTAATGAAAAAAGAAAAAGCTTTAATTTGATGGTGTTCATGCTACAATTTAAGTCATTATAAGTGTTACAAACTTCTTTAAATTCTCTTAAATGCAAGTATGAATTTTCTAGATCTAAGCCATGAAAAGTAGGTAAAAATTGAATAATGTTTGACTTAAAATTGAAGTGAGATGCATCAGAAGGGAAAACTATATATGAGGGTGCACTTGTTCTTGTTGGATTCATGTGGTCTCTAAGTGTTCTAACCCGATTATTCTCATTATAAAGCGACTAGTTATCTTCTTCGGCTATATTTTCTGAAGACGATGAAGATTTCCTACAAAGTCTACCACTACCAAACTCTCATGCAAGTGCAGAAGGAAAGAAAAAGAAAAAGAAGAAACAAAGAAAAAAAATTAAAAAAAACAATAAAAGTGAATACACACACACACACACACACACACACACACATAACGTAATGTACCTCATCGACAACCACGCCAAACACTTGACACGATCAAAAGATTAATGTCTTATCCCAAGTGCAGAAGTGTTGAAATAATAAATAACCCGACAAGACCAGGTTCAAACCACAGGGAGGTGAACTATATAAAATTATAAAAAATAAATGAAAAGGAGTTGAAGAGAACTTTTGAGATGTGATAATGATGAAAATATTAATGTGATGATTAAATAATAATAAAAACAGTTGTCAAGGTTATAGGATCCACTAATGGTATTAGAAGTAAATATAATATAAATTCTTTTTACTACTCAACTGAAAACCATACACAAAGGAGGTTCTAATCGAATGATAAATTGTTAACATGATTACATTAGTTATGTTATTCGAATAATGCTAATACTTGTAAATGTTGCCATGTATTCTTGATGTTAATTTATGTTAACAATAAATCAAGTTCCTTTCATAGCACAAGTGTTGGTTAAATTATACAGTAGGCTAAAAAAGGGTCAAACATTTATTGTACCAAGGGTTATACAATATAAATCTAGATTAACCATTTAACAAGCAAAGTATTAAGAGTGAATAAGATAACAAATACAAAACATGTTAGCATCAAACATTAAAGTCCATGTTGAGTTTACACTATACTTATTCTTACACCATTTGTGTAACCTTTTCACCTTGACATAATTAATTTAGCTAAACATAATGAAGAAGAAGAACATAAATAAACTAGATAAGAACATAGTTATGATGAAAAGCATAAACAAGAGATTAATATAACATGAAAAAAAACTTAAACATTACAAAGAGAGAAAGTAAGAAAATGATTTTGATCTGAAAACCAAGATGCCTAAATGCATGGCAAATGCCTCCTTTTATAAGCCAAAATTCGGGACTATTGATTTGATGACTAATTGTTGAGTGGGTGGCCACATCTTGATTTGGTGACAATCCTTATCTTCTTGTCTGAACAAAGCAACATTGTTAACATCAGAATTTCAACAGATAGTCTTCATGAAAGTTATGGAAAATTGTCTCAGCTTTCCAACAAAACAAGAATCGGCATATTTGGACTTCTAGAACTCGAGATATGGGTTGAACACTGAACAGTGTCTAGATTGCAGGACAAATTCTGACTTCTGCGTTGTTGCTACCATTTGAACTCGAAAATGACACTTTTAAATCTTGGATTCTCATGATAGTTTTAGGCCTATATTTTAGCTTTCCATACATATAAAACAGACCTAAATCCAAATTCTACAGCTCTAGTTATGATCCAATAATCGAATGGTGTTCCATTTTGGATAGAACCAACATCTCTTTTCTAAGCTTAACCCTCTTTGTCTTATCAATTTCAGTAGTTAAACTCATCAATCAATCCTTTGATTTATATGATAGGCTACATTTAAGATGAACATTTACCATAAATTAAAGGTATCTTATATTATTAAACATGTTATTATAAAACATGCTTTAATTAAGGAGTTATTGATACTTCAAGTGCAAAATAATGATATCAAACCTTGATAAAAATGCACTTTTAAGTACTAATCACAAGGTATCTTATGTGATAGGCTACATTTAAGATGAACATTTACCATAAATTAAAGGTATTTTATATTATTAGACATGTTATTATAAAACATGCTTTAATTAAGGAGTTATTAATACTTCAAGTGCAAAATAATGATATCAAACCTTGATAAAAATACACTTTTAAGTACTAATCACAAGGCTCCACTGTTCATCCTCTCACACATTAATGTGGATGAGTTGTGCAAAATTTTTTGTCTTTTTATTTTGATCCTCAAACTCTTTTTTTTTGTGATTTAGTCTTAATTGAAGACCAATTGAATTTGATTTCTTATGAAAGGATGAGATTGAAAGAAAATGGATCAAAATGAAAAAAAAAGCACCTTAGTTTTGGTACTTTGGTTGTGCTATAAGTTTGGTCAAAATATGCACTTTAGTCCTTAAACTTTAAAAATCACGCAAATTATACAATTTTAGTATCTCAATATCTCTACAATTCATATTTGATAAAAAAAAAGTTTATTTTTGTTATTTTAGTCCTTGATTGAAAGAGGAGTGAGAGAGGTTGCTAGATTTCGACAATAGAGAGAGAAAAGTGTCGTTGACACCGATTTAGGCCACCAAGATGGACAATATTTGTGTCAAATGGTTCCATTTGATGAGGTGAGTTCATACTATGTGTTTTTTTTTTAATCTTTAAAGTTTGTGAAAAAAAAGATCTAAGCTATGATTAATTTTGATTTGTGAGGTTTTCTTTTTGGGTTTTTTAGACCATAGATATGTTTATCAAGGTTCCTACAATGTTTTATTAATGTTTTGGATCAAAAGGGGTTAAAAAACAGGTTTTTAGGTTAAAAAAAACTCAAGCCTCGATTTTCCAGCCACTAGTGGTCGGAATCTAGGTAAATCAGACGACGTGTAGCTTGTCTTAGCAAGCGATGTGTTATCTGATTTTTTTCTAAATGTTTGGGTTGTTTGCCCCAATTATAAACAAAAGAAAAAATTAAATGCCTAGTCGAGTGGAACCTAGCAAAATAGGCTAGACGGGCTGGCTTGGCTTGCTAGGCCCAACAACGACCTTTAGTTTTTTTCTAAATTTTTTTTCTAATTCTTTTTTAAATTAATGGTTTTTTTCTATGTTTTTAATTTATATTTAAATTAGTGCCCCTTCTCTCTTTCATTTTATTTGGAGAATTTTTTTTTAAATGATGATTATTTTTTTGTGATGCATTTAAATTTGAAGAGTTTTTCTAATTCATCTATAATTTTTCTTTATCTTTTGTATGTGTGAGCTTTATTTTTGAATTTGTTTTTTCAGATAATATTTCTAATACATAAAGCATTACATGGTTTTTTTTCTCTTTTATTTTATTCATTTAATTTAATTTGTATCTCTATTTCTATTATCATTTGCTTGAATAAAAAAATTAATTTTATAAAAAAATTTATCAAACACAATCTGATAAATATCTCGTTTTTAGAGATTAAATATCTTGATTTACACCTGTTTCTCGAGTTTTCAAGTTATATTTTTTGGTATCATTAATAAATTTTTATTTATTTATTTAAACATATAGTTTTTAATTTATTTGATTGCATGTATGCATAAAGTTTTTAATTTAAATTTAAATTTTTTAAACTATAAAAATACATTGAGAAAATCTGCATATATAATTTATTTTTATAAAAAATAAAAATATCTAACCCGCAATGAATTGTGATTCACATAATTAGTAATTATATAAAGGCAAAATTCAAAGGAATACTGGATTTTTATCACAAACTAATATAAATCAACCACAGAGTTAATATAGAGTCAATTATTAATTAGTTTCTTCAATTTGAGAAATAAATTAAATTGTCCCTTTAGTTTTAAAAACTAATTAATTAGTCTCTCGATAAGTGTTCACTATATTTAATTTAATATTATTTTATTCCAAAAAAATATTTTCTTTTCTCATTTACATTTTTCTACTTATTTTTTAATTTTCTATTTTTAAAATAAAAAAATAAATTGAAAAAGAACTTGAAATAGATAAAAATAACTAACTGAATAGTTTACAAAACTAGAAGAATTATTTAATTCATTTTGTTAAATTAAAAGGACTGATTTATAATTTTCTCAATTAATATATAAGAAAAAGTACAAGGATTGATGAGAGAAAATTCAAAAAACTAATGGGGGCATTTGGACCCCCTTCTCTATAAACAATTAACCCCGCTCGAATAACAATGACGAGGATCAAAGGAGGCGATTGAAGAATAAAATTATTTTTATCCTTTCTTTCTCAATTTTAAAATAAGATTATCTTTAAATAAATAAATTAAAATGATATTTAAGGAATTATCTATTCAGATAATATGCATTAAAATGATATTTAAGGAATTATCTATTAATATAATATGCAACATGTAAAAAAGAAACTAAAGAAACTTGCTTATTAATATTGACTTAGAATAAAATATTTATTTTTAATTTTTTATTCTTATATTTCTCATATATGTGCGGAAAAACGATCTATTCATAATTGTTTTTAATAGAAACCTGCTCTCATGGTCATAATGAGATTTTACTTCAGAAAAAAAACATTTCTCATAAAAAAACCATATTTTCATCAAAACAAAAATGAAATGCGTGAATAAAAAATTAAGTTTTTGATTAAAAATTAATATATATTTTGTCCTTTTTAACTCAAATCATTAGAATTTTTTAGCATTTTTTTTATTATTTATTCTAAATTTTATTCAATAAACCATGCTGCAAATATAAAAGATATTTATTTTTAGAACAAAAAAAATACATGGATAAAAAAAATACAATTTTGACGAAAACAATTCTTCAATAATTTTATTCATTGACTTTCTTACGAATATCTATTTTTATTATCATATAATTAAATAAAAAAACAGATCTTAAAAATATTCCACGATAGCATGTGGAAAATATCACTAATAAAAAACTAAAATGACATATCACTAATAAGAAGCTAAAATGACATATACATGAATAAAATATATCACACATGTATGGCATTGTAACAATTGTCCTTTTGGATTAGGATTTGATGGCACGGAAACAACAATGAATTCTTAATATTTTTATGGTTTAAAAGATTCAGATTCCCCATCTAATAGTTTGGTTAGTAAGAATTATAATTGTGTATATAAAAGATAATATCACTCTTAGTACACCTTACATAAAGTAAGTTGTATTGCTCATTTGTTTGATTATTATTAAGGTTCTGTTGTATTTTTTAAAATATTGGTCTATTTATTGGTTAAAACAGTTTCACTATAGTAAAGTGTTATATTATTTTACGAGTCAAACTTAGTCATTCTAAAGTTAAAATACATTTTTTTAATATTAGAAATACGTCTTACGTATAAGTTTATAATCCTTGATATTAAAAAAAAATAATAATTTTTTGGTGTTTTTGAAATTTAGACCAAGTCCTCATGGCATTAATAAACTTTTTATTAAATCCATGATGGTCACAAAATATAAAACCTATTTTAATTTTAATTTTAATTTTAATTTTTTGATATGTTAGATTATGCAATATTTTTCTTTCAAATTTTTTTGTGTATCCATGCAAACATGATTTTTTAAGAAAAACTTGTATTATGCAATTTAACACACACACACACACACATGTATATGTATGTGTGTGTGTGTGTATATATATATATATATATGTTTTTTTTAAAGAAGGATTTTTGTTGTTTTCCTATTTTAAAAAAATAAAAAAATTGATTTATTTAATTTTGTAAAAGTGCTTTATGTATAAGTGTACAATTTCAATGATTAAATATAAAAGAATAAAACTAGTATAAAAATCTCAAAATTAATTACAAAATAGCACTTTAAGAAATTAAAATTAAATTAAGAATGTGTTTGGTAAAACATAGAACATAAAAAATAAAAATGTAAAAATAATGTTAGAACATGTGTGAGAAACAAACTCTTAGTTGAAAAACACATATTTAAAACTTTTTTTAAGAGCATATTTGCTAAATGTGATTAAATCCTAAAAACATAAAAAATAAAAAATAAAAATGTTAAAATAATGGTAATACATGTTGGAGAAACAAACTCTTAGTTGAAAAACACATATTTAACACTTGTTTTAAGAGCATATTTGCTAAATGTGATTAAATCCTAAAAATATTTTTTATCTTTGACAAATTTTGAAACAGGGTTTTAGGTTTTTTAAAAGGTTTATTGGGCATTCCAGACTGGCCCAAAAATGACACAGGCTTTGTCCAAGGAAATGAATGAGCTTAAAAAACCAAATAGCCCAGCTTTTTTTTTTTTATTTTAAAACAAAGGAGTTTGGAAAGTCTAATCTATAAACAAAAACCAAATGCATGATTTGTATTTACAAGATCAGAATGAGTGATTTACAAACAAAATTCCCTTAACTTTTTTTAAAAAAGAAAAAGAATAAACGAGACACTTAGAGGGTATTTGTCTACGCGGCTGCGGCTATGTTTTATTTAAAACGCAGTCCGCAACCGTTTGGTAATAATAAAAATCACTTTACTGTGCATAGAGTCCACGTGTTTTTTGCGTTTAAAATGTTGGAAAGGAAAAGCTACGAAAACCTGCTTTGCATGCACTGTAGCGGATTAAAAACCTGCGGACAGTGCAATTCACTGCACTGTTCAAGAGTGAATTGCACTATTCACGTAAACAATGCAATTCACTTGCACTGTTCACAGGTTTTTTTTTAAGTGTGTTAATCGTATTATATTGAAAAAAAAACTAGTTTAGAGAATTAAATTCATTAGCGATGTGAACAATATTTGTTTCTCGAAAAACTAATATAGAGTGAATTAAATTCACGCGCACAGTAATATCAATTTTATATCTGATAATATTTTATCTAATTTTATTACACGCTCAAAAAGTTATGAAAACTGTAGTTCTTATCGGATGAATTTTGAACGTAATGGAATTATAAATAGTTTAATGGAATAATAAAAAATATTTTATATAAAGTATTATTTTTTTTATGATGTAATAAGAGTAATTAATTTTACAATATTTAAATTTAAAACCATCAATATTAATATATTTTTTAAAAAATTATTTTATAACCTCAATTTCCAAAGCATTCTTAACCAAACACATTAAACTACTTTTTTTCAACCTCAATTTTAACCACAATTTTAACCAAACACCTATTTTTTCAAACCAACCTCAACTAAAAGTACTTTTTTATAAAACAACTTTTTTTAAACCACAACCACAACAGCTACCGCAATACCAAACACACTCTTACAAAGTCACACCTAAGCATGACATGAGATAACTTTGCATAAGATCAAAGTGGCAAGAATGATGAAATTTGCCCAGCACTTGTATTGTTTCCTAATGTTCAAACAAGGTATAAGTTTGGTATTTTTAAAAAGAAAAAAAAAGAAAAACAGCAATAAAAGAAAGGCAACATTAGACTATGGCAGGAATGCTAAAAGGAACACCATGGCACATGTCATGTGCACTGCCATCTCTCTACCATTCTTTCTCGTAGTTCTGAGCCTATTGTTTCTATAAGAGTCAAGCAGCATACTAACTAAAGATCAAGTATAGGGCAAGCACAACTTAGCCATTTTTGCAGGAATAAAAAGGTAAGAGTGGTACCTGCAGGATCTCAACCAACACTGCCATGCCATTACAAGCGCTGTCATTGAAACTTGGAAGATATATTCTCGATGGTAGCTGCCCCAAAGATGATGACTTTTGAGGGTGAAAGACCTTATGAGGGTCTCGTCCTTCAACGACGGCGAGGTCTGTTTCTGGTTTGAATGGAAAAAAGGAGAAGAGCTTGATACCCTTGCTAAACTCATAGGACTGTACTGGAGATCATGAATGTTTTCTCCTCTGTAATGACAACAACTTCTTGTTCTCCCTGTTGCTAACACTGGACTTTTCTTCGCTTTAGCAATTAAAGCGTTATAAAAGCAGGATTCTTTGTGTGCTTGAAAATCCACTACACCATTAAACAATTTTTTCGACGGACTGATTCCATCGGTGTTAGGAATGAAGGCCGTCGGTGAAATAATTACCGATAGCCTCACCGACGGAACATGTCAGTCGGTATAATAGTCGTCAGTAACTCCCCTTTCCGTTGCTAATTCTGTCATAAATAAAAAAACCACCCACCGACAGTCTGCACTTGACTTTTCTTTCAGGGACTAGGTTTAGTAAAGACAGTGAAATAGCAGCACTACCTCTCATTTGATAAACCTTGTAAATTAATTACAACAATAATCAATAAAAGGATATTATGTAAAATTGACATACAATTAATTACATTGCAAGAGATAATGAGTTTGTGATAGGACTTATATGTGTTCAAAACCATGTGGCAAATTGTTCATCTTGTAATTGAAAGATCTGGGATTCAGTCAGCTGTGAATTATTGGACAGTAAGTATCGTCGATGTTGCCTGCAAGGTTGTTCCAAATTATATGAGTTTATGGTATCACAAAACATAAATAATACACTCTTGACAAATTTTAAGTCGAACATCTACTTACTTAATAAAAGGTCTCAGCTCATCACAGTTAAATAAGACATAATTGTGTGCTTGTCTGAACTCTATTTCAGAAAAATATCTTCCCTTCACGGTATTTTTAGGTGTGGGTCATCCAGGATTGGAGAATATTGACAAGTTCCCACTTGAAGGCACTTCACCACCATTATCATGCCGTGGAACACGGTTGATCCTCGTTCTCAAATGAGGTTCGAAATAGTATAAGATAAATGTTGAGATCTCTTCAACAATATAGGCCTCACATATTGACGTCTCAACATGCGCCTTGTTCTTAACCTTTTTTTTAAGATTGAACAAGTGCTCATCATATATATATATATATATATATATATATATATATATATATAATTAATAAAAAATTATCAATTAAAAAAATAAAAATAAAAACATTTAATTATAAATTACATAGCTCCTGTAATATGTAACATCTCGAATGGATACATCCATTTGTACTGAACCGGTCCTCCAACTTTTACTTTAAACGGTAAATGTACGGGTAGATGCTCCATTGAGTCAAAAAATAATGGAGGGAATATCATTTCAAGTTTGCATATTGTCTCAATGATATTCTTTTCAAGCCTTTCAATGTGATCAACATTCAACTTGCTGGAGCATATATCTCTGAAGAAATGATTGATCTCCGTTAATGCATCCCATATCCCATTTGACAACAAATCACGAAAAGCTAATGAGATGAGTGTTTGCATGAACACATGGCAATCATGACTCTTCATTCCATATAATCTGCATTCCTCCATGTTAACCAGCCTTGATATGTTCGAGGCATGTCCATCAGGGAAACGCAGACTCTTATGCCATTTGTAGACTAGTAGTTGTGCGTTTTTCTCTAGCACAAAGCTTGCTCTTAGTTTTGCGACCCGTGACCCATTACAAACTAACTCCATATTTTTACGGTTACAGAACAACGCTACATCCAATCTAGACTTGATGTTATCCTTTGTCTTCCCCTTCACATCCATGACGGTGTTGAAAATGTTCTCAAACACATTCTTTTCAATGTGCATGACGTCAAAGTTATGGCATAAAAGATTGGTCTTCCAATAAGGAAGCTTCTAAAAGATATTTTGCTTCATCCAATTATAGGTCAAACCAAAACCAGGAAACTTCTGCTTACCTGATTGGAGACCAAACACAATGTCACCGTACTCTGACACAACATCAAACAATTCTTCACCAGAAAGACGCGGGGTGCAACATCCTTTTCAACTCTGCCAACAAAGAAATCATTTTTGTTCTTTCTATACCTGTGATTCGGCGGCAACAAATGACGGTGACAATAAAAAAAAGAAGCTTTACCCCCGTTTGTTAGCGTGAATGCCTTGTTGTTCTCCATACAGTATGGACATGCTAGCTTTCCATGCGTGCTCCAACCAGAAACCATTCTATAAGCTCGAAAATCATTGATAGTCCACATCAAAGCCGCTCTCATAACAAAATTTTGTTTCCTCAAGATGTCATAAGTCAAAGATCCAGAGGACCACAACTGCGTTAACTCATCAATCTACAAACGAAGACAAACATTTAAATTCCCATCCGGACTGCTCGGACCTGATATGACCATAGATAAAAACATGAACTCCGGCCTCATACACATCCCCGGTGGCAAGTTATAAACCGCCAGTATGACCGGCCAACAAGAATAAGGAGCAGCAAATGACCCGAATGGGTTGAATCCGTCTGTACACAACCCAAGACACACGTTCCTTGATTCAGCTGAAAAGTGAGGATGCATACTGTTAAAGTATTTCCATGCTTCACCGTCAGAAGGATGAACCATCACTCCATCAACCACATGGTGTGATTGGTGCCATGTCATGTGCTCAGCAATCCTTGGTGACATGAATAACCTCTATAGTCTAGGTGTGATTGGGAAGTATCTAAGTTTTTTATATGCCACGAGAGTCTTCCCTCTACCAGTTCTGGGTTTGTAACGGGAATGCCCACATGTCATGTACTCGGTCATCTCAACATTTTCAAGATAGTATAATATGTAGAAGTTAGGGTATATATCAATTTTTTGGTATCCTAAACCGAGGGGTTTTATCATGGACTTGGCAGCATAGAAGTTCTCTTTCAGCCTGTTCCCTTCAGGTAAAATGCTTCTTGCCCATTCAATAATCTTGTCATAACCGACCTCACTCAACCCGTGATCTGATTCGATGGTGAACACCTGTGGTACGGCTGATAATTTACTGTGGTTCGTGCAGCCATCCCATAATGGTTTGTTAGAATCTTTCAACAGATCAAAAAACCTTGTTGCATCTGCATTAGGTTCTTCTTCTACGATTGGATATTCCCTGACATTACCTTCACTCATTCTCATTGCATCCATAACCATATTCCTGTTTCTCATTTCCAACTTCATGCATGTTGCTAGCACTAGAAGTTGACCCAACCACCTGTTCTTCCATGCTCTCATTAGGAACAAATAGTTCTCCATGTGCATACCAACATAAGTAATCCTCCATAAACCCTTTGGTTAGAAGATGCATCGTTACAACATCTTTATGCAGAAACTTTAAATTTTTACACTTCCTGCATAGACACCTAATACCGTCATCGGTAAAATTTCTCGGAATAGATGTTGCGAAATTAATAAAACCCTGGACACCGTTATAATAATCCATCCTTCGCAATCCTTGGGGTGAGTTCTGATACATCCATGAACGATCATTCATGACTTCTACTGAACCTCTATAAAACATAACAAAAATATTGGTTTTCCCCGACATTATCAAACAAACTAAAACAACACTTATGTTAAATATTCATTATCAATTATCAACTATCAACGTTCATACATATAAATTTATACATATATAGATTTACAGAAATCACAACTTCGAAATAGAATTGATAACAATTAAAAAAGACCCGTTAAACAAGCTATTAATTATTTATTTCATCACAACACATTTAATTTGGTGTAATTCAAACAAAATTTCAACAATTTACAAACAAATATAATTTGACAAAATCTAAAACATACTATAACAATTACAAAATTATGCATTCATACTACAAGTTTCTTTGACAAATAACAATCAAACAAGTACATACGTTAACAAAATACATATACTAAAAAAAATTCACATTTAAATGTTAAAACTAAAAAGAATAGATTTACTTAAAAACAAATGATAAAATCCACAAGAAACGGATATTGTGACCACGTACAAGGTATTAGAAACTTGAGTGCTTGTGTTGAGAATAGTGGAGAGTTGGGATGGGTGGTTGGCTGTAGTTTGGGAAGGGAGAGGTGGGATGGGAAAGAAGAAGAAGGAGAAACAGAGGAAGAAAGTGTCGGCAGAGGGGCTGTATATAATGGTTTTTACCGATGAAATCATCGACGGATACATTTCATCGATGATTCCATCGGTGACAGTGCCATGTTACTGTATGGCTATCTCAGTTTGAATCCCTCGGTCATTCCGTCGATAAAATCATCTAAAAAAATAGTCCGTTGGAGATACGGTTGGTATATACCGACAGATTTTGAGATGAATTTAGTCTGTCGGTAATAACTACCGATAGAATAATTCTGTCGGTAATTCCATTGGTTTTCTAGTAGTGATCTCTATAATGACGATGTTGAATGATTTTTATGCCTCTTAACTGTCTGGAGCATCTTCCCCGTGAGCTTAGCAGCCAAAAAAAGCATGCAACTTTAATAAAGTTGCAACCTTAAAGCTGACATCCAAGGAATCGCGAGTGAGGCTTGCTGAAGTTAAATATATGTGGCGGGAAGTGTTTTAGGGGATGAAAATGGAAGTTGTGGTTTGCATTGGTGTTCAATGATCCGGAGAGGGTGCTGGAAAGTGTAAAGGTTTCTCAAAGGTGGAAGTTATGGCTTGAAATATGTAATGACAGTGTGGTTGTGGTCGTCCCCCCTGGTTAAGGTTTTGGTGTGGGTTTTATAGGATGATGGGAAAGGTCTAAAGGCCATGAGCTGGGTGTATCCTATCTCTTGATATTAATTAGAACAGGATTTATGATTAATTAGAAGGCATGACATCCAGTAACCATTTCTTTTATTTATATGATTAGAACAACATATACATGATAAATTTATATAAAAAAGTATAATATTTTCTATATTACAAAACCTTCCATAATACCATCAAGTTGAAGGTGGGTTGCTCACATAAAACTTGAACTGTAAATAGGCAAACGCAGTGTAAAGGAGCGGCTTAGTAAGAACATCAGTCAATTGATCTTTGAAGGATATGAAGTGAATCTATATCTCATTTTAGCCACTCGATCATGAACGAAATGATAATCAACCTCAACATGCTTTGTACGTGCATGAAACACCAAATTAGCAAACAAAACGTAGCGCCCAAATTGTGCACCAAATGGTGGTAACAAAACTGGAAAATAAGCATAAATCAAAACGCATATAATGAAGCCAAAGAACCTCAACAATACCATCAACTAAAGGTCTTATATTCTGCTTCAGTGGATGAGCGAGCAACAGTGCGTTGCTTATCAGATTTCCATGAAATGAGAGTGGTGCCAAGAAAGACAATATGG
This sequence comes from Populus deltoides, assembly GCA_015852605.2. Classification (NCBI taxonomy): domain Eukaryota; kingdom Viridiplantae; phylum Streptophyta; class Magnoliopsida; order Malpighiales; family Salicaceae; genus Populus; species Populus deltoides. The sequence goes on from CM027579.2 coordinate 8,037,364, forward strand.
CCACCAGTAGACTTCCGATCATCAATACTCCCCACCCAATCAGCATCAGTAAAACCATGCAGTGATAAAGAGGAGCCACAAGTAAGGTGAAGACCAAATGAAGATGTACCTTTCAAAAACCATAAAATATGTTTGACAACAGCCCAATGGCTCTCAATAAGAGCATGCATAAATTGACAGATTTTTTTGATAGCATAACAAATGTCTGGTCTAGTAAATATGAGATATTGGAGAGCACCTATAATTTGCCGATAACAAGTGGGATTAGAGAATAAATCACTAGTTTATAGGCCGATCTTGGAAGTAGAAGCCAATGTATCAACATGTTTGTACGATGACATACTAGCCCGACTAAAAATATCAAGAGCATATTAATATTGACTAAGAATGAGCCCTATACTAGGGGGAGTGACCTCAATTCCAAAAAAATAATGAACATTACCCAAATCCCAAAGTTTAAATTCTGAACTTAGCAGACTAATAAAGCAGCGAATCAGAGTAGAATTATTACCAGTGAGCAGAATGTCATCTACATAGACAAACAGATAACATATATCATGATTCACAATTAGAATAAATAAGGAGGTATCAACCTTAGAAGCACGAAGGTCAATCGACAAAAGGAAGCCACTTAGTCGTGTGTACCAAGCTCGTAAAGTGCAGGAGTGTTTCAATCGGATCCTCTGACTTTAACACCTTTTCAACATAGTCCTTGGTCTTGGACATTTTCAATTTATCCTCAAATGGCCTTTCAAACCTTATTTTCTTCACAATTAAACCCTTGAACTGGTGAATTAATTTATAAGGATTAAAAATTGGTCCCTAAAACTTTCAGTTCTTGCAATGTTACCTGAATCAGGTTTCCAAAGTTAGTTTTTCTTCAATTTTTGTCAAATTAACTTTTAAACTTAATTTTGCTTCAATTAAATCCTTAATTAAGTCAATTAAACTCATTAAAAATTTAATTAAATCTTTGAACTTAATTAATTCTTTTGATTTTGGCCAAATTGACTTTCAAACTGAATTTTGCTTTAATTAAGTCATTGATTAAGTTAGTTAAACTAATTAGAAGTTTATTTAAGTTCTTGAACTTAATTAATTTTTCCAGTTTTGGCCAAATTGACTTTCAAACATAATTTTGCTTTGATTTAGCTCTTAATTAAGTTAGTTAAACTTATAAAAAGTTTACTTAAGTTCTTGAATTTTATTAATTCTTCTAGTTTTAGCCAAATCAATTTCAAACTTATGCTTTAATTAAATTCTTGATTAGATCAATCAGACCATAAAAAGCTCAATTAAGTTCTCGAACTTAATTATTTTGCAAGTCTGCTCAAATCTTCAATATCTTTCTTTAATTCGGTCCTAAATTCTCATTGTCTTCTTCGATTAGACCCTTTGTTAATGTAATTGAGTTCTCAACCTTTTCCATTTGGGTTAATTTGGTCCTCTAATTTCCAATTTATGCGATTAAGTTTCTCCTCGACCCATTACCAACATTTATAATTTTGATCCATAATGCATACATTGAACAAGTTCAATTTCACTTTTTTTCTACCCCTCTCATTTCCTTCACATAATTTCCTTTGCACACAATTAGAAGTTCAATTGGAGTTCTTCCTTTTATTTCTCTACTAACAATCATGATTCCAACCACATAAAAAAATAGATTTGAAAAATTTGTTTCACTTGCCCTTGAATAATTAGCTGTTAACTGACACTAATATTCTTTTTTCCAATACTAATGTAATAATAATAATAACATGGAATTGCAATAGTAGTGGAGAGAAAATTCTATAGTATTTATGGTGTAAGTAGCGATATCCTATCCATTATTCTTGTGATTCATTTTGAAAAATGAGACAGACAGAAAAAGAGAGAAAGTAAAATCTATGTTTCATCAAAAGTAATAAGAATACCTTCATCTGAGATTTTCTCTTTTATTTTTATGTGTGTGTGTGTGTATTTTGAAAAAGATAATGTCAACATTAACTCAATGAGAAAAATAAACAAATGACTTTGAAATGGGCGCGTTAATAGCTGAACACGTTGAAAGTAAATCTTTGAATTTTGAATTTTTTTGAAAAGATGTTAAGATGCTGAAAATGCTGCAAATACATTAAAAATATATTTTATGGATTTTTTGTTGTTTTGTTTGGCTATTTTTTGAATGTTTTTAAAAACTGTTGATAAAATAAGGTAAAAAAATCATGTTATGACACAAAACTACAGAATTTTCCAAGGGACTTATGTCATCAGTAATTTCTTATGTAGTTTTCAGTGGAAAAGTTTTATAATTTTTTCCAACTCTCTAGAACTCTTTGAGGAATTTAGTCTATTAGGTGGTATTTTATATTTTGTTTGTAGTTTCATCGGTATAAAACAAGAACTTTTCGAGAAACTTAATCCATCGATAGTTATGTCTGTAATCATTAGTGACAAAATCCTATAATTTTTTTGAACTCTCTGAAACTTTTCGATGGACTTAGTTTATCGATAATTTTGTGTGTAATTGTTAGTGGCAAAGTCTTATGATTTTTTTCCAACTCTCTAGAATTTTTTGAGGGATTTAGTCTATTAGGTGGTATTTTATATTTTGTTTGTAGTTTCATCGGTATAAAACAATAACTTTTTCCTTAATATTTTTCATTTCATATATGTTTAATAATATATTAATAATATCACAATAATAAACATTCCAATTGTGCTAATGTCAATACACAGTTCATTGTAAAGTAACAACATATGAAAAGATTACATTAAAATCAATTTCATTACACATTGATGTTATACATATAAAATCATTTCAAATTTTTTTAATCAGAATTGTCTTTTTCCTTTTCTTCTTCAATTTCATCATCGTCATGTTCATCATAATCTTCTTCATTAAATTGAAGCTCATTGATCTCATCATTTTCATCAACTTTTGTATCTCCAATGGTTCTCGATATATATCATTTAACTCCTCAACGTCAACAAAAATATTATTAGCTACATGAAAGTTTGAATTTTCTTCTAAGTCGTAGACACAGATGCTCGATATGGATCAATTAACTCATCAAATTGAAAGACATCGTGTCTCATAGTTACTACATCATTACCATCATGAACAACTTAGACACAACCTCGCGGTTTGGTTTTCACAATGGATAACCAATCAAACCTAGAATGATCCTTTATAAAAAAATGAGTGTAGATGTAATAAACTTGTTGGTATTGCATGATAAAAATAAAGACATCATCAATGTTATGAAGTCTAGTCTTTATATTAATTTTGACCAAACTGTCACAACGTGATGCCGGGGCGGTGGTGAGCTAATTGTGCCTCTTAATGAGGTATGGTTGTTGGGAAAGGAAATGGGTTTGGGTTTAATCATAAGATTATGATTAAGGTTCAAGAGTCACCACCTAGTATTATGGTTACTAAGAACCTATAGTCTGCGAGAGTCTGGGTAACGAATTAGTTGTGCAAGGGGAAGATGCATTACCCTCGGTGCACCCTACCTAAGATACGCTACATTATTGTTTGATTGTTTTTCTAGGTTAGGCTTCTATTCGTTGGTCTTTTTCTAAGGTCTAATGTAGATATCCCTTCGTGAGAGAGTCTCTAGCTCATCGAGTTTAATCCTAATCATTCTAAAGTTCAAATTTTAGCATCGTATTCCTTTTACATTTTGTATCTTTAACACCTGAAGGTGTACTATATTTTATAGTTTTTACATCCCTCAAATATTAAAGTTTACATCTATACCCTAATATAAAAAAAAATCGGTAAAGGGATTTTGATATTTTGGCCAAATTCTAATGGACAATCATAATCTGGTTACGATATCCATTTTTTTTCTTTTCAAAAGATGAGAAAGATGCAATTTTTTTGAATTTTTTATGAAAAATATGATTAGAAAACTTTTTAGAATTTGACCGTATGCGTGAAAATAAAATATTTTTTGTTTTTTTTGTTTTTTAAAAAGGGAAATTAATTTAAAGTTTTGAATTTGTTTTTAGAAATATTTCGGAGAAAACCTGGTATTTTAATATGAGGTTTGTATCTTACAATGTAAAAATACAACTCAATGTTACGCGAAATTGGTAGAAAAACATGCAAGAAAATCACAAATATTTTGGAAGGATTTTTTATTTTTTATTTTTTATTTTTGGATTTTTTAATAGTTTTTTTTATATAATAGAAAATATTATAATATACTATTATAATTATATTATTATAAAATATACGGGTTGGGCTAGCCCAACCATCTGGGCCGAGCATAACCGGGTTGGGCCGATTGGCGACCAAACAAGTTTGAGCTCCTTTTTTGCATGGGTTGGGCCGGCATGGGTCCAGCCTACCTAAAGGCGAAAAAACAAAACCATGGTTACATATGCAGTGGCCTAGGTGAGGTGTTTGGGGGAGAAAAACTAGAGGTTGGTTTGCCTGGATAGGAGAGAAGAAAGGTTGGCGACATTCCTAGTGTTGCAGGGAAGATCGTGCACGATGATCGGTGGTGGTGGTGTCGCCAGAGGTGGAGAAAAAGAGGGGGAGAGTATGGTTGGCAGAGGAGAAGAAAAAATCTAGGAAAAAATGGTTTTTTGCCAATTTTGCACCCTGATTTCTCTATGCTCAGGTCATGAAATCCAAATCAATTTATAGGGGATGGAAGAGGGTAATCTTGTCTTTATTGGGGATAAATTGTGACCATTGATTCGGCTGGAAAGGATCCCAACTATTGGTTCAAAGTAGGTACTATGAACTGTCAAATCTGACAGTTTAAGCTGTCTGAGCTGGTCAATTTAAGTTGGCATCGCGACCGCCGTGGTGTCAATCAGCCTGAACGGACCATATTAGGGTGTAGAGGGGTGTTAGGTGATCATTTTGGTTCAGGTTTTGTCAAATTTTATGGAGATATGAAGCATTAAATGACCCTGAAAAGCAATCGTTTGGACAACTTTTTCGGGTAATAATAAATAAGATAATGAACAGTATCATCTAGTTTTTTTTGCCCAAGTTCAATTTAGTTCTCCACCTTTTAATTTATTTTAACTGCACCTCTAATTGACCCTAAACTTTTGATTTAATACAATTTAGCCCCTGATGAAATACAATATCAGTCCCCAATGTGCACGCCTTTTTTATTTTGGTCATTGGTCTCGGATTTCTTCAATTTAGCTCCTAATTGACCATTAAACTTTCAATATCTTCAATTTCACCTCTGGATCCAATCCATTTAACCCCTATAGTTTTTCACCTTTTGTTCAATTTAGCTCCTAATTGACCATTAAACTTTCAATATCTTCAATTTCACCCTTGGATTCAATCCATTTCACCCCTATAGTTTTTCACCTTTTGTAAAATGGTCCTTGGTTATGAATTCCTCCAATTTGGCCTTTAATTGACCCAAAAACTTTGATTTTCTTGCAATTTTACCCCTGATTTCAATCAATTGACTTGGTAAAAATTAAATTTGATTTTTTAAAATTTCTATATTCTCAATTAAGCCCAAATTAGGCTCTTAATTTATGACAAAATGAGGGGGGAGTGTGATTTTTTTGTAGAATAAAAAAGAAGAAAATGAAGAAGAAATAGGGGATGGGGAGAGTGCGGGTCATCTAGCAGGTTATAATTTAAATATTACTGATAGATGAATATTAGTGATAATTAGTTTTCATCGGTGATTTCGTCTATAATATTGACACATCATATTTTTCAACAGAAATAACGAGGGAATATCTGTCTAATTTTTCTTTATTCCTTGATTTTCACCTATAATTCCCTCGATATTCACCAATGAAAACAATTTTTTTCGTGAATAACAACAGAAATAGTGACGTCATGTTTTGTCGGTAAATATCACCATAATTTAGTGATGATATTTTTCCATCGGTATTTCTGTTTGTATCTAATAATTTTTTGGTAGTCATATTATTATTCATTAAATTATTATTATCATGATGGAAAATGTATGTGCGTTTTGTAACCTAAGAGCCCGTTTGTTTTTGTGTTTTAGAAGTGTTTTTGAAAAAAATTAATTTTTATTTTATTTTTTTCTTATTTAATTTTTATATATATATTTTCAGATCGTTTTAATATGCTGATATTAAAAATAAATTTTAAAAAAATAAAAAATATATTATTTTAATATATTTCTAAATAAAAAATCACGGTACCAAATAAGCAATGTAGTAAAAATAATCGTTTCTTCTTCTTGTTTTTCCTTTCGGGAAAGCAATGAATTTTATTGAAAAATAATAATAATAAAATGTGTTCTCGTGATGTACCAGAATAAGAGCACGTCGGCAGGACAGATACCTGTCTTTATGACTTTCATTGAGTTAATGTGGGATAATTCCAATCCAACCGTAATGGGATCGAACCCACCATATCCCAGGCAGGTGCTAGAACCTTGGACAGGAGAGGGGTGTGGATGCATATTAATTACATGCATATTACTGCAAAGTAATTTATCCTGGGTTATAGTATAATAGAATAATAGCTCTTTTATTAACATAATAGAATAATTACATGCGTATTACTGCAAAGTAATTTATCCTGGGTTAATGCATATTAATATTTTTTTATTTTTTAAAAAATATTTTTGATATCAGCGTATTAAAATGATCCAAAACATAAAAAATTAATTAATTTTTAATAAAAAAAATAAATTTTTTTAAAAACACGGGAACAACTGTATTTCCAAACTCTTTTTAAAAAAACGAGAGAGGATAATTTCTAAATGCATAGAAATATATTCTTAGAAAGCAATCACAAATAGAGATGAGAATTGTTCATAAGAACATTGATGGGCTTTCGTAATCAGATTTATATGTATAAATAATGTATGATATTTGTAATCTTTAATATATATTTAAAATAATTTATATAGTTTTTTTATTTATTTTGTTTGATATATGTAAACTATATATTTGTTATTTTAATAGATTATATAAAGTTTTATTTAATAGAAATTGATGATGAAAGAAGTTAAAAATTAGAGATTAAGACACATGTATAGAGGTAAAAATGTAAAATGCATGGATCTTCATTGTCATCTCTGAATCATGTTACTGTACGGATCCTCTCCGAGATTAAATTACTGTTTGTCTGAGATTCATTTGTAGATTAAAAAAAAAGGGGTCAATATCGGGATAAATAGGGCTTCGTGTTGACACGTGTGGCCTCACACGCCTTAGAAAAATTCAGCGAAACGACAGCTGGTCCTCTTTCACCGTGTTTGTATTTTAGGTAGCTTTCACGTTAACGGTCAAAACCTCAGCTAACAATCTGTTTGGTTCCTAAATAAATTGATTTCTGTGCTGCGGGCCCATACAAAAAATGAAGTTCAAAACGCAGCTATTATGCAGCCATCTCTAAGATTCTCTACGTGTTTTTTTTTAGTTGGGTTCATAAATATTCTTAACGTTTTTTATAATGCATTGTGTTTTTTGAATTAAAATTATTTAAGAAAATCTAAAAATATATTAATTTAATATTTTTAAAACAACAAGTATTTTTTTAAAAAAAAAAAAAACCTTCCATCACAATACCAAACAATAAATAAAGGCTAGAAAATAAAAGATGCGAAACGTGCTGTAGCCGGAATAAAGAAAGTCCCATATGTAGCATTAATGAACCAAGAAAAGTGCATGATTCTCTCATGAAGAGGATAAGGAGATGAAGGTGGATATGCTCCAGCACCTTTTGAAAACTATGGAAATATTACAACTTTGGGATATGCGTGCAGCTATTTATGAGCAAAATGTAGGACCATGTTGGCATGCATGCTTCCAGGTTTCAATGAGCATAGTGTAATGGCAAAGAGTTTGAAATCTGTACAGCAGATCTCGAGTTCGAGTCAGGACGTGCATCTCTTGTAAGAACCTGGGACAACTAGGGTTTTACTCACTCATCTTGACCCACAAAGTGCGCTTTCTGAAAAGTAAAGTTTTCTCGAATAAAAAAAAAAATGCATGCTCAGGACCTGACCTCTCTCTGGATTATTGCATGACCTCTCTCTGGATTATTGCATGACATTAACCATTGAAAAAGACAAAACATTAGCTAATTAAAGCATAGCCTAATCCTTCAGAAGTTATCCTTAACAAGCAGCCAGCCAGCCTGCCTTGTAGTGACAATAGTGCTCCTTCAGAAAATAAATATTCAAAAGGAATTCTAAATAATATACTATAAATTATTCTAAGATAATTGAAGAATCTTGAAAACCCAAACCCATACTCCACCCGTCCCTCTCTAGCGAGGTCGGCTACAGATCAGTAGTTGTAAAAGAAATATCTACACCTTGTTTGTTATTATATAACTATGCACATTTAAAATAAATATACAATAATAAAAAATAGTGTATAAAATTAAAAATACCCACTATAAAGTTTAATAGATTAAATATATACCAAACTTTTAAATTTAATATCATTCTACTTGTAGTTATATATGGACACCTTTAAACATTTCATATATATAAAGTTCAGTTCATATAGCATATGCTAACAATTATTACATGCACTACAGCAGAATCGTTTCATAATATATGTTTAGTAATATATGTTTTTATGGAATTATCTCAAATGTGATTAGATTCAGTAATATTGTTCAATATCTAATGTCTATCATTATATCATGTACTAAACAAAAATGATAAATTATTGTAAAAATAATATAATTATATATTTTTTAACTTTTTTACTGTAATGGTTAAGGTTAATATAGCGATAACAAATCTATAATTATTTAATTTTTATTTTAAAAAAATTAGTTAGATTTTTTTTTCTTTCTTTACACTTGATCTATTTATCACTATTTTTTTGTTCTTATCTTCATTTTATGTAATTTTTTATTTTTTCCTTACATTTTTCTTGAAAAAAAATATTATTTTTTTATTTTTTACAATTAAAATATTTATCACTTTACACTTTACCTATTTATAATGTTCTTTTTGTTCTTATCTTTATTATTTTGTAATTTATTTTTGTATTATTTCATTTTTTTCTTTACACTTTTTTTTTTGAAATACTATTATGTAAACACTAAAAGGAAATGATATTTCACTGTAACAACTACAATATTATTTTGTTTTTCTCCTACAATAAAAATTATATATCAACTAAAAGGAAATGGTATAGTTGTAAAAAAAAATTAATTGATTTTACTGTAGTAGTGCCAAATATGTAATTTTTTAATTTATTTTTCTTATACCTAACATATTTATTCTTTAACACTTTATCTATTTATCATCATTTTTTTTGTTCTTATCTTTATTTTTTTGTAATTTATTTTTACTTTTTTCTTTTTTTCTTTACATTTTTTTGAAAAAATATTATTTTTTATTATTTACACTTGGAATATTAATCACTCACTTTGCCTATTTATATCATTTGTTTTTGTTTTTATCTTCATTATTTTATAATTTTTTTGTAATTTTTCTTTACACTTATTTTTTAAAAAAATATTATATAAAAACTTAAAGGAAACAATATTTTACTTTGGCAATTGCAATATTGTCTTATTTTTCTATTATATTAAAAATTAACTTGAAATCATACACGTCTTTATTAACTCTTATTATTTTTATTTTATTTTATTATATGTAAGCATTGATATTTTTATTCACAGTTGTATTTTTTTTTCGATGTAAGAAATAAACATTAATAATATTCACACATTTATTTTTTTGTGCTAGAAAAAATATTATTAGACCCGCAACAAGTTTAGTCGAATAGATGCGTTAACACTTTTTCTTGCATTTATTGGTATAGATGGTTCACGATTTATTTAATTAAATACATGTATATGATTTTTGATTTATAATTATGATTTTAAAAAACATGTTGAAATATTCAATTTTCGATTTAATTAAATACATGTATATATATAGGTTTTGCCCAACAATATTTATCCGACCTGAATAACTAGTAAAAAACTAAAAGGTATGTCAAAAGTCATATTCTACCATTGTAACACCCCTAGTTTTTTTTTAAGTATAGTTTCCTCAATATATATTGCTTCTTATATATAACAATCAAGCTAATATTTTTTTAGGCCAAATTTTACCTAGCATGCTTATTTAAACATTATAAAGAAACATTTTAATTTAGAATAATAAATATCTTTAAAGTTTTATCTGGAGTAATATAGATTTCAGTACCCATTTTACTAAGTTAACATAAAAATCTGTTATGGTATGTGAAGAATCTATCAATTGAATCATTTCATCATCATATTACAATAATTTTATAAATAAATCACACACACACACTAGCATTCATGATTCCATTTCAATTTATTAATCCACAATTCATTTCACATTCCACTATTTATATTTATATTTATATTTGGTTGGCTTCTTTAGGCCTATCTTCTTAATATAAATTCAATTTACACCTTTCCCAATCCTTTTTTATTCACAACAACATCTTTCAATCACAAAACAAACAACTTAATTAACTCAACATACTTAATTTAACACTTCATAATTCAATCACAATTTATCAAGCTGTAAATCACAATAAAAACTTAAATTAATCATTAAATATTGTTTCTTATTTTTTAAAGACGACAAATTCAAGAGAAATTTGCAAAGAAACTTGGCTTTTACTTTCCCTTTTAACTTCTAAAACCTTAATTTCTAGCGTGATTTTTACTTGTAAATACATTGAAATAATTTTTTGTTCATTTTAAAAATTTATTTTTAATATTAAAACATGAAAAATATTTTAAAAAACCAAAAATTAATTAATTTAAAAAAAATTAACTTTTACAAAAGCACTTTCTAACTACAAAAACATACATGGCTTAATATTATCGGCCTCTATATATATCAAGATATTTGATTTATAATTTTACCCTTATGTTTAATTTGTGTATTTTTCTTTCAACTTAGTATCCTGTTGAACTACCGTGAAATTGTTAATATTGTTGCAGTAAAGTTAGGATATATCAATTCTATCAATAGATCTCGAGTAAATTAGAGTAGTTTTTTAAACTACCGTGAAATTACAGAGATCATTTAAAAATTTATAATTATTATAAATATAGGCTATCAGATGGGTAGTATATATATTTGTTTTTGTAGTTTAATCTGTTTCTTAAAGTGACTTTTAAATTATTTTTTGTTTAAAATAAAATATTAAATCAATATTTTTCAATAATAATTTTGATGTATTGATAAAAAAAATAAAGAATTATTTTAATATATTTTTAATTAAAAATATAATTACAAAATTACATAATATCCATATTAGCACTTAATATTTTCATCTAAAACATTCAACAAAAAATATCTAATTATTTACATGATTATTTTTATTTTATATTTAATGAATAAAAAACTCTTGCAATATTAACATCAGACTTTATCATCAAATTAATAATTACTACTTTTCCATCAAACTAATATTATAATCACCTTGTTGCAATACAAAATCAACTTCATTTTCAAAAAAAAAAAAACTCATTTGAATTAAATCCAATAAACTTCATATCCACCCACAATCTATGCTCAAAAGATTCTTCAACCGGTGAACTCTGCAAGCTTAAATTTTGATATTGGCATTTTATCAAACACCATAAAGCCATTTGGAGCAGCAAGCCAAAAACACCTCTTATTTCGATCAATGGTGAAGAGAATCCTAATCATCAAATATACGATTGAATGAGCTACATTATATTTGGATTTTTTAAAACATAGAATAAGATTGTTCCATGTCGTTTGTTAGGACGAATGTTTCAAACATCCTCTTAAAAGCGATGCTTGACTAAGGGCATATGCCACCAAAGAGGAGAAGTAGATAGGCTTGGGATATTTGGTTTGAGCTATACATAGTACTAAAAATGTCCCATCTGAGAAGGAAAAACTCTGGTCAAACAACTTGATAGATGGTGGCTTAGATGTGATGTGCTTGTTCGTAGCATGGGTAAGACCATGGAAGGAACCATGGCCAACGATGATTTCTTCATGTAATTCAATCGAGAAAGATGTGAGAATCAGCACCATTATTAGACAAATCTGAACAAATTCTAAACCATTGATAAGGGATTAAGAGTAGAAAAAAGGAAGAGTAAATTTAGCAAGTATGAACTAGGAACATTCATGTTTATTGTTGAGTTCTAGATCAAACACTTGCAACGATGCGTAAAAAGAGAAATCAATACCTTAGCGATGTATTCTGCCTCAAAAATCTTTTTCACATGGAAGTTGTTACGAGACAGGGATTCCTTCAGCTTATACCTGGTAGGTGCCTTATTACTGTTCTTGGTAACTCGAGTCGATATTACACGTGTCCACACAAACGAGGGGACCATGGACAACGGTGGAGGGGCCACGACTCTGTAGTCCAGTGGATACGATGAAGGAGATGTGCATCGATATCACAATTATCTCGATATTTTAAGTGTAGGGCAATCATAAGTCCATCAATTTTAAGATTTTTATTATTTTGCTAACGATGTTCTCGAATCTACGTGTACATTAATTAAAATTAAGTGTTTTCTCAAATAATTCTAAATATATTTTTTATATATCCACTTAAAGAAATTTAATAAGTTTCTTTTAATTCAAGACTTAAATTCAATATATTAATAAATTAAGAAAGGGAATAAATTTTCACAGCTACAAAACTAACTATATAGGATTATACTAAATCATCTAGTAGGTGGTTCAGTGGTAAAAATTTAAGATAAAAAAGATTTGCTCTTCCTGTATTCTCATGTTTGAGCTCTATGGTTGTTAATATGATGGTTACTGGAAACTTACATGATCGTTAACTTCAAGGCCCGTGAGATTAGTTGAAGTATACACAAGTTGGTCCCGATACCCACATTAATAAAAAAAAATTAGAAGATTTTTGCATTCAAATTCGTTTCAACATTTTATAACTATTTTTCCTTTCGTGTATAGATTAGGTGCAAACTTGGTATTTTTTAAGAGGAAATTATATAACAAAACTAACTAAAAAACCGAGTTATGACTCACTCATTCATTGTTCATGTGAGCATAATGGTTTAATTTTTATTAAAAATAATTTTTTAAAAAATTTTCAAAAAAAAATACAGCAGAAATTTAATGAGTAGAAGGTTTTGAAAATATATTTGTTATTGAGAGTAGTTTTGTTATTGTTAATACATTCTTATAAAAATACTTTGAGAACTCTTCAACTTTGAAGAACCTTTTGATGGTTTTTAAATATATGAGTTTTCTTTTGCTAATAACTAATATATTTTTTATTTTTAGTTTCAATATTAAATAGGTGGGATTTTTTTTTCTCAAATAACAACAGTAGCTACAACAAAATCTTTCACTGAATAATGAAACTGATAGCAGTATTTTATTTTCATATATATGTTGTATAAATTGTCTCAAACCATTTTTTGTTTTCATTTCAGAATAAATCAAAGGTAACTTAATTGAATAATTAAATATTATTTTTTAAACATATATGTTATTATAATTAATTGTTATAATGACGGTTAAAATTCATGTTCATTCTTTTTTTGGCATCAAATAACAACTACGAAAAAAATCACAATATTGTATATGGTGGCTCATTTAAAAACAATGTAATACAACTATTATTAGGAGATTTTGATTGAAATCTAGAATTGACAAATAATTTGTATATAAATAGAGTAAAAAAAGAAGAAAACGGAAAAGCTAATATATACAATCTAATACTAAATTTATTATTTTAATAATCGGTAATAATTAAGTATACAAGAAAAGGGTATTAAAATACTATATAAGAAGTTAATAATTTAATAAGTGTAATATGGAAAATTATTAAAATTTCGATTTAATTTAATTAATTAACTTAATAATTAATTTTACAAGGAAAAACATTTATATTTCATGATTGATTAAGTTAAAAAGGTAATAATTAAATAATTTGACTACAAAAAAGGTATTAAAATCCTATCTTAGTTAATAAGATTTTAAAAATACGTATTTAATCAATAAAATGTTAGACACAGTATCCATACTATTTTCTATATATAGTTATGGATACTCACTTAATTGTATTAGAAAATATGTATATTACGGTAAAAACAATTTAAATCAATAATGTTCAGTTGTGAAAACCGTAAAAGTCGGTTAGACAGTCATTCGTGTCCAGCCCGATACTATCCACGTCAGCGAGTCAATAAGTCTATGGTTTGAAGTTTAAAACTTTACTTTTTATCCCAGAATGTCTGGGCTCTCCAGGAATCTTGACTGACGCAAGGCTGAGCCCCACCCTCAAGTTTACAGTTCACCTTGCCCTGTGTAAGAAACTACTATAAATAAGGCACGAAGAGTTCCGTAGTTAGGCTTCAAGAAGCAACTCTAAAGTAGCCAGCTTAGCTTTCCAATTCCTTCAAGCTCAACGCTTCTCAAAACAAGCTCTCAGATCTCTCTCGACTGGACCCCATTTCTCTTTTACCCAAAAAAAAAAGCATGGTCGGACCATCACTTGACACCACCAAGCTCCATCTCAAACCCCCTCCATCTGCCACCCCCACCATCAAATTCCTCTGCAGTTACGGTGGCAAGATCATCCCCCGTTTCCCAGATGGCAAACTCCGTTACCACGGTGGCGAAACCCGTGTCCTCGGTGTCGAACGTTCCATCTCCTTTGCTGGTCAGTCTTATTATATATCACTATTAATTTCCACTATTTCCCCTTTTCTTTTCTTTTTGCTAATTCCTTCTTTAGCTTTTACCGTATCAAGTGTTATTTGTGTGTGAATATGGAGTAAGTGATACGGGGTGGAATATTTTTGCTTGTGTGCTATACAGATTTATTGTTGAAGCTTGGAGAGTTACGTGGGACATCGGTGAATCTCCGGTGTCAGTTGCCAAAAGAAGATCTAGACGCTCTGGTATCGATCACCTCCGGTGAGGATCTAGCTAATCTCATCGAGGAATACGATCGAGCAGCTGGAGCAGCAACACCAACTGCATCTTTAAAGATCAGGGCTTTCCTTTCGCTCCCGAAAAAAATATCTTCTTCCTCTTCCAAATCCTCCTCCTCCTCCTCCTCCTCTTCCTCTTATAGTTATGGTGGAGCCACTATTGCTTCAACTTCTACCGCTCCGTGGTGCTACCATCATCAGATCTCGAAGCCGGTAGCGTTTTCTGTAAGGAAGACTCCACCTGCTCCACATCAATATGAATATGGTTACCATGCTCATGGAAATCCTAGCCATGTCTACCTTGTTCACAACGGGAATCATTGGCAATTACAGCAGACCCAATTGAGCTGAGACCGGACATATATATTTGGCTTATATAAATAGGAAAGAAAAACAAATATATAACTAAAGAAAAAAACATGGAAAAGGGAAGAATATTCGAGCTGGCAGTAGCTAATATGAGATATATGTACTTGGGGACTGTAAATCGTTACGATTTACGAAGGGATTGTTTTTTTTTTTTTGGTCCGTGAAAATTAATGAATTTCCAGTCCAATATTTCCATTTGGGTACTTCAAAAGCTTTATGTGATGGAGAGTTTTGGATAACCATTTCCAGTACCACTGTGCATATATAACAGCTCTTTCATTCATCTCCAGCCATTTCCTTTGTCCTTTCGCGTACAGTAGATCACTGCCCCTTTGTTGTTTGCAAGATTCTCCATTGTTGAGCTCGGTGACATGCTCTACTCCTTATTCATTATGGCCTAAAATTAATGTGCTTATCATACGTCATTCATGTGATACTTCGTTATCAATCGATCTGTATCATCTTTCATAGTTCGCTTTTGATAGCTCCAGTTATTTGCCAATAATCCCTCCTCTGTTTGTTTTTCCTTCTATTTTTTAATGTGTGTTAGCGTTAGGGTATGTGTTTGTTGCAATCCTTTACTGTTTCTTGTTGATTTGTTATCAACGTTACCCAGTCTTACAAATCTCATGCCGAACACTTTGAATTGCAGGTTGAACACGCGGAGCTTAAAAGAATCAATATCCAAGATGACAGAGAAGCAATTTAAATGAATCCCATGCTTCGTTTTGTTTCCCGCGTTTATGGTTCTCTTCCTCTGTGAATTGAGATAGACTGGAACTGGTGATAGTGAGTTATAGGCCATAACCAGCTGCTGATGGGTGTTTTTCATTCTGACCAGATACAATGGAGTGATCATCTATGCTTTGAAGGTACTTTCCATAGCTATTACAACTGCAGGGAGGGACCGTTAAGGCTTCCAATTTTGGTTGAGCAGTGGATAGAGCTACAAAAAGAGTGTCCCATGGGCCATGACAGCTTATACATATAAAACATTAAAGAGATGATAATATAAAATATTGAAACTAAGAGATTAGGAGAGCTAATTTAACGATTGTTGGCTCGAAGAAACTAAGAAAGGATCTCCACTCACTTGGTATTCAAAGGGAGATTCCCGTCCTTGGCTTCGAGGATCAGTTTTGGAGACACCAAGAATTTGACAGTAGTATTTTTGGCTTGGGACTACTCTTATAAGCCAAGCAAAAGAATTGAAAGGGAGTTTTCTGGAACATAACGATAAAATGTTGTTAAGGTTATCCTACCCCACCACCATGTGAGATCTTTTTTTTTTTTTTTTTTAATCTTTCTCTTTTTCGAAATAAAGATTGGTGGCTTGGCTGGGTCAAAATTTTCCCAACTTTAAAAAGCTGCTCGTGTGATGCTAATAGTGTTTAAAAAAAAAAAAATAAGAAAGAAAATCCCAAGATTGCAGTTAAAAAGAGGCAATCATTGGATGCTCAAGTGGCTCGACTGATAATAAATTTGATTAATTTGATAAAATAATTAATAAAAATAGGCAACCATGCATAAAGTGAACCACACGAAAAACTTGGCAATGAATAACTTAAAAAATTAATGCCTTTCAATATTATAATAAACTATTATATTAATATTTTTTAAAAATTTTCATAATCTCATGTGATAACGAAGCAAAAATTAAATAAAAAAGTGATAATCTTAAAGAAAGTAAAACAAAAAAAATTTTGAAGCTCAATTGCCAACAAATCAAATATTGAATAATGAAATTAAAAAAATAAAATTAATAAAAGAATAAAAAAAGCGATTCGAGTCCACCCGAGTTAGTTTATCAAATCTGTGACCTAATCGTGAGACTGAGATATCTTCTATAAAGCACATTGAATAAAACAATGATTTTCAAACAATCCAATATTGAATAATGAAAATAAAAAAAAAATCAATTAAAAAACAACTGAAAAAAATACACCATGATCAACCCAGATTAACCCTCTAATTAAGCTCACGATCCGTGACATGAGATTGAGATGATTTATATAAAAAAATAAAAAAAACCACATAGGCACCCAACCCCTAAGTACCAACCAAATATTAAAGAATAAAATGAAAAAAAATCAATTTTAAAAAAAAAAACCTAAAAAGATAGAAGTTAACCCTAGTTAATATTTGAAGCCTGACCCGAGTTATGAGGCAAAGAATAAACCTATATAAGAAAAACTCGAGAAAACCATGAAGTCAAATTCTCAATCAATTAATATTAAGGGATAAAACTACAAAAAATAATAAAAAATAAAATAAATAACAATTAAAAGAGCGATAACCAAGTATAACATAAAAAATAACAAAAATAAAATTAAAAAAATTAATTAGAAACAATTTCAGATACAATCTTTTCATACTTCAAAATCGAAAACGGAAGAGAATCTACTGAACATCCATGCAGGATTTCTAAATTCAAGCCCCCAGAAACCAGCAATGAGAAGATTAAAACAGTACAGAAACATCAAAACAGAATAAGAAGATTTATTTTCTCAATAACGAAACGGATACACTATTTAGTGTTTTTTTTTTCTTTTCTTTCTGATAAACAAATTCTTTGATTTGGCTTACGAACAAAAGCTGGAAGCAATGATTGGGAACACGGGTTGTGCTGGATTCCAAAACAGACACTTAACCTGGTTTTCAGTTGAATGCAGGGATTGATTTCTCACCAGCCATTGACTGTGAAATGCAAGAAGTCCACAAGCACAAGCATTTCGGTAGATTTTAAATTTCTTTCTCATGGGGAGTGCAGCAGCATCAAACAACAGAACATATCATTGCAAATATTCGAGCATCAAATAGAACTCGATATATAAATATATATGCAAGGCATCCACTGACGTATATTAAAAAATATGTCTGTGGTTTTGTTTATATGAACTGAAATTAATTTTTTGTTGTTGTGCTGATAATAAAAGAACAAGGGGGGTTAGTTTTTTTTGGATAATAAAAGTATATGCCTTTGCCCTATCACCCATCCAGGCCATGAGAAAGAAAAACGAAAGGACCAGCATTTCTGCATAAAAATTTAAACAACTGGTATTTCATGGATCCCACAAAGCGAGTGTCGTGTGCTTTAATGCACAGGTCGATGCAGTGGAAAATTGGAAATTGACGAGGACGTGATTGATTCATTGCTGGTGGCCTTACCTTGAAACGGAGCAGGGATATTAGAAGATAGTTTGTTTTTTTAGGTTAATGCTTGCGTGGTCCTTGTAATCTTCATATTATTATTATTATTATTATTATTATTATTATTATAAGTTTTACACGTTGCTCACTAAACCCTAATGAAAGGAAATAACAAAGATAAAAATCAAATATATAAGATGATATTAAAAACAAAATAACATGAATTCGGCATATAGCTGTGCAGTATATATATAATTCTATCACTGCCACTCTTATTTAAGTTCCCTTTGATCTGATTTTGATATTTTGGTAATAAAATATAATTATTTTGGTAGACAAACTTCTTACAAAATATATAGAGACTGAAAAACATCAACTATGTGTCCATTTATTTTTATTAGTTTTGTCCTAATTAATCACATCCAAATACTATTTACTGTGTACTAGGTAGTTCAAGTTAAATGCTTTTTTACTTAATTTTACCATGTTCTTATATTTTAAGTTATTAATTTTTTAATATATCTTTCTGGTTGATATTTTAAAAAAACTCAAACCTCATCTAATTTTTAAATGTTTGATATAAAAATAGATTAGAGAATTAATGTCCTAGTATTTAGGGATAATTAAGTAATTAGGCTTAAGAGAAAGATTGAAGATGAGACACAATTAAGAATATAAAAATATTAAACTAGTTTCTCTATTAAAAAAACAAAAAGAGAAACAATTTTCTCATTCACAAGTGACAAGCTAAAGGAGAGAATAAAAATTACAGTTATTATAAGAGATTATTTTAAGGTTAAACGACTCTACAATACTCTAATTTTCAATTAAACTAGAATACATCTATGATATTTAATATTTTTTTATTTGACAACCATAAATTTTTAAATAAAACAAATAAGCTAATTCATCAATTTATACCATATCATGATTTAATAAAAAAAAATAAATATATCTTGTTTTGAAAACACATGATTCAAATAAAAAAAACTACAAAAAAATAAATTATAAAAATGAAAACCCTAGAACCTTTTTTCATCATTAAAGGACAACAAGTCTCACGAACAAAAAGTCAAGAAAACCTTAAAACTCTTTCTCATTGTCCACACCTCATTAATATCAAACAACACGACAGCCATCCCCTTATCAAGGGATAACACATGAAAAAAGTTTTTGTGTAAACACCTAATAAAACTAATAATATTATTCTGAGACAGTAATAAAAGATGAAAATGTAAAATGAAGATACTGTAGAATAATAAAATGGTATCAAAGAATTAGTTGAGAAATCCATATATATAAGGATGACACAATAAAATTTAAATTTTTATTGTGTAATTAAAATCATTTACTGAGCAGTTTTACGCTATTAAGTATAAATCTCAATATATCAAACGTTAGATCATGCTAAAATTTTATGAAGGATCTCTTATCATATTATTTTATTTTTTGGTTAAGTTTTAGGACGATTGGAGTTTGGAAATGCCGTAAAAAACTGTCAATTTAGGAAGAAAAGTAAAGTAGAATTTCATTAATGGCATTTTTATAAAGAATAGAAAAACAAAGAATTTCACTTCTTCTTTCTTAATTTACAGCCAACCAGAACTGTAAAAGGAGAGAGAGAAGTAGAAGAGGAAATTTAGAGAATTCATTAAGAAAAACTAAAAATACTTAAAGAAGATAGTGAAGGGATGAGAATATATAAACTTTAAAACAATAATTAAGAGATAAATCAAGTGAGGAAAACAAGAGGAACAGAAGAAAACTCATGGAAAAAAAGAGGAAAAGAAGGGAGGAACAACAAACTTCGACTAGTTAACATTCGAAGTTTAAATTATTACCAGTTAAGGTATTTAGAATCCATCCATATCAATTTAAACAATATTTAATTGATTTTGAGTAAATCCTAGCAAAAATTAAATCAAAATTCCTGGTATAAATTAGAGGAATTATTAAAATTGATTAAATTGAGCTGATTGAAGTAGAAAATTTTTTGTTCGGTGTTGAATCATGATAATAGTAAAAAAGAATCATGATAAAAAAAAAAATTAAGGGAAGCTAATAGGAAGAGAATATTGGAAGACGTGTTTGAAACTCATTAATGTTTTGTAATTGTGTAGGATTAATGTGAATTATATTATTTGGATAATATTGTTCATAAAATGATGCCATAATTGGTGAAATTGGTTTTTTAGTGTAATATAGATTAAGCTTCGTATATGAATTATTGATGTTAATGAGGCTCTAATGTAAAATTATTTGTGAAATAATTAAACTTAAAATATGAAAGGGTATGTTTATGTTGAATGATAAAATAGAAATATATTATTAAAAAAATCCATCTAAATGAATAAATAATGTGACATAGAAATTAGATTTAATATGAATTGGAAAAAAATTTCAATTGATGGTTGAAGTATTTATAATGATAATGTTTCTAGTTGGAATAGGATATGGAAACAATTTAGAACAATAACAAGTACAACACCATGAGCCCAAGTCCTTGCATGCTCGCCACCTTAATATTTTTATGTTGAAACCATAAAAGTATAAAAGTGTCGAGCATGTAAGATAGATATATATAAGAATTGGAGTTATTTTTAATAGGTTTTGATTTTTTTTTTAAGATCAAAATGGGTAATTTAATTATTTGGTTTGATTATTTGTAATTTTTTTTGGTTTCTAGATTTTTTTCTGAAAAATCCAAAACCGAAAATCGAATTAAATAAATTTTCTTTAATATTACAAATTAGGACTTATTCAAATTTAACTGAAAGTCAAGGATGCTTTTTTTTTTTTGAAACATTTAGCGTTCTTTTAACATCCATGAAGCAAGTTTTTGTTTGGAGGGAAAGTTTTTCATTAACCTAAGATTAAATTAGGTTATTTATTTATTTTTGGTTTGATTTTGCTTCTTTTTTTTTTTTTTTTGTAAATCGAATAAGTCTAAATGGGATTAAAAAAAGTTGAGCTTTTTTTCACTTTTTTTTATTATTATTTTTTTATAGAAAAGAAGGTTGTTTATTCTATTTGATTATATATAATGATTTTTTTGGTTTGATTTCTTGGATTTTTTTATTTTAAAAATTTTAAAACAAAACTAATTGAATTGATTTTTTTTTATTTGTTAACCGAGATTATCCAATAGATTTAGAAAAACTCTGATTTGATTAATTCAAAATGAATTTTTACAAATATTATGAATAATTCAGTTATTTTGCTCACCCATTATCACCCAATGAATAATGTAATTTTCTTCCCTAATGCATATCAGCACCTTTATACTTGAGCGTATGGTTATAATTAAAGAGGAGCTCAGTCAAACGGTCAATTCTCATACATTTCTACGTGGCATTTATCAAGCTCCTGAATGAAAAATCCGTCAAAGGTCAACCATAGTGACGGTCAACCTCCGAAAAACCCACGGTTTGCTCCTTGATCATCCTCTTCAACGACTTCTGCTACTCTATCATCAACCATCTCTCTCTGTTTCGATCTGAAAAGAAATGGAAATGGATTCCATTTCCAAAAAAAACGATGATTTCCCAATTCTTTCCTATCTTCTATCCCAAACTGATCCCAACTCTCAACAGTTTGATCAAAACCTATCAGCCCAATTTCCCTATTTGAACTACCCAAAGGTCCTCTCCTCGCTGACCCAAGCCATCCCCTCCTCCGCCACCAATATCTTCCTCCTCCTCAAGTCTCTCGGTCCTCGACCCAACCCAGACGTTGTCTCCATGGCCCGATCCAACTTGACCCAGATGCAAGAACCAGGTAAAACGGAGATATACAAGGCAGTGTTGAAGTTGGAGGAGATGCATGAGGAATATGAGAGGCAGTTAAAGGAAGTAGAAGAGATGCTTGTTGGTGTTTATAAGGATGTTGTTGTAAGAGAGATAGAGAGCGGTGAGCAAGTTGATGAGGAGGTTGTTGGTATACTTAGAGAAGCAGAGAGTGGTGGGGCTGTGGAGCGAGTGAATCTTTCTGCGCGTCAGTTGAGGTTGATTCCTGAATCCATTGGCAGACTTCATGGCTTGCTTGTGCTCAATCTCTCTCAAAATCAGTTAGAGGTATCATAATTTTCTACTGTTTCTTTTCTTTTTAATGTTTTGTCATGGAGAAAGTAATAGTGTATTATTTACATATTTTCTTTTAGATGACTTTGCTTACGATATTTTCTAGCATCTGCTAAAGTAATCACTCTTTGCCATTCATATACTCATCTCTGCTAAAAGCTAAATGAGTTGGTTAGCAACAACTTTACTGCTTCACTGTTGGTATGCTTCTAAAACTTTTAGCCACCAATCTAAGGTAAGGTGTGATAATTTTAGTCTGCTGATTATCCATGAGCAAGCTGGCATCAAGTATTTGTTTGCTCTTGATTTAATCAGCAAAAAGTTTCAAGCTGCGATCCCAATCAGGGAACAAGTATAAATTCTGATGTTTTCTTCCCTTTAATCAGCTAATATGTTTGGTGTATTAACAAACTAACGTGTCAAATATTGCCCATGTCTATTGCATATAAATTTGTGTATGAAAAAAAAAGATGAATGGAAAGAAAGAAAGGTTTTAGAGGAGGAGCGTCTTTTATCCCTTACCAGCTAAATATCCAAGGCTCAGTTTAGGCATTAATCATAGGCTAGAGCTTTCAAGTACACAAGACATCCCTAGAAGTATCTTAAATCTTCACCCTTGCTGTGTAAAAGTTTGTTTTGTTTTTGCTAGTCGTGATGGGCTTTTGGGTCTAAATATAATATATGGTGGTTTAGTATGCTAAGGTGGAGGTTGTTGTTTAGCATGCTCAAATTACAAGCTTAGACAATTCATATAGGTTGATTTAGCTATTCGTACATGAACTGTTATTGTTCACAAGAACTTGTATTGATTCATGCAGTCATCAGTAGCCTTGAACAGATTCACAAGTTTTTTTTGTGTCCTAGATGACTTTGAATGGTGAAGATTATGTTATTGATGCAACTAGTGGAAATTATTTTTGTTGATTAGAATATGGCGTTTGAGTTTTTCTTGATACATGGTTCATTTGTTTGGGGAAACAGGTCCTTCCTGATTCAATTGCGGGACTTGAGAAACTTGTGGAGCTTGATGTGTCTTCCAATCTTTTAGTTTTCCTGCCAGATTCAATTGGATTGTTGCGAAATCTTAAGATCCTAAATGTGTCAGCAAACAAGGTGAAGGCCCTCCCTGAGAGCATTGCTCTTTCCAGGTGATCCTCATTTTCTGTGTTCTCTTCCCAGTTTATCTTTCAAATCACCGTTTTTGGTAGATTTTTTCTGAACTTCCATTTTTTTCTGCCCTTTTCATTTGGTCTGCTGTTGAAAACGTGATTTGTCTTTTGTTGTAGTTCACTGGTGGAGATAGATGCAAGCTTTAACAACTTGGTATCTTTGCCGGCAAATATTGGATACGGACTGGTGAATCTTGAAAGGCTTTCAGTTCAGTTGAATAAGATCCGTCTTCTTCCACCTTCTATTTGTGAAATGAAGTCTTTGAGATTTTTGGATGTTCATTTCAATATGCTGCGAGGCCTGCCACGAGCAATAGGGAGATTAACAAATTTAGAGGTCCTGAATCTGAGCAGTAATTTCAGTGACTTGGAAGAACTTCCTGAAGAAATTGGTGATTTAATTAACCTCAGGGAGCTCGATCTCAGCAACAACCAAATCCGAGCTCTTCCTGACAGGTTTGCCAGGCTAGAAAATCTAACCAAGCTCGACTTGAATGAAAATCCACTGTTGGTTCCGCCAAAAGAGATAGTGAATAAGGGGGTTCAAGCTATAAGGGAATTTATGGCAAAGAGGTGGCTGGATATGGTAGAGGAAAAGCAGACGAACATGGTCGAGGCAAACCAGCAAGCAGCGCAGAGTGGGTGGCTGGTATGGGGCTCCTCCATGGTTGGTAACTTTGTTTCCGGGGTTTCCCAAAGTGTTTCAGGTTATCTAGGAGAAACATCTCCAAAAGATCCTTATCTGGACCAACTGCTCTGAAATGGTCTGTTCTTTGAGCTTCTGGTTTCTGCAAATTCTGTGTGAATACTTTTATAGTAAACAAACAGACAGTCGGTAAGATAGTTCTTCGGTCTCTCTATGCTTGTGATTCTCTTGAATTATAGATCGAGGTTGTGTATGGAAACATTATCAATACCTGCTTGGAGGAGTGTAATAGCACGATGGTACAATTGCCCGTACAATTGCCCTTTTGTTTTTTCTGTACAATTATTATAAGTGAAACCAAAATCTAAATCTTTTATCTTACTTATTTCATAATTAAAATGAATTTACATTCTTCACTTTGCATTTTGCATGTATTAAATATTTAATAATAATCACATAAAATTTATGTTAGATGATTTTAAGAATTTATTTAAATTAAACTGCTAAATCTAGAATTCTGCATAAATTGATTGATGTAATCAATTAAATTGGTCGATCGCTTATTCATTAATAATGAATATCTATGAATTCTATAAAAATTGGTTGACCGATTGCCTTGACCAATATGAACTAGTCAACCATTTTAGTTGTTAGTGAGAGTGTAACAGCTATAAACAACTAGTTTTTATTTTTTATATATATATATATATATATATATATATTCTAATTGTAAAATTAGCAAGAAAATCCAAACATATATGACATACAAATTATTCTAAGCATAAAACTACAACAAAGTCATGAATCCTCGATCATACTCTAATTTATGCTATTAAATAATCATATTCTAGCACAAAGAGTATTCAATTTTATTATCATTACACCTAAATACTTTCACATCTTATAAGTGCTTTAAGTTATAGAGATATTAGAACTTCAATTGTAATATTCATTCTATTCAAAAAGTTTGTTATGAAAACAAAACACAATTGTAAACCTTTGAGAGTTAGGTCAAAACTCTTGATATTGATGAGGTGATTTCACCAATGGCAAAACCTTGAAGATGATATATCTTGAAGTAAGAAAAATCTTGAAGAAAATTTTTTTTCAATTGGTGTAAAAAGTTTGGTATGGATTCATTAAGTGACAATTATACTCTTGAACTTGGACTAGTAAAGGAATAAAATACTCAAGAATGATTAGTACTGGACGTATGAATGTTGGCTTGCCGAACCACATCAAAAACAAGTTTGCAAATTCTCTTCCTTAACTCTTTTACTTTAAGTATTTTAAGTTATTGCATTTACTTAAGTTATTTATCTTAATTGTAAAATTTAGTGATACACCTAATTCGCCTCTCTTATGTGTTAAGTTGCTTTAATCCTTAAAACAGTCTAGACCTGAGCTAACATTGAGGCTGGCTATTCATTCTGATCTTAATGCACTAACTACGCTTAGATAATTAGAAGGTGCGGCTGGCCTCCGGTAACCAAAGACGAGAAATGGATTGCTATCAATCTTATCCTTAATCCATTTGTCATCAATATAAGTGATCCAGTTCAGGTAATTTAGGTATTAAATTTCTTGAAAGTGATTATTGTAGTAACAACTTAAATATGTTGGCATTGAAAGTTAAGAAGAGATATCGATGAGTAAAGTTACAGCCATGCTAATATCGAGAGAAACCATAATTCTATAACTCATAATAATTATATATCTTTTTAAGAAGCATAACAATTTTTATGTGATTTTATTATGGATGTTATCTATGTTAATATAATTATTGATAACAATTTTGATTAATTAGCAATTTACTTACCATCTAAATGTTTGTTTTGTGTATTGCTTGGATGAAAAATACTCTGGTTTTTTTTTCTTCACCCAAATCATTTCATTATGCTATTACCTTCTTTAAATGAGTTTTTTTTTTTTTTTTACCATTTAGCATGTTATGATCATGTACTTTGTTCTTTTAGGTTCTTGGTAATTGAAGATACAAGAGTGTTCACCATAGGGTCATGAATAACAAGGTACTAAGTTGAATATCATTGGCAATGTTTTATATGTCGGGTTTTCTGAAATACATATTCACAAAAAAAATTATAAATTTAAAATTTTTAGGAAGTTTCAAGGATCTTGTTAGATAGATCTAGGGTTATTTAAGGTTTATACAAAGATTACCTGGAAATCAAATGTTCTTTTCAGCTTTGAATATTTGCTTTAAGGCTAGGTTGTCACAAATCACAAATTATCTAAGTGTCCAGCCTCTAACGGTAATCCACACGAACCACCAGTGAGAAGTCTTCTAAACCCTTTTATAAAAGAGGGATTTTTATACCTTATAGCACAAGCTCTTTTCATTTATGTTATATGTGTTTACATACTTTACTTTTCTCACCTTCACACCACGGGAAATAAGAGGCATAACATTTTATTTATAGGAAAACCTAAAAACCCTAAATGGTAAAATATCAATTTGACTCTTAAATAATATCACATATATTATTTTAGCATAATTTTAGAAATTTATTCAATCAACCCCTTACTTGATCTTTTTAGGTCTAGAATTGTAATTCCCTCTATAAATCACACTCCAATCCTTAACTTCTAAAACTTATTTACAATTAAGTCAGACTTCATTAATTATCCCATTTTAATTTATGACCAATGATTCTTATGTGTGTGACCCATTAGGTTCTCTAATAAGTTGATCTAAATATAAATCACAATCCTAAATAAAATAGGATTAAATAAATTAAATAAATTTATTTATTATCAATTTAAAAATTAATTGATTTATATCTATAGATCAAGTAAAATGTCTAGCAACATGTCATGATCCTTCAAATATTAGAAAAGTCACAACCTTTCAGTAACCAGTTTTTGTGTAATTATTATTCCTTCATCAATAACATTCTGATTTCGACATGATAGCATGGAACGTGTCTACTCTGTCAAATCATGTTTGTTATCAACACCATAGTCATTAATTCTTTGAATAAGATTTGAAACTCTTTTCAAATCTCATTCCACATTACGTAAGGATTTACAATCAATACTAATTGAGAATAAATTATTTATTTTTTCTAATTCACCTAGAGTGATGAGTCATCTCTTAATTACTTAAATATCTTCATATAATTCATGTTATACTCAATATCTACACATTTGTTACGCGTGATTAGGATAATGTGTAGCAGGATCAAAATATAACACTCTATGTAAGTTAACTTAGTGATCTCAAGTCTAAAGATCACTTATATAAATATCACGTGGGTCTTTCCATAAACACAATTGATCTCTTTATATGAAATTCTCATGCGGGTTAGTTCAGTCTACATGTCATCTGATAAGCACTTACATATTAGTTCTAGGTATCCTTCATACCTCAGCTTATAAGAACAAAGGTTTCCTTTCATTAAAAAAAAAGGCACATAATATGTACTAATTTCAACAACTCTAATTAACATCCAGTATTAATAAAGCATTGACTAGAAACATTTAGGAACAATAGTTTCATGCAATAGGCATCCCATAATTATAACAACTTTATAATTTTCTTTGCAAAGCATTTTTATCCCAAGGACTTTATCTTTACTCTAAATCTATTAATCAAATATTAGATTCATTAATAAAACATTTAATAAATATTAAAGATATTAATAAGTTAAATATATTTACATAAATAAAGTCAATGTCACATGTAACCAACTAATTGACTACATGGAATATACACTAACATTATGCATCGAATAAAGACTTGATGATTGGGCCAATTAAGGATTTAATTGATGAGAAACACCTTCCAATGTGTCAAAACTACACTTATGCAGAGTTTCTTGAGGAATTTTACAAGCAAGAAGGATCGAGGATAGTTAAAGAAGTTTTTGAGTTGTAAATTAAAGACTAGCTCTCTATTGATATGTATCATAATCATTTTGGAAAGTTAACGTTGTCCTCCTATTACAAAATTTAAAAACATTGTTATAGTGTTTACTTTGCATTCCATATGGGTTCCTTTGAAAGAACAAAATGGCATGAGTTTTAAGAAGGCTAAACATAGCATCCTTCTTGCTTTATGTAATAAAAAAAGCTCCTGAGATGTTAGGTTAAATTGATTCCTTAAATCCTTTGGTTTGTACCTACATTTGAAAAAACAAAATAGGATCATATATTTTTGATTTGATAAGAATGATTCAATATTCGTTCATATATCTTTCCACATTAATAGGAGTTATTTTTCAAAAGGAGCACACCTTAAAATCTTATTTTCTATACTCAACATAGTTTTAAAATTCAGCCTGACCCGACAGGTGAATCCAAGACTGACCAATCCAAGTCCCAAATTGGTTTGGGTTTAAAAAAATAAATGAAGGAATAGACCTGGTTTGACTTGGTCAAAAATCCAGGTTGACTCATAACATAATTGATCTGGGTAAAATACTATAAAATTTTGTTAATATTTTTTTTAAAAAAGGTCAAAATAATATTATTTTGATATATTTTCCTAAAACAATATTTGAATTAACTTAGGCTAAATCTCTTAACCCGTGACCTAAACTTTATCTCGAGTTAATTTTTGGATCAAATTTTAAAACTATAATATTAAGTTACTTTTAATCTTTACATGTTAATCATAATGATTGATATGACATTCCTATATCTCTTGCTCGTTTTGATCGAACTTTGACAGCTTAGGGAAGAGTGATGAGTCGCTAACAAGGCCCCTAAATGACCATTTAAAAAGCATACCTATTGTTTTCTCAATTTATCAGTTGCTCTTCCTTCTCTCATAAAGGATCGTCTATCCTCTCCAGCTTTCACAATCGTTTATGGTGCCCCTGATGTTGATGACTTTATTTCCAGTTTTTCTTAGGAATGTGATTGATCATTATATTAGGTCTTCGCACCCTTTAAATATGGCCTAAAATGAAGATCGTAAAACTTAAAATTTTAAGAGCCTATAAAAAATAAAAAATAAAAAGCATTGGCTTGACATACACCCTTCTTTTTTTCTCTCCAAACTGAGGGTTTGCATATATATATATATATATATATATATATATATATATATATATAGGTGGCCCCCCTATCACCGCATGTTGGGTAAAATTTTTTCTAATACGAAAAAAAATGTTAAGTTGCTAATATTTAAAAAAAACAAAAAGAATATGAAATCAGAATTATTGAATTAACCAGGTTCAATAAAAGCCTGATTAATTTAATAATATAATTTTAAAAAATACATTGTAAATAACACGAACAAAAAAAAGAAAATAATTAATCATTCTCGGAAGGAGAAGAAAGAAAGGTCTATCGAAGACCTACTATCACTTCGTCGTGGACAATACTTAACCACCAGAAATAACTTATCAAGACTATTTAAACACCATTATGAAAGGCTCTATGTCGACACCAAGAAAGGTTGGCCGCAAGCGCCATTATAACATCGAACAAGAAAGCAAACTAATCAAAATATCATGAGATGAGCATCTTATATTTATATTCAATAAATTAATTTAAAAAAATGAAAAAATAGAATTTCTAAAAAAAGCCAAACTAAATAGATAATGGTGAATAAAAAGATCTTCGATAACTCAGGTCATTATCAAAATTAGCAAAACATTCTAGAGAAAGTAAATAAAACAATAATAGAGTTCAATATTTAATTAAATAAATGTTGAGAGATGAAAATAAAAAAACATGAGCTTAACAAAAGAGAACAGAAACCCAAGCAAACTCGGGTGAATTTTCTAAACCTGAATTAACTTTTTAAACTCGCAAACCATGAAATCCTAGACCTAAAGTTAATCAAAAGGCTCAATGTTAGAACATGAAATCATAAGAAAATTATCTATCTAAAAAAATTTTCGAGAAAAAATGATAACAATTAAAATAATAAGGATCAAATTGGTCGAATAAAACTTAAAAATGATGAAATTATAAAAAAAAATAAACTTTTAAAAATCATATGAAATATAACAAATATTAATTAAAAGAATGACGAGCACATCTAAAAGATGAAAAAAACTAAAGGGGGATGAAATTGAAAAAAAATTAATTTTAAAAATCATCCCAAATAAAATAAATAGTAATAAAAAACATGGACCAAATGTGAAGAAATAACAAAGTGAAGGGCTACTTTTATTTTTTACAGGGTTAACGTTGAAATCATAAGGGGGAAAGGGAAAGAAAAAAAAAGAAGAAAGGGTTGCATTCGCCAAACTGGATGTCTATTTGGAACATGTAGCACCCCTAGATGGAAGGAAAGCCAAGACTAATCTAATGTCATCCTGTATATAAGTCACTTTAAGACCACTGTAAGGCATCTTATACACTGCCCAAAAGACAAATCTAGGTTTAGAAAATTTTTCTTTTAAAAAAGATTAAGTAATTTTATTGTGATGAATAAATGTATAAAGATCTTATTGCCCCTTCCAATTTGTAAATGATTTTTTAACCATTTTGAAAGGACTATTCAACCCCATGCAAGGATTGATGATTTTGGAGTGAAGGGCAAAATCTTCACTTCACTACTGTAATTCAAATTAAATTTACTCTTAGTCCAGACTGTTTGGGCAGAGCATTTATATTTTTTTTTAATTTGTTGTTAATTCCTACAATAAACTTAAAGTTTGAAATTGAGTTTTTTTATCTAAAATTTTAAGTTAGTATCACCGATGAAAATATTTTTCTTATAAAGTTAATGACATAAAGCACAATTATAAAATTAGGGATTTGTTTTTAATTCTTGCAACAAATTATATGCGATTCTACTTACTTTATTTAACTAGATATATGGCTCGTGTTATGCTGTGGGTCGGGTTAAATTTTTCTCAATGTAAAAAAGGATGTGCAGGCGATGTAAAATTTTAAAAGATTAAGAAAAACATGACACTAAGATCATTGATTCGAATAGATTCAATAAACTTGGTTAATGTAATAATATGATTGTAAAATAAAAAGTCAATGGCAATAAAAAAAAATGACAATGACCAATAAAAAAAAGTGTTTGTCAATATTATGAAAAGACACCCTATAAATATTTTTAAAATCTCAACGATCTTATTTGATAGCAAAGCAAAAATTGAATGAGAATGTGATAACTTTCAAGACCAAGTAGCCCATGGATGTAAGGCAGTTGTTTTTTTATGGGTAATTTAGTCTTTTTATCATGCTAAAAAAAGTGACATGACTAACTGAACCCTGATCAAATTGATAATGACAAATAAACCTCATAAAAAGATAATTTTACCTTTGTGTTGTGCTTCATTGGCTTGTATTGTAGAAGGCAAAAACATCATTAAATTGTAGCAATTCAAATCTTACTTTATAGTGAATCATTGATACCTTTTAGTTCTTATATATATTAAGGATAGAATAATATTTTTAGTTTAGCTTATATATAATCTCTTTGTATGTAGGTTAAAATTATGACTTTAGAGTAAAGTGATCGATGAAAACCCTAGCCTCCTTCTTTCTTATGTTCATATCTCTTTTATGTTAATTTGGATTCTTTTAACATGGTATCAGAGCTGGTTTCATGAAAAAAAGGCTTAATCTCAAACACAACTTTCACGGATCCAACTTTTTTTTTGGAGTGATATTAGTTCTATTACTGCAAATATGGTATATTGTCTTCTCTTCAGCTTCTGCAATCTGGTATTTACGTTTTGTTTCTGCAATTTTTTGGTAGTTTATCTTCCCTTCAATTTTTGCAATTTGGCATTTGCGTTTTGTTTCTACAATTTTTTGTTTTGGGGTAATCGTATAACTTCAAAAAGATATTTATTTAGTTTCTGCGATATATGTTCAGTTTCTGCAATCTGATATTTTATCTTTTGCTTCTTTGCGTTCTGGTTTTCTCTGTTTGTTCATTATGAATATTGAAAGAGATGATTCGCTTTAGTCTGTGATTGTGAGATTGGATGGAAAGAACTATTCATATTGGAGTTATGTAATGAGAAATTTTCTTAAGGGTAAAAAGATATGGAGATATGTTAGTGGAACTTATGTGATACCCAAGAATATTGAGAAGGGGGATGTTGCTTTGATAGATACATGGAAACAAACAATGTAAAGATTATTACTTGGATTAAAAATTATGTTGAGCATTTCATAGGTACGCAGTTGGCAAAGTATGAGACAGTAAAGAAGGTTAGGGATCATCTGCAAAGGTTATTCACGCAATCAAATTTTGCAAAGCAGTATTAATCAAAGAATGACATACGAGCTCTTCATTAGAAGAATATGAATATTCAAAAGTTTTATTTTGCTATGACAGACCTTTGGGATCAATTTGCCCTTACAGAATCAATATAATTAAAGGCATGTGGTGGTTATATTGATCATAAAGAGTAGCAATGATTGGTATAGATTTTTAACAACACTTCACAATGATTTTAAAGAACTTAGAGACTTAATTCTGCATTGTTATCCACTGCCTTATATTGACTCTGTTGTTAGTGAGTTATTGGCTGAATAAATACGTCTTCAGTCTTATTCTAAAAAGAGAATTATTTCTGCTTCAAATTCTTCTGTACTAGTAGTACCCTTTAAGTCATTCTCTAATCATCAAAATAAGCCTTATACAAGGGTTGCCTTCGATGAATGCAGTTTCTGTAAGTAGAAAGGTCATTAGAAAGCTTAGTATCCTAAGTTGAAACAACAGAATCAAGTTTGAAAGTCTGAGAGTCAGTCACAATCTAATGCTCATAGACCACCTCAAGGTTATAAACCACCACACCACAATACTACAGCAATAGCTTTATCAGTCTCTATCACAGATCCTAGTACTTTAGCTGAGACATTTTAGAAGTTTCTCTCCTTACAGCCATAAGTAGTGTCTGCTTCTTCTTCCATAGGTCAGTTGCTTCATAGTTCCTTAGGTATGTCACATCATATGTCTCATGATTCTTCATCTTTTACCTATGTGTCCCCTTCACCCTCTATTCCTGTTATAATTGTTGATGACACTCTCATGCTCTTAGCAGGTGTTGGTTTTGTTGTCACACCTCACTTATATTTCCCTAATGTTTATCTTATTCCGAAACTCAAATTGAATCTTGCTTTTGTTGGTTAATTATGTAATTCTAGGGATTATTTATTCATTTTTTCCTTTTATTTTTTTTTATGTACAGGATATGCAGTCTCAGAAGCTGCTTGGAACAGGTCGTAGGGAGAATATACTATATATTTTGGATGAGTTAAAAGTGTTAATTGCTACTGTTGATTTGTCTTCTTTTCGTTTGAGTCCTTCTTTTTCTAGTTTTTATTTATAGCATTCTCATCTAGATCATGTTTCGTCTTCTCGTTTAAGATTTTTAGCATCCACAAGAGCTTTAGAAAATTTACAAACTTGTGATATTTCTTATTATAGTGGATGTAAACTACTGAAATTTTTTGCTTTACCTTTAATCGAAGTATTTATATTTGTTCTTCCCCATTTACTTGATTCATTCTGATATATGAGGACCTTCTCTTATTTCCATAAAAAAAGGGTCTCGATATTATGTTTCTTTTATTGATGATCATACTTGTTATTGTTGCGTTTATTTAATGAAACATTATTCTGAATTCTTTAAGATACATACTGTCTTTCGAGCTCATATCAAAACTCAACATTATGTTGTTATCAAATGCTTTAGGTGGAGAATACACCTCTAATAAATTTTGTAAATTGATAGCCTTAGATGGAACCATTCACCAAACTTCATGTACAAATACTCCTAACCAAAATGGAGTTGTTGAAAGAAAACATAGGCACATTGTCGAAATTGCTCGTTCTCTATTGTTGTATGCTTCTGTTCCTGGTGAGTTTTTTGGAAAAGCTATCCTTACTGATGTAAATTTGATTAATACAATTTCATCTTTTCATATTTCAGGTTTTTCTCCTTTCGAAAAATTATATGGGTTTGTCCTTGAAAATTCCTCCTTTAGAGTTTTTAGTTGTACTTGTTTCGTTCTTTGTCCTCATGTAGAATGCAGTAAGTTGCCCTTTCAATATGTTATTTATTTCTTTTTGGGTTATGGTGAAAGTAAAAAGGGGTATCGTTTTTTTTTATCCATTAACTCAGAAACTTTATGTGTCTCGTCATATTGTCTTTCTTGAGCATATTCCTTTCTTTTCTATTCCATTCACTACTAATAGCTTGACTAGATTTGATCTTATTTGTATAGATCCTTTTTCTAAGGATTCTGATAATTTCTCATCTTAGATTCCTAGTACCTCAGATACCCCTTTCCATGTTCGATCAATTTGTACTCATCATTCTGCAAGTAATGACACTTTACTCTATGGCACACTTGAAGCTCCATTCTCATCTACATTCTCTCAAGCTCAGTTTGAGATTGTGGATCCAATTCTACGTCAATCTATACACATTTGTAAGTCCATAAAACTACCAGATTTTGCTTATTCTTGTTATTCTTCATCATTTACTTTCTTTTTAGCTTCTATTCATTGTACTTTCTGAGCCCTCTTCCTATACAGAGAAAAAAAATTTATCCTCTTTGGTAGCAAGCTATGGATGAGGAACTTTCTGCTTTGCATAAAACAAATACTTGGAATTTGGTTCCTCTACCTTCTAGTAAGAGTGTTGTTGGTTGTCGTTGCGTGTATAAGATCAAAACTAATTCGGATGGGTCTATTAAGCGATACAAAGCTAGGTTGGTTGCAAAAGGATACTCTCAATAGTAAGACATTTGCCCCTGTTGTAAAAATGATTATTTTCCGTACTTTTATTATCGTAACCTCGATTCATTAGTGGCATATCTCTCAACTTGATGTTAAAAATGTCTTCTTGAATAGAGATCTTCAAGAAGAAGTTTATATGACGCCTCTTCTTGGTGTTTCACATTACTCTGGGTATGTTTGTAAGCTCAAGAAAGTGTTATATAGTCTCAAATAAGCACCTTATGCTTGGTTTAAGAAATTTTCTGTTGTGATCTCGTCTCTTGAATTTGTTTCTAGTAGTCATGATTCTACTCTTTTTATTAAATGCACTGATGCAGGTCGTATCATTTTGTCCTTATATATTAATGACATGATTATTATTGATGATGACATTGATGGTATTTCAGTTTTGAAGATTGCTATATAGTTTGAAATGAAGAATTTGGGTTATCATTGATATTTCCTGGGTATTGAGGTATCTTAATCACCCAGAGATTACCTTCTTTCTCAGTCGAAATATGTTGCAGATATTCTTGAGTGGCTAAACTTATTAATAACAAGACTGTAGATACTCCCATTAAGGTTAACGCAAGGTATTCTTCTTCTGATAGTTTACCTTTGACAGATCATATGTCATACCATACTATTGTTGGGTGCTTGGTATATCTCACCATTACTCGTCCAAATATTGCATATGTTGTTCATGTTGTTAGTCAGTTTGTTGTTTCTCCTACTATTGTTTACTGGGCAGCTGTTCTTCGTATTTTACGATGTCTTTGGGGTATAATTTTTCAGAGTCTTTTACTTCCATCCATCTTTTCATTAGAGCTGTGTGCATACTCTGATGTTGATCATGGTAGTAATCCCACGAATCACATGTTTGTTACTAGTTTATGTATTTTTTTAGGTGATTCTTTTGTTTCTTGGTAGAGCAAGAAACAATCTATTATTTCTCAATCCTCAACCGAAGCAGAATATTGTGCTATGACATCTAGTACCAAAAGGATTGTTTGGTTATGTTGGTTACTTGCAGATATGAGAGTTTTCCTTTCTCATCATACTCCTATGTATTGTGACAACTAAAATTCTATTTAGATTGCTCACAACTTGGTTTTTTATGAACGAACTAAGCACATTGAGATCAATTGTCATCTTATTCGTCATCATCTCAAGCATGGTACCATTACTTTGCCTTTTGTTTCTTTTTCTTTGCAGATTGTAGATTTTTTTACCAAGTCACATTCCATTTCTCGTTTTTATTTTCTAGTTGGCAAACTCTCAATGCTTGTAACTGCCACATCGTGAGTTTGAGGAAAGATACTAAGAAATATATTTATCTTATTTTATTCTTTAAAGATAGAATAATAATGTTATTGCTTCAGGCTAGATTATTGCTTCAGGTAAATTAATCAACCAGTAGTCATTATAGTTGATTGCATTACTCTTATAAAAATTGTCGTCCATTTAACTGCATTAATTTATTACTCTTAACTATTTTGAACTGTATTTAATTTAATTCAAAGTGGACTCATCAGAATAATCTATTCTTAAGCTCAATGGGGAGGGGGGGAGAGATTCATGCATTTGCATGGAGTGGTGGAAACTTGAAGTTAATTTATATTGAAGTGGGAGGTAGGAGTTTTGCCAAATCCTATCGAAGGTTGTGCAAAATATTTGGAATTTTTTCAAGCTTTATATTTGATGGAGGAACTGAAAACGTTGTGGGAGAAGCAATGGCAGCAGCAATAAGACCTGGCCTCGTTAGGTCTCGGGAGGAACTATTTGTGACTTCCAAGTTATGGTCTAGTGATGCAAGCTGATCTTATTGTCCCTCCTGCTCTAAAGAACAAACCTCTTGAGTAATAAGTAGCTCCCTTGCCTGTTGCTGAATTCCTTCAGTAAAAATCTTTGATGGTCGAATACTTTTGAAATACATGGGGAGGCGGAAAACAATAAAACTGATAGTATATATTATATTATTGCTGTAGCATGAAAATCCACTTTTTTCTGTATGCATACTGCATCAATTTCTTGCATGGTGGACTTGTATCGTGAATGGGATGTTGAAGATGGACAAGTCCGGTCCAAAATTTACTTTAAATCATGAATAATAAATTTTTGAGCGAGTAATAACTGCTGTGGTCAAGAGCTATAAAAAGGAGAGACTGAAGGAGAAAATGGATATCTTAGACTGGGAACTGTCAAGGGAGGATAATGACAGGATCAATAAAAACCCACGGCAAAGGATTTTGATGAAGGACGGATTTGTGTCAACTGATGGACCATCCAAGTCCTTCGAAGAGCTATGGGATGGGGAGATTTATTTGGGAAAATGTATAAATTAAGCTCAAGTGCATTATTTCAAACTTTCTTGAGGTTCTGTCTCCATTTTATATCTCTTGTTGTTTAGTTTAGGGGGTAATTTATACTTTGTGTCTATCGATGAATGAATGTTTTGGCTGTGCAACAGCACAAGTCGGATTTTCAAAGGAGGGTGCATGGAAACGCGATAAAAAGGATGCTCAAGTGCTCGAATTTGCTTCTGGGCAGCTGCAATGACTTCAAGTGTTCTTGGGACATTTTTGGAGCATAGAGACTTTTTTCCTATTAAGTTTTAAGCATAATATGTATAAATTTTCTTAATAAGTTTTCATGTCTCTCTTTTTTTTTTTTGTATTTGTGTTGTAAACGTTTTTTTTCTTCGCGCAGGGACTAAATTTATTAGCTAGAGGGGCTTGATACTTTTCCACTCAGCAAAGCAATGGTGGAGGCCCAGAGGGCAGCAGGGGGCCCTTGCTATCCTTGGGTCCAATCAAATTCACAGTGGATCACCCTCTTATATTTGTTTACCCTGTAATGGGGGGTAAAAAAATAAGTAAATTAGTTTTTTCCTTTTCTATTCTTTTTTTAATGGAAAAAATGTCATTATTATAAGTGCTATATTATATGGGTTTAATAAAATTGTGATATGTTGATGTCTATACTATCCATTTAATATAATATAGCACTTATAAAAAAAAAAAATTCCAACCATCATACTTTGAACAAGCATTATTACTCAAGAATATTGAATAACTTTGAACCTGTATTTAAAAGTGTGATTATAGTTACTTTTCAAAAAAATTTCTACTTGAAAAATCATGAAAAAAATATTTTTTTTATTTTTTAAAAATTATTTTTGACATAGCACTTCAAAATGATCGGAAAACGCTAAAAAATTTAATTTTAAATAAAAATAAATAAAAAATTTTTAATTTTTTCAATAATATTTTTAAACACTAAAAAAACAAACAACAAACAGGGTTTAATAGACTCTACCTTGAGATTGATTGATAAATAATTATTGAAATTGGAAGGTTTAAAAAGTGAATTAATCATAAATGTCAATTATTATTTTAATAAGTGTTTTGTACAGGCTTTTTAAAGAATTTCAAGGTGCAAGAAAGTCAACCAGCCGAAATATTAAGAGCACGAGTACCCTAGTTGCCTCCTACATGCCTGAAAAGCTAACCTAAAAGATCGATCGAAGGACCTTTAAGATTTCGAAGCTAAATCTTAGGAATTGGCAGTTTGCAAAAAGGTCAGGGATCTTGATTGCTTCATGCAACAGCGACCTTGAGTGCAATAATAGTAATAGTCAATAAATAGAGGTGAAAGCAACGTGTCATCACCTTATGTGGGTTGAGCCGACATGGCATAAATTTAGAGTTTTTCCCTAGAATAGGAGTCGGAAATAAATTCCCCCAATATGGTTGAAAAAATAATTTTAAATTTTCATGTTGGTTGTAGGCTACAGGTGTGTTTTACCACCAATTTTGAAGTTGGCTTTTCATGATATTGAGAGCGTGGATATGCCTCCAATTTTTGTGTCATATAGTATATGTTGATATGAGAAAGATGGCTCGGTGGACCTTTGTAAAGCGGTGAAGGCTGCTTGAGAGGAGGGGATGAATATATGGCATGAAATGGAATCGAGAAAAACTCGAGCTTGGCTATATGGGTATGAGGTTTTGAAGCAAATGAAGTGGTGGAATTGCCTTGTTTTTTGAAATATAATTGGATACTCTTTCAAGGGGATTTCTTGCCTTAAAATTGGGCGGATCAAGTTCTTGCAACAATTGTGTCTTAATTGATTTATTGCCCCCTTTTTTATGATGCTTGTGGGAGGTGGAAAGGTCGGGGCTACTGGATGTAGATCTTAGTTTAGATGTCTGTGTTCAATTATGGGTTTTGGCACCATATTTTCTAGCAAAGAGATCACAAGAATTTCTAGTTGTCCATGCGATCTTTTAGTGTTAGAGGGTGGTTTCACATTGATGATTGGCTTAAATCAAATGTTAAAGCTATTATCTTTACTACTAGATTGGTCATTTTATTGTCCGATTATTGGGTTTGGCTAGATTTTTGCGGCTAGGATGGTTAATAGGGTTTTTTTAACTTTATGAAAAAATTATAATATTTAATATAAGGGTATTTTAGTTGTTAAATGAATAATGGAAAATATATAAAAAAATTAAATAATTTTTGTTCATTTTTTTTCAAGGATGTTAATTGCTAGTGCTCGTATAAAATTTAGGATGCGAACTATAATTTTTCAGGACTATAAAATCAACTCATGTACAGGTTAGTTTTAAATTCAGATTAGATAATGAGTCATGTTGAAAAGTTTCAAGATTTACATGTTTTTATTTTTTGTTTTGATTGAATTTTATTTATTTTTTTATTAATTTTATTATTAAATATTTGACTGATTTTAAATTAGTATTTATAATTTATTTTTAAAAAAATTCAAGACATTATTATAATTTCAAATAATTTTTAAAAAAAATGATTGAATTTGCAGGTAAAACGGGCAAAGAAACCAGTATTATCCCATTGTTTTATCAATTATTTAGTTATTAAAACAGCAGAACTCGCATGCAGGTGACAGGACTGAAGATGGGTTCAGGTGTCAGATAAGGAATGATGGATTCTGCGCGGAGTAGGCATGCACGCATGAACCAGGTTTCAGGAGGGAGGAATAACTTGAGCAGGCTTTCAGCTGAGCCTCAAATACCAGAGAACAAATTAGCGAGGAGAGAGGTATATTATAACTATTGAGTTACCAGCTGGCTGCCTGCAATTATTTAAGGATAACTACAAATTAGTCCCCCAACTTATATAATTGTTACCAGATCTGCCTCCAACCTTTCAATATCTTGCAAACTCCTTCATGTACTGTCTTTGGTCTAATTATTTAATCCCCCTAAGTTTTCCTATCATATATAGGCACACACTAGTTTTCTTAACACACACCTCACAGGTGTATTATTAAACTGTATATTTAATTGTTTTTACTGTTTTATTTATGAATGGATTCAGTGGTTCATAATTTTTTTTATATATAACTCGCGGTGTCCAAGTCAACTTACACACACTACAAATAATTCCCGGCCCACTGAACATCCTGCAAACCCAGTAAGTATATAAAGTATCGCGGGATTGACAAGTATGCACAGAGAGAATCGAACCCAAGTGTAGAGGAAGGAGACAAATCCTTTCCCCTGTTAGGCCACGGCATCAAGGGCTTCAATGGTTCATAATTAAAAAATACAGAGTTAACTCCTAAAAGTAATTGTTAAAGTTTTTGTATAACTTTATATAAGTATAGTTAAAAATTAAAAATAAAATAAAATAAAATAAAATAATCATAGTTATTATATTTTCGTTTTTATTTTAAAATAAAGTTAGTATGATTATATGATAAAAATAAATATAATCAAACATAGAAGTCAAAGGATGATAAATCATAATTTAAAATAAAAATTATAAAAAAAAACTCTTAAAAAAGTTTAAAGAAAATAAAACTTCGTAAAACATTGAATCTTATATAATAACATTTATATTTTAATATCATAAAATGACTTCTCCTACCAAAATTAAAATTATATTATACTATTTTTTAATTATTTTTTTCTAAAGAAATCCTTTGTTCATATGTGTGTGTGTGGGGGTACTTAAATCATGTAATACAGGGCACTTTAAATAAAGTGCAATTTAAATGACTAAGAAATTTAATTTTTTTAATTTATTTATCAAAAGATACAAATCATTTCTTCTAAATGAGTTAAAGATAATCTAAGGAAATTAAACAAACAAAGGATCCCTTATAAAAAAAAACAAATGTCCAATTTAAAAATTTATCAAATTTTGATGTAATTTTGTTTTTTGTGAAAAAGAATAACATAAATTTTATAAATCTCTGTATTTAAAAAAGTAGAAGATGAGGCATAATTAATAAAAATAAAAGATCTCATGTATATATGTGTATGAGTGGGTGCGTGCAACCGACCATGTGTGCGTGTAAATTAAACTATATATGTTTTATGCTTTAATTTCTCACCCATGGATTCTCTTTCAATTTGATCGCTGGCATTCCCTAATATTTCATTATTTATCTTCTTTTATTGTATTTTCATTTTCAATCCCTCGAAATTATCATCCCCAATTCTCTCTTCCCGTGATATATCTCTCTTATATTATTGATCAATCTACTGTTCATGAAGCCCTTTTAATCATGTGTGTGTTGAGGGTATAATTTGATAATTTTTTATTGTTTTTTAGATTTTAATTATTTGCTTTTATTAATATATTTTAAGCATTAAGTTTTAATAGTTAAAATAAAAATGTCAATGAGGTATATATTGTATAGATTAGGAGTGATTTAAAACGCATGATTTACATTATTTGAAGGTTTATGTGATTTATAAATGGGCATATGATGAAAAAGCGAGATTAATCTAACTTTTAAGAATTATATTAATGTTTTAATATCTTTCTTAATTATAGATTTTTTTTTATATAGAGAGTAGAAGTCGTTTTAATTTTGACATGTATACATAGTCAATAATTTTTATTAGTTTTTTTTTTTAATTTCACAATGAGAAAACAAAAATGTTGAAAAATACAAAATTATTATTATTTCTAACACCTGGATCTACATTGTTAATTGATTTATAGCATAAGCTTATAAAAATACTCGATTAATCATATTTTTTAAATATAAATGCTCAAATAAAACAAAATCAGTATAAACACTCGAATAAAAAAATATTAAATACAAATATATCACATATTCACATGTCATTATTTCTTTTCAAATCGAGGTGGCCAAGAATTTCATCCAAGGATCTCCAGCTAGGGCACTGCTGGATGTATAATTTACCAAGATAAAACGACCTTTTTTAAAAGTAGAAATTGTATTCTGGGTTCATTTTTCATGCAATTACTCACAATGAAACTTGTGGATCCATTTCCTAGCAAGCGAACTCTGAATATTAGATCTGAGTGACTATCCTTTAGGGTTGTTGGGTATAACCATGTCAAAGTAGTCTTGTCGTAACTTAATGCTTTTGGGCAAGCAACGAGATCCTTGTCGCCATTTTGTCACAGTCCTGCCTGTGAAAGGGAGGCCTCAATCCTCTTTGAGAAACGTGAGAACTGGGATCCATCACAGATGACATTAGGGTCATAACTAGAACAGAAGAAGAAGGACCCACCAGGGATATGGATGTGAGGTGTCGGCGTATCTTGATATTCTGGCGAGGGGGAATTGATCGGGATATGCTCCTCCTGTACGAGTGGGGAGTTATGATGGTTGCAGCAGTGATGGATTTTAATGAAAGCTGAGTCCTCCAACATCTGTACGCTACCATGTCGGGAGAAACTGCTTGGAGCATGGGATGGATGGAAGAACACAGTCGCGGCACATAGCTACAACATTAATTTCGATGAGTATATTCTCTTGATGTTTTCAAGAAATATTAATTTCGATTAGCGTTCAGTGTTTTTATTATTATTATTATTATTACTTTAAGTGTCTCGTGGATTTTGTTACCCATTACTTCTCAAAAAATTCTACGTGGCTCAGTTTGAATCTTACTAATTGTTCTTGTCGTCACATTTGTTTAAGAGCTAACACGTAGTAATAATAATAATAATAATAATAATAAGATTTCATCTAAATAATTACTGTTATAATTATATTAAGTGCTTGTTTGAAAATGTGATTATTTTTGTTTTTTAAATTATTTTTCATCTAAAAAGACATTAATTAATGTTTTTAAATATTTTTTTAATAATTTTAATATATTAATATAAAAAATTATTATTATTTAAATATATTTTTAATTAAAAAATATTTTTTATTTAAAAGTACACCGTCACTTTACCGAACCCCCAAGTTCAAATAAAAAAAATAAAAAACTAAATTCAAATGAAAGTTTTTCTTTTTTTTAATCAATGCTCGTTTTCACGTGTCACAGAGAGTAGAATAACCATCCCTGAATTACAGACCGTAGTCGTACGGAACCGTAATTATTTCCGTAACAACTCTAACATAATTGCAATTATCCATCGAAACCACCACTCATCAGCCGTGCCTTGAAAGTCAAACCACCATGGTAATCTAATGAAATCGTGTCTGGAGATTCTCTGTCACGGCTGGGGCTCGTAGATTTCAAATCAAAATTTAAATTAGACATAATGTTTTTTTAAAAATAATGTACATTGATGGGACACAATGTTTTTTTTAAATAATGTTCATTGATGGACACAATGTTAGGTGTAAGAAAGAAGAAGGGAAAATGAATAATATATATATAAATCAAATCCCGATGATTTTGCCCTCCACAAAACCATCCCTATTGTCACTAAGCTAATATTTATATGACATCATTTCTGAATAATATAAATGCTAATTATTAAAAAGCATGTTTATTTTCAGTTCGATTTAGTTTTTATTTATAAAAAATAA
This sequence comes from Populus deltoides, assembly GCA_015852605.2. Lineage (NCBI taxonomy): Eukaryota > Viridiplantae > Streptophyta > Magnoliopsida > Malpighiales > Salicaceae > Populus > Populus deltoides. The sequence goes on from CM027579.2 coordinate 8,081,136, forward strand.
CCAAACTGATTTTTTTTATTAAAATAAACAACCGAAACCAGTTTAAACCGACCGGTTTCGATTCGGTTATATTTCAAAAACAACCACTAAAAACCTGTATTGTGTTTTGAACTTAATGTCATGTGATATTTCATTACAAGGATTACATAATCTTCTGTAGAATGGTTTAGAACACTTAATGTCTTGTCACTCTTGTTAACAACAAAAATGAAGTTTTAAAAGCAAATAGTATTTGGCACCAAGAGTGAAAGAAGCAGCAACAACTTGCAAATATTAGAGTATCTGATTGAACTGTTTTTAGAGAAAAGATAACCTTCAGACATTGGTCCATAATCAACAAAGGCTAATCTATGAGGAGCCCAACACTTCACCAAACATGGTTGAAAACTTGTTAGACGACTAGATCTTGCCATGAAGTTTTGTACAGTGATGGGAAAATCATTTTTGATCAGGCTGAGAGTGTGAGAGATTTAGATCTAAATTCTGAGAATATGAGAGATTGAGATCTAAGAGTTCTGAGATTTGTGAGGGCTGAGGGGAGGGTTGTGAGGGCTGAGGGGTAAGGAGTAAGGAGATGCTAGGGTTAAAAATTATAAAGCACTTTTATATTATTTTTTTAACTGAACCGGTTCGGTTCAGTTTTTTCGGTTTCAGGCTTATTAAACCGAAACCGAACCGAAAATTTTAAAAAAAAATCTAATGGGTTTAATCGGTTTTTTTAAGGTTCGATTTTTTTGATTAATTGTTTTCGGTTTTCTCAATTTAATTGATTTTTTGATTTTTTTACACACCCCTAGTATGCATATAACTAAGCTACTCCACCATTTATGTTGCAAAGTCCTCTAATAATTATATAAACACAATTCATGCAAGTACATCAACATCCTTTATTTTATATAAATCACTAGCTCAAACACAATTTATAAACATGTCGGTAAATTCTAAATTTAATAGTTGATTTATGGTTCTTTAAGAATAATTTTATTTTGTAAATACAAATGGAGATTATCGTAGTAAGTATATTTGAGATATATAAAGTTCATGCTAAAAAGTTTTTAAAGAATGGCACCTAATAGAAAACTAGTCCATTGATTTGTACTTCCCTGAGTGTCAAATCAAATTATTTTGAAATGTAAAAAAAAAGTATGAAGATTATGGGAAATTCTTAAGCAGAGTTATTAAACCAGAGAACTTGGACAACTAATAATAATGTGAAAGACAATTATAAGAATAAACTAAACTAAACTTAAAAGGCAAAAAAAAAATTAAACTTAAAAAGCAACTTGAAAACTATAAGAAAATTAAATGTTAAAAGATGAAATTGAAAAAATTAAACTTAAAAAACAAAAAAAAACAACTTGAGTCAACTCGAGTCAATAAGTCAAATCTATAATCTAATCATGAGACCAGTACATATTCATAGGAAGTAAATTGTATAAAACTATCAAGATCAGTTCTTAAATTAACCTGATATTGAAGGGAAAATTAAAAAAAATCAATTTAGAAAAATAAAAAAAAAGATTTAAGTCAACTAAGGTTAACTCGCCAAGCTCCTAATGAGTGATATGAGATTAGGATAACTTTATAGAGAGAAAAATTAACAAAATTCAATCTCAAACCAATCCAATTTTAAATAATAAAATTGAAAAAGCATATCAATTATAAAAAAAAATTTAAAAAAGACCACTCGAACTAATCTTCCAAACTTGTGACTTAGGTCTTGGAGCCGAGATTACCCCATAGAAGGCCAATGAAAAAAAGTCACAAAGCCAAATTCTTAATAAACTAAATGCTGAGGGATGAAATTAAAAAAAAAATCAATAAAAATGATCCAAAACAACATAAATAACAATCAAAATAATGAGAATCAAATTTGATATAAAAATAAAATAAAACCAAATGCATATGGATAAAATTATAAAAACAATTCAGTTAAAAAAGGATCCAAAATAAAATAAATAAAAATTAAAATAATGAGAACTAAATTCGATATAAAAAATAGATGAAACCAAATGCTAATGGATGAAATAAATAAATAAAATTCAAAAAAGGATTCAAAACAACACAAATAACAGTCAAAAGTCTAAAGATCGAATTTGATATAAAAACAAAATGATAGGACATCTTTCAACTTTAGTAGACCAATATGAATTACAAATAAAAGAGAGAGAAATGAGGGAAAAGAAGAAAGAAAAAACCATTAAAGACTCGTTGTCGCTGCACCATTGACACACAGACACCATCAGACAGAGCTTGTCAAATTATTCTAGCATAATCGTGTCAGGCAGCGCAACAACACTAGAATAGGTTGCACGCATCGCTAAAGCATGACAGCCTCTTCCCACGCGTGCTAGCCAAGTTTCTATGCCAATCTTTTGAAGTCCTGGGAATTTACATTTTTCCTGCCAAATCCAATCTTTCAAGCCTTAGTTGTTCTAGATCAATGAAACCGTAATTTATTTTACAAAATTGAGCATCAAACATGTGTGAAATTTTTCATCAACTATGAGAGATCTCCATATTTAGACAGCAAAAAAAAATCAAGCCCAATTTAAAAGAGAAAAACTCAAAGTGAAAGAATCAAATTGAAAAAAAAAAGTACGAGACCAAAAAAGGAAAAAGGTTGAATCTCTCTTTTGATCGTGCAATTCAGTTGCTGATGTTTGCTAGAAAAAAGAGGCTCAATACTTGTCTAGTGTTCAAATTCAATCCCCATAACTTCAATTGTTTTAGTTCATTTTAATTTTGTCAAATCAAGCATCAATAAGGAGTTTGCTTTAGTTTTTGATACCGTGGACATCTAATACCAAGCTAACCAAAATAAATAATAAATTTCAATCCAAAATAATATAATATAAAATTATCAAATTGAACAAATATATTTGATAACCGAAATGGAAAAAAGAAAAAGAAAAAAAGAGAAACACTATATGAATCCTTAGTGTTTTATTCAATAGGCTGTAATGATAATATAATCTCTTTTAGTTTTTTGTATAATAACTTTTTGTACAATGGTAATCTCAAACTTAAGTCGACTACTTATTATTTGAACATACTGTTTGTTTTTATGGTGTAAAAGCACTTTTAAAATCTTATCTAAGTCCGGCTAGTAGCAAACCAATCTTTTGGCCCACAATTGAGCCAGGCTAATAGCAAGCTCAATCAAGGTTGGCTAGCAGAAAACCTAGCCAAGGTTGGCTTAAACCTAACCTAACCTAACCTTAAAAGGTTGGCAGCCCAACCTAACCCTGTCATCTCTCAATTGAACTCTTTCTTTTTTGGCTCAGTCCAGTCCTCTCCATCACCTTTACCAAGCTGCAAATGACTTAGATGGCTACCTAACCACACACATACCATGATGCAAAAATACCTCAACCTATCTTCTTTGTTAGTACAACGCCTACAAAGGCTATTCTTATACAACAATGACTATCTCCCCCACCCTTTCTCACCCTCTTCTTAGAAGATGTCTATTCTCTCATCAATAACTATCTTTCTCATGCACACATCATAATGTAAAGTTCTTGTCTTTGTCTAAAATGTCCATTCTTGGCATGCTTAACCTAACTTTACGCCTACTCTTATGGTCTGCAATGGACACCCTCTTACATCAATAATTGTTTTCCCCAACCTATCTCACTTTCAAAGCAACCCTTTTCAACTAATAACAAGTATGACACAAAAACTAATGACATCGTACATCATTTTTTCTACTTTATACACACATTGCACCCCTCTTATATTTATTAATTTAAGCAATAAAAGATTGTGGAAAGCCCAAATTCAATTTCAAGTTTTTTAACGTCTCCATCTTTATAATAAGTTTTTACTTTAAATTTTATTTCAAAACTTTCTTATTTTCTTCGTCAGATAATGTTAGTTGACTATATATTCAGTCACTATTCAGCATAAAATATTTTGAACAATTGTTGTCCTTAATAAATATTCTTAGTTCCACTAAGAGAGATTTTAATTCTAATTTCATAAAAACCTTGTGCAAATGTCTCTTGAAATCACAAGAAGTTCAAGTGCACAATAGTTTTTTCATAACATATATGTGAAGAAAAATATTGTAATTGCATATCAAATCTTTTAAAATTTTAAATTAAGAATCTATTTGTAATTTCAATAGTAAAAGGGTAGAGAAAAATATAGAGTTTTTCTTTGTTTTTGCTTGTTAATCTACTCAAGTAATGGATTTTTTATATATACTATTTTCTATCCATTGATAAATTTATTTTTACATATATTCAAATGATGAGTTTATTTCTAATATATTTATTTATTGGACATTTGATATATTTGTTTCATTATTTGGGATACTAAATCATCTAGTAAAGATTTTATGTCATATTTTTTTATTTTAACAAAAACCATTTGGTATATAAGTAGCGATTATGGAGTTTGTCAAACCCTTGTAAAAATTATGTGATTCTTTATATGTAACAACCCTTTATTTTTATTTTCATTTAAGACAAAGCATTGATTTATATTCATGGAAATAACACCTATTATTTTTTTTACCTACCATTCTCATGTATACATTAGAATATAATTATATCCTTGTTAGTTTACTAGGCGAGCTTATAATCATGTGAGAATTGTACAATTACAATAATTTATTTTATTATTAATAAAATTTTAGAAGTATTTTTCATACACACGGTATACTACCTAAAATTATTTATATATTAAATTCTAAAGAACTAACATAATACATTCCTTTCAAATCATTCACAATGGCCTCAGGCTCACCTCCCATCAAAACATATACTTAATCCCATTATTTTTATGATAAGCATTCCACACAATTCATATTATTTTTATGATAAGCATTCCACACAATTCATATGGTATTTTAGCATTACCTAGCCAAATATTAAAGGAAAATCAAAAGGGTGTTTTAAGAATCATTTTACTTAGAGAATTATATTAATTAATTACAACATTACTAATTTATACATTATAAAACTCTTCTTTTAATAAACTACTTATATGAGAAAATAAAGATATGGTGATCTGATCGCTATCAATATCTATACAAAGTACTTGTAAATACAAATAAATTTAAGAAATATGTATACTTCTTATCCCACCTCGATGGCAAATTTAATCTTTTGATATTTACTTTCATTGAAACTAAGGGTCTATTTGGAATTGTGGTTACGGTTGCGGTTCAAAGTGTTTTTCATTTAAAAATACATTAAAATAATATTTTTTATTTTTTTAAAATTATTTTTGACATTAGCACATCAAAACTATATGAAAACATAAAAAAAATTAATTTTAACAAAACAAAATTTTAAAATTTAAGAGAACACGGTTTGCACCGCGCGTTCTCAAACAGGGCCTAACAATTTATATATAAACAACAAAATTTCAAGAGGTTCGATTCTAACCTAGAGCCTTTGAACTACGTGCTACCGAGAAGTTCAGCTCCACTCCACGTGAACCTCCTACCAAAATAAAACAAAAATTCAACAAATCCTTAATTAAATTTCATTTATATTCCATATCCTTAAATTTTAAAATTTATTTTTAAATTCATAGGTTTAAATTTTCAAGTCGGGGTTTGTGGTATAGGAATGCACAATGTATATCAGAACCTAATTTTTTACCTCTGTTTTTGTATATTTTGAAAAAAAATAGAAAATCCAAAAAAAATATCTTTTCAATAAATTTTAATCATTTTGTTATTTTATTTTTGCATGTTTAAAAATAAATCTTAAAAACAATAAAAAATATGAAAAAATCTAGAAGATAAAAAAAATATAAGGTTGAAATTGGAACGACAGTTGAGTATCATATGCAAAAATAAACTTTAAGAATTTTGGGGTTATAATTAAGGGTTTAATTGAAGAAGTAACTTAAATTGATTTATTTTAACTAAGATTGAAAGGAATTGGAAGTTCAATGATAACTTTGAAATAAATAGCTAAATTAGAAAATCAATTAAAAGATTAATTTGATTAAGGGATTAATTGAAAACGAAAAGCAACTTGAAAGTTAATTTGGCTTAAAAATAAAGAATTAAAGAACAAAGACGGAAATGAAAGAAATAGAAAAATTAAAGGTAATGTTGAAATTCAGTCAAGGGTGAAATTGAAATAAATTAAGAGAAAAGGTGAAAATTGACCAAAATAAGAAAATTCAAAATCCAAGGTCTGTAATAAAAAGGAGAAAAATATTCCAGGATTCAATATTTGTCTTACATTGTTCTTTTCAAATTAGTCCAATTCAATCCATTTGATTCAATTTAATCCAAGTGGTTCCTTGATTTTTGTCTAGTTAATTCAATTAAGTCCAACTGAATCAAGCAATTAAGCCTAGAATCAGAATCTCTCATTTTTAGCTTTTCAAATCCTAGACATCCAGCCAAGATTCCAGCTTCAATCTCAAAATTCCTCAATCACAACCCAAATTATTTTTCAATCCAATCTCCAGAAATCAAGCCTCTGAATCATTCATCAATAAATACTTTTGCCTTTTCTCCCCATAAAAAAGCAAGGAAATTCACAAAACAGAGGGGGGAAGACAAACCAAGAGGGGCCTCTCATTGACCAAGAAGAACGACATTGAAGGGAAGAACAGAGAAACAGAACACCGGCCTCCTCCATTCACCACTACCATCAAGAATACTGGAGTGTTTGGTCATCATAGCCTCTACCAGCAACCATGAAACCATTAACAACTTAAAGACACTGTCCACCACCACGTCTTCATCTTCCCTTCTATTTAGTGCTGCCACACCCAGACCACCATCACTGTTAACAGCTCAGCGATAAGCCACCGTGACAGCTTTTCTGGATCAAACGTCATCCGCTTCCTTTTACCCCTTCACAGATCATTAACCTGTCATCAACAACCAAAATTCGGCAACCTTTGCCTCTCAATTCAACTTGAACCACAATATACCCAAAATCTATCATACCTACATCAGTCTCCACCTACGGTAGTCTCGCTCTGATCCCCGTCATCAATAACCGCCCAAAGCTAGCTCGTTCTCTCACCAAGATCACCATCGATTTCACCACAATCTAAAAACCCAATGTTCTTTTCAATCGGACTAAGCCTGCCACAATAATACCTCTCTCTCTCTCGGTTTCAATCATAACGTCAGCAAGGAAGGGATGTCTATGTGAAATTGGAAGAATTTGGGCTGCTAATTGATTCTGTTTCTGTAGGTTTTTGGCAGGTTTATTGAAAGGATGCATGAGTTGTACACTTATGCCATCCCAGCAAAAAATTGGTCAATGCGTGTATTACACGAGCGTCACATGGATCACATTATTTTCCAGCAATTTTTGGTGTTTTTCCACCCCGAAGGTTAAAGTTAAATCCCAAAACAAAATATTTGTTATTATTTATGTGTTTATATTTTGTGTATGTTGATATTTCTAACATTTTTAAAATCCGAGTTTTGTGTAAAAAAAACAATGAATAAAAAATAATATAATAACAGGGGGGAAAATTAATAAATAAAAATTATTTTTTTAAGTGGATTTTTGGGAGGTAGTATGATCCTACCGAAGCCCATTAAATAAAAGTTTTTGGTTTATTTTAGAAAATTAATTACTTTAAATGGGTCAAAACCCAATTTTATTTTTACCATCCCAATGGATCTAATGTCCATTTTAGGGGTGGTTTAAACCATAAGTCCTCTTTTTATAGAGCCAATGTCAAAATCTAACGAAAATAAATCTTATTTTTTAGGGGATCAAATGTCAAATTTTTAATGAATAACCAAATGACAACTTTCTTTTTAAAAGATATTGATGTTAAGATTTGATTTCTTACCGATAACTAAATCGATAAGTCTTTTATATTTACGGATAAATATCAAATTTTTCATGAATAAAAATTGAAAATAAATTAAAAATAATCGGAATAGTTAATGACAAATCACAATGATAAATTTAAAAAAATATATAATAAAAAATAATTTTTTATAAGAAATAATGTTATAAGGATATTGTTATTCTTCTTTTAAATATAACAAACTCTTTACTTGAATCTTTAAAATTAGTACATATTTTAAAATATGTAGTTTCCTTTAATTTTTTGGTGACGAGTTCTAATTTTGCATGATATATATTTTTTTATCTTTAATTTTGAGGATTCTGAAACGACATAACAATGTGACAATGTATATCAAAGCTTTTGAAAATTTAATTAGATAATCCTCTGAAATTAGGAATGTATTTGGAGATAAAGGAGATAAAGAAAAATATAAAGTTATTTTTTTCATCGGGTCATTCTATCCAAGTCATTGATTTTATATATATATTGTTTTTGGATCATTTCACATAAATGACAATTTTATTTTTTATATATTTAAATGATCATTTTATTCTTTGTATATTTATTTTTTGGACATTTTGATGTATTTGTTTCTTGGTTTGGGATATTAAATAATTTGGTAAATATGTGACGGTTACTTAGATTTGTCAAACCCTTATAAAAATTGTCTTTTTTATGTTATAAAAAAACATGTGATTCAACACACGAATCCTTAACATCGAAATCAAAGTTTTTAAAATTTTAAAATTATTTTTCTTTCTTTAATTTTTTTTCTAGCTTTGGTTATTGTTTTTTCTTCAATTCTATCTTTTTACATTGTATTGGTTTGGAATTAAATTTTATAATTTATTTTAAATTGATTTCTATTGAATTATCATGCTATCAAAAAAACTTTCCAATATTGGATGGATGCTTAATATTTCATGAAAAAACTAATTTTTTTTGCCTTCAAAAAAATAAAATTTTCAAGACCAAGATTGATGGTGAGGAAAAAAGGTGTTTTTTTTTCCTTTTCAAGTATTGTTCATCCAATGCTTTTTAGGATTTTTTTAGTATTGTTTTGGTCAAAAATTCATTTTGTTCACATTTTAATCCTTAAGTTTGAGAGAGAAGAAAGAGTCATCGAAAAATAATAAAAGAAAAAGAAAATGTTTGGTTACCCAAATTTCATGAACAAACAAGTCAATTTTGGTTCACTTTAAGAAATGAGTGTCATTAAGATATTTCAGAACTTTTATGTTGTAAGAAAAAGAAGATCGTGTTTCAAGGTTTATTTTAATTTAATATTGTGTTTCTAGCCAACTTAAGAATGTTTTAAATTGATGAATTAGTTTATTAAGGTACTAAAAGTGTTTATTACATGTTTTCAATTGAAAATATGCTAAAATAGTTTTTTAAGGTCCAAAAACCACTAGCATAGTTTTCCAATCACCTCTCTGGTTGTTGAAATCTGATATACTTGATGACGCATCATTTGCTTTATTTTTCAAATAAAAGGAGGTTAACATGTCAATCTCTCTTAAAAAAATAATAATAAAAAAAGAAAATGCAATCAGGTTTGGCATTGCAAGTCCACACTAGCCCTTTTTTTTTTATTGAGTTAGGCCTGTAGATACATCTAGCTCGTTTTTCTGTTTTTTTTTTCAAAAATTAGTTTTTTTCATTGAAATGCACTATGAGAAAAAAAATAGTTTAACATGATTTTTAAATAATATTATAGATTGTATTGGAGTTCCTTTCAATTACTATGTAACTAATATGCAAAAATAAAAAATTAATGATTCCTCATTAATATTTAGAAAAGATAAAATTATTTTTTAAAAAAAAATTTGATGAATTTTTTACAATATTTCATTGTTTTTCCCCTTTAATCACATGCAAAATATTGAGATATTGTCTTAATTATTTTTAAAAATTTACTTTTGATATTATGATAGGTTTTTATTTAAAAAATAATGCTTATAATAAGAAAAAAAAATATCGTTCAAATAATCAAGACATGCATTGTTAATGAAATGGAATATACGTTGAAAAAATATATTTCTTCTCAATAATTTTTTTTTTTTTTGCAAATGTCTAATTTTATAATAATTGGATTAAATAAGAAATAAATTTCAAAAAACAATATTATTAAACTCAGTCAAAACCACGATAAAGGTCACGAGTTAGCTAGGTTAATTGTGTTTAGCCCTGGTCAATCTAACATATCGTCATTCTAATATTTGTATTTTATAAAAAAACATTAAATTAATGCTATTTATTTTTTTATCTAGAAAGGTTAAAAGAGATTTTAGTTGGGTCAAGCAAGTTGTTAGGTCAACGATAGGTTAATGAACTTAGTTGAGTTAAATAATATTATAAAAAAACACAAGAGTAGCTAATGAGCCACTGGCTAGTTAGAAGAAACTTAAAGAGACGTGGTGAAAACATTATTCATCTTGCTATTATTTATACAAATACATATCATGTGAATTGCTATAGGGATTTATTTTTTTATCATTCCTGATTTGTTTTTCAAATTACACCCTTGTAAGCCCTAATTATAGCAAATTTGTTGAGGAATAACAAAATTTAAAGATAAAGGAGCAAACTAAAAACAAAAAAAAAAAAAGACAAAAGGAGTGGTTGTTTCAAACTTGGAGTAAAAGATTCACTTTGATCCTCTTACTTTTCAAATAGCAAATTTTAAAGCAAAAACACTCTACCTTATTTTGAATCACCTTTTTAGTGGTCAAAAAATAAAAAGCCAAACAAATCTTTTACCACCACATATGAGTCGTTTTTATTTATTTATTTATTTATTTTAATTAGGGTTAATGACATGTCCACTACATTTTCAAATATAAAAAATTAAGCACCCAAGCAAGTGCTTGGCCTCTTTTTATTTTCTTTAGTTTTCTTTTTGCTTAGTTCATATTTTTTTATGTTTTTTTTGTTTGAATTAATTTTTTTATTTATATTTAAACTTCCCCTCTCTCTCATTTTTTAGATTGTTTATTTTATATTTTTAAATAATAATTGTTTTTTTTTATTAGTGTATTTAATGTTTTGAAAAGATTATTTTAATTTATCTATATTTTTTTTCATTTATGTTTTATATAAATAAACTTTATTTTCATAATGCATTTATAAAAATAAAAATTACAACGAGAAAAGGTGACGTTTAGGATAAAAAGAAATCATTTACAATATAGAAAAAAAAATTAGGGTTAAATATCATGTATTTATCTTTTACTTTATAAAAATATTTTTTTTTATTTTAGAAATTAATTGTTATTAATAACTCTTTCTCATTTTATCCATTCATATATTTTAAAATTTATTTTATTTAGTTTCTTTATGTTTTTCAATTAAAAAAAATCATATATAGTGAAATGCATTCTTAATATTATTATATTTTCTATTACCTTAAAAAATAACTTGAAATCCTACAAGAATATCCGACCCGTTCAGAATGACTAAGGTAGAACTAAAAGGAGTGCTTTTTGTTTGCTTTTGTGCTCGTTTTGTAGTCACAACTGAAAATAAGAAAGAGTCTAATTTGGTCACTCCGCTACACGTGTGAACTAGAAAAGGAGACACTGACAATGACACTGACCAAACCCGGTTTAGTTTAGTTTGGTTTGTTGGGTGGCTTACTTCTCGCAAGCAGCTGGGCTTTCTTTCTTTCAATTTCTCTTGCTTTCAATTTTGTCGTCTTTGTTTTTTTCCTTGGATCCAAGGATATCCTAATTAGTGCTCCCACTGTTTAATGAGAACACCGCATGGCAATTGTGGGCGACGCTGTCATACGAATTTGTTTGATACTAGATTACGTTATAGTTGAGGATATTTTAAATTTATTTTTTATTATTCATATATAATTTTTATTGTTCATATATACTTTTTATCTTGAATTACTGTAAAAACTTGAAATTGAAAACTCGGACAGGCACAGAGACCACCATTCGAAAATGAAAGGTGCCGCCGATCTTTATCCTTTTCCCAGGTACGTAGTAGCTAGTTTATCATACCTGGTAACACCGCAGAATGATTTTCAGCTCCCCCATTTAGGGTTTACTTAGATATTTCTCTGGAAAGAAACAAAAAGGAAAATGTACCGGCACTTGTAATTAATCAAACACAACACAACCTTTTCGGTTCCAAAGTAAACGAAGAGATCATATGGAGATGTGATAGAGGAGATGTGATATAGAGAAGGGAGCTAAATGAAAGCAAAACAAGAAATTAACTTGAACATAATCGGCTACCTTAAAGATCTGTTAAGAGGATAACAACGAATTAAGCGTTAATTAAGTAAAAATTTTGTAGTCAATAAAACAGGCGACAGGCAGCTCGTTAGACATCTTTAACTTGCATAACAGCATGTAGACGTTGCACCAGGAGAAGACCTCAAGCATTCTTGAACCTAGCTGCGAAGGCACTCATAAGATCTGGGTACTGAAAGATGTCTTCCAAAAAGGAGTCCTGACCCACTGGAAGATTTAGTGACATCTCATTATCGTATGATACTTGGTCATGACAACTAACCCCAGTACGGTAACAGCCCTCAGGCTGCCCTGATGACTTTATTCCTTCATGATCAAGATAAGCACCATGGTGCTCATTTTTAACGAAGTACTTCGTGCTCCTTCTCAATCCATCTAGCGACTGACCACCAGATATTATTTCAGCTGATGGTGCAACCATTGACTCTCCATAGCTTTTTGAAAAGTCAATCTTTTCAGTGGAGTGCTTAGGCAAAAACCCTTGAATAATTTCTTGCAACAAACCAGAGCCAGATGGTTCTTGTGGAAAGAATTCCAACTCTTCAGCTTTTGAGTTGGGACTATTCAGGACTCCAGGAGTATAATTCTGATTAAACTCCATGTGGGGTAGACTAGTGACAGTTGAGTCTGCCAAAGTTCCAGAGAAATTATATGGACTAGTACTACTGGTGTTACTAGAAGGGTTCCCCAAGGAACCACCTGCGAAAGTACTAGGAGCAGAATAGGAGGACCCATTGATGCAGGGAAAGTGATCATATAAAGGTTGAGAATGATTTTGAGAGGACGAACCTGAAGAGGAGTTTACGAAATCACGAAGAAAAAGCATGTTCAGAGTAGAAGTGTTAGCGGAACTGCCACTAGTACTCCGCTGTGGAGCAGACCCACCAGCAGAGAAGTCACCCACATGAGAGTGACCGAGAGAAGACCAATTTGAAGAGGGCACTGTATTATACTGGCGAGAGGGCTGATGATGAGATGATTTTGAGAAAGTAAATGGAGGGAGCAAATTATGGGAGTCAGTTGTTGCAGAATAAGTCTCAGGGTACACAAAATTAGTACGAGCCTTGATACCTCGCATTACTCGAGCTGCATAGTCATAGGCACAAGCAGCCTCCTCAGCAGTGTCAAAAGTCCCGAGCCAACGCCGTTCCTTAGACTGAGGATCCCTTATCTCGGCTGCATAACGACCCCATGGCCTCCTGCGGACGCCACGGTACCTCATGTTTCCACTATTGCCACCACCTTCTTTCAGTGACCTTTTGTTTGTTGTGGTGGTAGGCGCGGACTTCTTCTGGAGGTCGGTGATTATGGGTTCGTACGAGTTGGATTCTGGCACATGGCTCGGCACTCCGTTGAGCCTTCTAAGTGCTTCTTCCATATTTTTGGAACTGGAGGATTCGTAAAGAAAGGTGCTTTACAAATGAAATTGAACAAGAAAAACAAGCTAGACCGGAAGGAAGAGATGTGATTTCGGCGATTTCAAGACTGAGTTTGGCACCTGGACTTTGGGGTTGCCTCCTGTATTTATAGCTGGGGATGACTCTCACATATAGAGATATGGGGGTCTTGAAAACTGAAGTGACAGAACTCGTGCATGGGGCAACATAAAATTGATACAGGAAAAAAAAAAAAAAAAGGTGGGGAGCAAAAGATACTATGTGTTGCCTGGTGAGTAAAAAAACTGGAAGTGACTAGGATTTTTTACTGGTCCAACCATCCTCGAATCAGACGACTTTGAACTTTTTCCGAGTTTCCTTTTTAAAAAAGTTATTTCACTTTTATTATAATTACAATTTAAAAAACTCAGAGGTGTGGGAAAATTATTTCTCTTAGTATTGATGATGAATTGGGGCTCTTTTTTTTTCATTTTAATTATCAATCTTTTTCTCTAAAAAATAATCATTTGGTGGCCAAAATGTTTGTCAATTGTTTCTGATTTATTAAAAAGTGACAAGATTAACAAAATAAGGATTAAAATAAAAACAAAAAGGAAATTAGATGGCTTTTTTTAAAATTAGCACAAATCGTTAGTTCTAGTCCTCAAACTTTTTAATTGATAAATTTTTTGTCACTCTAGTTTTTGGAAATTCACTTTTGATCCAACACTCTATTTTTCTTGTTTTTTTAGATCCTAAGACTTGTCAAATTCAGTGGTAGAAATAGAAAATCATTGGTTAACATCAATTATAACTATAAAAAGTCAATAATGGTATCAACGAGTTTCATTCTATGAGAGGAGTTCCACTATGGTATTTTTTGAACTCCACGTTGTCTAAGAAAAGTAGATCTGACCTCCACCAGTTTTTAATTTGAGTTGATTTATTTAATTCATGACTGATTTTTGGTGTGTTTGAAGCCATGAATGAGTTTATTTAAGTCTATATGTTTTTTCTTATGTGTGTTAAGGTAAAAAATAGGCTAAAAAATAAATATTTGGATATAAAATACTAATGCTCAGACTTTTTTATGACTCTTAAATCGTTGGATTCTAGAGCAGCAAATGACACTTTTTTGGTGTTTTTTTAAGGAAAAAAACATTAAAGGGTTTACGATGCAAAAAAAAAATTAATAAATAAAGAGACCTAACAAGCGAGCTAGACCTTCTCGTTTTGGGTCAAGCATGTTAGGTTGCCAAAACCTAGGCACTTGCCCTTTGTTTACAAAGTCCATCAGTTTTTTTTCCTTTGCTTTTTTTTATTCAATTGTATTCAAATAAATAATTATATAGGTTATATCAGCCTCGTAATACAAGTTATGAATTTTACGGCTTAATCTAAGTTAGCTCGAGCTTTTTTTGTTTTTTGTTTTTTGCTTTTAGAATTTATTTTTCAATTTCATCATTTAACATGGGATTGATCAAGAACTAGGCTTTATTTTTTTTTCTATGAGGCTATCGTAGTCTTATGACCTGGGTCACAGTTTGGTGGGTTAACTCGAGTTAACTTTTTTTTTCCATTTTTGTTTCAATTGCATCCTTCAACATTTGATTAATTAGAGGTTGAACTTCATAGTTTGTTTTTATTTGTCTTCTATAGGGTTATCATGGTCTCATGACTTGGATTGCGAGTCTAGTGGGTTAACTCAGGTTGAATTGAGTCAAATTTTTTGTCATTTTTTTTTATTTCATTTTTATCTTCCAACATTAGATTAATTGGGATTAAATTACATAGTTTGTTTCAAATTTATTTCTATGAATTATCATGGTCTACTTACCTAGATCATGAATTCAGTGTATTAACCTTGATTGTTCCAAGTCAATGCAAGATATTGTCATTTTAATATATATATTTTTAAATATAATCTTTGATGTTTTAATTAGTCACTTTATAATTTTACTAGTTGTTTAGATTGCTTTTAAACTCATCAAGTTTACTATATCATATTAAGCTAATCCCTATATAATTTTAAATATTTTTTATTAAAAAATATGCTAGCTAAGACTTTTTTTTTTACCCAAAAAAGTTATTTTGACCACAGCTTGATGAAGGTCAACTATCTAATTTTAAATATGAAACACTGTATATGCAGGAGATTGGTCATAAAAGAAAATAAAAGTGTTTAGGGCTGTGTTTGTTTCTTGGAGAATGATTTATGGAAAATCACTTTCCTAACTTTCCTGTATTTGTTTGCAATTAGAAAAGTTGGTCAACGGAAAACACTTTCTGGTCAAAGGAAAATTTGGTTTGGTTTTTAGGAACGTGTTTTTCTTTTATTTTAGATGGAAAACATTTTCCGGAAGTTGTGAATAATTTAGAAATGTTATATTATTTGCTGATTATATCAAATTTGATCCTCAAACTTTTGATTGTTATATATATTTTGTTTCAAATATTTGTTTTTCAATTTCATCTCTTATAAGTTAATTTTTATATTAATTTTGAACCTTATTTTTATAATTGTTATTTGCTTTTCCCTTCTTATTTTTTAATTGAAATTTTTTCTATATCAAATTTGGTCCACCTTGTTTTGATTGTTACTTCTTTTATTTGAAATAATTTATGAAATGTTAATTATTATTATTATTTTAATTTCTTCATCTTTCAATTTTTTTTTAGATTTGATCTCTATTATTTTGATTATTATTTATTTTATTTGAGATAATTTATGAAATAATGTATTTTTTTTAATTTCATTCTTATTCAACCTTTTAATTTGTAAGATTTATTCCTTATTGTTTTAATAAAATTGAAAAAAATAAAATATTAATAAGGTATTTTCCAGCTTATTTTTCATAACATAATCAAATACTGGAAAATATTTTTTAATTTATTTTTTATTAAATTATTAAATATAAAAAATAATTTATCTTTTTATAAAAATTACATTCCAGCAAAGCAAATAAACAGGACGTAGATTAGAATGTAAACTAACATAGGAATGAATTATCAAAGATTAAGTAAAATTCTCAAACCTAATTCGAAAATGAATACGACAAGCAACATGAAAATTAAAGACTATTGTTAGACAATAATTTCAATACCTAATTTAAACATGAAAACTATCAAAGTTGTAAAAGACAAAATATGGTTTCATAATATCGAAAAGACAGTTTGGTGTTCGGGATAATAATAATTTTTATAGTATTTTGTATTTAAAAATTTATTAAAACAATATTTTTTTTATTTGAAAAATTATTTTCTATATTAGCAATCAAAATAATCTGAAAAAATTAAAAAACATTATTTAAAAAAATAATAAAAATTTTTTTTTTCAAAAAACTTTTAAACAGGCTCTACAATTAAAGCTAAACTGTTGGAGATAAATTTATTATTCTCATTTTACCATTTATTATTCCTTTTTCTTCCCGGGATGTGACCATTAAATTTTGTACCCCCCCTATCTTTGTACTCTGGACCACCCTCCCCCGTGAAAGGACACTTTTAAAGACGAGGGGTGTTGCCATTGCTTGATCATATTTAATTTCAGGAAAGTAATTTGTTAACATCGAAAGTTAAGCAGCCAGAGTTAGTTAGTGTAATTAATAAAAACAATATATTCTCATAAAAAAAAAGTAAATGCGATAATCTCTTCTTGCACCCCCCCCCTCCCAAAATGTATTATAGTCCTAATTAACTTTAGTAAATTAAGACTTTAATTAGCAAAATGCATTAGATGTTGGCAAGGTGCCAAATTGTCAACTCTGCACCTATGCCAGCTATAAACTCTGATGCAAAGTAATTGTCTTCGACTATTCCCAAGAGCAATAAAGAGCAGAGTGTGATCGAAAACAGTGAAAATTTTGATTGTCTTTTTGGGGTCGTGAGAAACTGATAATAGACAGTAATTGATTCGGTTTGAAGATAACTATTAGGAGTAATGATTTGAGTGTCATTGCAAGGGTTTTTTCTTTTCTTTTTAACTTCTATCACCTTGTATGGAATTGGTGTGCTTTGGGAATTCTGAAGAGGAAAAAACACACGCACGTATGTGAGTGTGTTTCCATCTACCATGGTAGGGATAAAGGAGTTGTGTGTTTCCATCTACCATGGTGTAGGGATAAAGGAGTCTGGTGTTTTCAGGCAAGGGAGGTAAAGCTGCTACTTATGTGATCTCGAAACTTTTCTAGGAAGTTGAAGAAACACGCTCTGGCCCTTGTAATTATCATTTTGAATGATTACACTGGCGGCGCTCAGAAGTTGTTTCTCCCACTTTGGTTTTTGTTTCTTTGTTCTCTCCATAAATTTAATATTTGCTGGCATATGTTTGCAATTTTCATGGTTGTTTTGCGCTGGTATTAGGGTTTCAAAAACCAAGGATTTATGGTCACATGGACTTGTCTGTCTTGTGTAGGCGTGTTTAATAGGGTATTTAAGGGATGAGTTTTAGGGTTCTGTTGGCAGATGGAGACTAAAGTTGTTGTGGGGTTGTACCTCAAGTCAGAAAAAGTGGTGGCGATGTCTCCTATAATTAACAAAAAGTTAACCTCCTCCACTACTTACCTCCGTCGCTCCTCTAACTTATCCTTCAAAGTTCAATCGCAACTATCAAATTCTCTCGCCTTTTTGTAACCTCACAAATTCAGCAGATTAATCATCAACTCAAAGACTAGCAACAAAAGTTAAAACCTTTCTGAACAAGGAGAGAGTGTACAACAGTACTGCATGCATGCATGCATGCATATGTATATTTGATATCCAGGCCAAATCCTTAATGCTTCATGCGTTTACGATAATGAAGATGGGATGGTAGCCAGTTCATGAGAATATTTACTTTTTTTTAAAAAAAAAAGAAACATTGATTGATCTTCTCTTTATTGATTGAGGAATATACGTGTATATTATGTTATTCTTACTTTTCTTTTAAAAAAAAAAACAAATTACTCTTTATCAATTGTTAATCTCAATCCATCAAGCGGAATTAAAAAAAAATAAAAAATTTCTCTAACATTATGAGATCGGACATAGTTTTTTTTTTCTTCTAAATATTATGGTTTTTCTTTCATTTGAAATGATATCGAGTTTGACCTCAAATCTCTTGAAAGAACTTAATCAATACACTTCCATTTCATCTCAAATAATATCCCATGCAAAAACATTTAAGCACTAGAAATGTATTTTTTTAAAAAAGAAAAAGAATACACGTAACAAGTCTTCACAATATGTCATATTAGTGTTAATCTTAATTCTTTAAATTAAATGAAGGTTTAAGATTTTATTAGATGATTTTCTCTTAGCTGAATTTATTTTCTTAATGCCAATAGTACATAGTAGTCTTATATAGTTGTCGAAAAATATCAACCATTAAATTCATGAGATTCAGTAATGAAATTCACTTATTTAATGTATAAAATACCTATCCGACAGTTGTTATTTTTTTATTGAATTATAAAAGACTATTATTAAGATTAGCACTACTCTTTTTATGTATTTTATATTTAATAAAATATAAATATACTACCCAATTAATGTCTATCTCATAGATATAACATGCAATTGTTGGGGTTGTTAGAATTATAGTTAAAGTTGTCAAAATTCATTCAGTTAATAATAGGTAGAATCTAACTATTTCCCTAGCCATTTACCTTGTAAAACATAGGCTGTTTGTTTCCATTTTATCTCTTTGTAAGGCTTATATAAGCCAATAGCTTGCTTTATGCTTTTATAAATAGTATATAACAAAAACGTTTACAACAATCCTGTATTAGAGCACCTTCACGGGGCCTGATTGTGAAAGAAAAGAAACTATAGTTTCTTAAGAAAAAAAAGAGTGAAAAGAGAGAGATCAGAAAAGAAGAGAGAGAATTGAAGTATGGAGGATGAAAATAATTTTGTTCAACCAACAATTCCTAGGTTTGATGGTCATTACCATCATTGGTCCATGTTTATAGAAAGTTTTCTTCATTCGAAAAAGCATTGGAGTTTGGTGGAGAATGGAATCCCTTCTACAAAAAAAAAAAAAGAGTGGAACATACTAAAGCACAACGAAAATCAATTCCAGACCAAAAGCTGAAAGACTTGAAGGTTAAGAATTATATGTTTCAAACCATTGATCGAACCATTATGGAGACCATTCTTAATAGAGACATTGTCAAGCATATCTGGGACTCTATGAAGCAGAAGTATCAGGGTTCCATGAGAGTTAAAAGAGCACAACTCTAGGTTCTTCGGAAGGAGTTTGAGGTTCTACAAATGAAAGAGTGTTGATGAGTACTTTATTGGAACGCTCATCATAGCAAATAAGTAGTGATTATTGAAAAGATATTAAGATCAATGACCTCAATGTTCGACTATGTTGTATGTTCAGTTGAAAAGTCTAATAACTTAGACACTTTAATCATTGATGAGTTGTAGAGCAACTTATTGGTACGTTAGCAGAGGATGAACAAGTATGAAAAAGATGAGCAGGAATTAGAGGTTACCAACGATGATAAATTTTATAGAAGAAGAGACAGTCGAGGTCATGAAAGTTTTAGAGGAAGAGGCAAATAAACATTCAACAAAGCCATAATTGAGTGCTACAACTTTCATCAATCATGACATTTTCAATATAAGTGTCCTAAAGAGAAAAAGGAAGCAAATTATGTTGAGCTTAAAGAGACAGAAAAGATGTTGTTGATGTCATATGTAGAGCTTAATCAATCAATGAGAAAAGATGTTTGCTTCTTTGACTTAGGGTGTAGCAATCATATGTGTGCAAATAAGTAGTGATTCTCATATCTTGATGAGGAATTCCCATAATCTTTTAAGCTCAAGAATAATTCGAAGATGGCTATATTGGGAAAAGGTAACATTAAGTTGCAAATTACTGGAGTTACTCAGGTAATCACTGATGCTTTCTATATACTTGAGTTAAGAAATAATTTATTTAGTATTAAACAAATGCAAGAAAAAGGTGTAGCTATTTTAACATAACATGGAGTATGTAGAGTCTATCATCCCAAGAAAGGGCTTATTGTGCAAACAATAATGTCTGCAAATAAGATGTTCATATTCCTTATAAGATTTCTATCGAAAGCTCCCACTTGTTTCCAAACAACTCTTGAAGACAACACTCACCTGTGGCACTGTAGATATAGGCTCCCAAGTCTCAAAAGTCTAAGAACATTGTAGTATAAGCAAATGGTGAGAAGGTTATCACAGTTGAAGGCACCATCCAAAGTATGTATTGATTGTATGGTGGAAAAGCAACACATGGATGCAATTCTAAAGAGGAGTTTATAAAGAGTATCACAAAGACTACAATTGGTACATACTGACATCTGCGGGCCCATCAAACATGTTTCCAATAGTAAGAAGGGGTATTTTATAAGTTCTATTAATGATTACAGTCCTAAGGTGTGGATATTTGTTTTGCTAAGAAAGCTAAAGCATTTACTATCTTCAAGAATTATAAAAACCTTGTTAAGAAAGAGATATGATTTTTTATTCATTGTCTACGCATAAATATGGGTGAAGAGTTCACATCTCTCAAGTTCAATGCCTTTTGCAAAGCTAATGGTATTATCATGCAGCTCACTGCAGCCTACACTCCCCAATACAATGAAGTAGCTGAGCACAAAAACAGGAAAATCATGAACATGGTTAGAAACATGTTATCATAGAAGCAAGTTCCAAAAAATTCCTGGACAGAAGCAGTAAAATGAACAACGTATGTGCTCAATAAAAATCCTATATTGGTAGTGAAAAACATGACTCCTTAAGAGACTTGAAGTGGTGTTAAACCTAATATTGATTATTTTCAGGTTTTTGGATGCATTTGCCATATTCACGTGTTAGGTAGTAAAAAAAAGTTAAATGATAAGAGTTTTCAGTGTGTGTTGCTAGGAGTGAGTGAAGAGTCTAAAGCATATAGACTTTATCGTCCAGCGTCCAAAAAGATAGTTGTAAACAGAGATGTAGTTTTTGTAAGAAAATATATGCTGGAGTTGAGAGAGGAGTAATAAAGATGCAAGACTTGATGTCCTCGAGTGGGAGAGATTGTAATGAAAAAGGAAGTGAAAATGATCAAAGTGAAAAAGAATAAAAAAAGGAGGTGACAGCAGAAGAAGAAGGATGAAAGTTTAGCTTACCTTCAAATGAGTTATTTGAAGCCAATTCTCAAACATTTGAAGAAAACTCACTAGAAGGGAGGAACAAAAGAGTACCATTTTGGATGGAAGGTTATATGAATGGGGGGGATTCTCAGAAGAAGTTGAGCATAATTTGGTTATGTTTACCTCAACTGCAGATTCGATTACATTTTAAGAAACTTTTCAGAGTTTCAAATGGAGAGCTGCAATGGACTTGGAGATAGAAGCGATAAAAAAGAAAAGGACTTGGGAGCTGAGAGATTTGCTCGAAAGAATGAAAAAGATTATAGTAAAATGGGTTTTCAAAACTAAATTCAATGAAAATAGTGAGGTTGATAAGTGTAAGGTTTGGTTGGTGGCAAAAGGGTATGCACGACAACGTGACATAGATTATACTAAATTGTTTGCGCCTGTGGCTAGGTGGGATAAGATTTGAATGGTAATTTTTTTAGCAGTTCAAAATAGTTGGAGTGTGTTTCAACTTGATGTCAAAAGTGCTTTCTTGCATGGAGAGTTAAATGAAGCAGTTTTGTTGAGAAACCACAAGGTTATGAGAATAAAGGTGAAGGGCATAAGGTGTAGAAATTTTTAAAAAAAGATATTGTATGACTTTAAACAAGCCCCTCGTGCATGATACAATTAGATTAAAGCATACTTTGTCAAAACAAATTTGAGAGGTGCAACTGTGAACATACCTTATTCATAAAAACAGAAGATAAAGGTAAAATTTTGATTGTTAGCTTATATGTTGATGATCTAATTTTTACTGGTAATGATGAGAGTATGTTTGTTAAGTTTAAGAATTCTATAAAACTTGAATTTGATATAATTGATTTAGGAAAGATGAAATATTTTCTCGATGTGAAGGTTTTACAAAATTCTGAAGGCATTTATATTAGACAAAGAGTATGCAAAAAGAGTTTTGGAGAGATTTAGGATGGAGAAAAGTAATAGTGTGAAAAATATCATTGTTCCTAGTGTTAGACTAATGAAGGATGAAGAATGAGCCAAAGTGAATGCTATCATGTACAAATAATTGGTCGGAAGTCTTATATATGTAACTGCAATAAGGCCGAACTTGATGTATGTGGTGTGTCTCATTAACAGATTAATGACAAGTCCAACTAAGTTGCATTTACAAGTTGCGAAAAAGGTGTTAAGATACTTGAAAAATATTGTTGATTTGGGAGTCCTTACCAAAAGAAGGGCAATGAAGAGTTGATGGCATATACAAACAATGATTATGCATAAGATGTAGATGACAAGAAAAGTATTTCTGATTATGTGTTCTTACTTAGTGAAGGAGTTGTGTCATGATCCTCTATAAAGTAACTTATGGTTACTCTGTCTACTACTGAAGCAAAGTTTATGGCAGCTACTTTTTGTGTTTGTCAAAGGGAGTGGATGATGAGAGTATTGGAGAAGCTTGGTCACTCTCAAGGCAAGTGTACCACTGTGTTATATGACAACGGTTCTACCATTAAGCTATCCAAGAACCAAGTTATGCACGGAAACAACAAGCATATTGACGCAAGGTTCATTTCTTGCATGATTTGACCAGAGATGGAGTTGTTGGGCTGAAGCATTAGGGCGCACATGAACAAGTTTCAGTTATTATAACAAAACTATAAGCTGGATGTGTTCTTGAAGTTGCGTGAATACTAGGTGTACTGGTGTGTGGTATAGTATATATATATATACGCAATCAATTTAGGGAAGGAATTGTTGGGGTTGTTAGAGTTATAGTTAAATATATCAACATATTATATATATATAATTATGAGGCCGTTTGTTTCTGTGTTTGGAAAGCGTTTCCGAAAAAATTTGATTTTTTTTTGCTTTGAATTAATATGTTTTTGATGTTTTCAAATCATTTTGATGTGCTGATCTCAAAAATAATTTTAAAAAAATAAAATAACATTATTGGCATAAGTGGTTTTTGAAAAGTTGTCATATGGGACACATAGGTAGAGTCTAACTTTTTCCGTAGTTATTTACCATGTGAAACATGGGTTGTTTGTTTCAACTTCATCTCCTCATGAGGCTTATATAAGCCAAGATCTTGCTTTATGCTTTTATAAATAGTATATAAAAAAGAAGTTTACAACAAGAAACTCTCTCATTTCTCTTATTATATATATATATATATAAATCCACTTGAAGCATGATGAAATCATCATAAGGTTTTTGAGTTGTCATGAAATTACATAAATATTTAAAATTTTAGAAGATGTAATAAAATCCCCCTCCAAGTTTAAGAAAATATTATAAAATTATCTTTTTATTTTTAGAATTTCCTTAGTTAATATTAAAAAAAATAGTTAGATTAACAACTTTAGAAAAATTAGGGAAAATGTAAAAAAATAAATTGGGTAGTGGTATTGTTTTTATAGATGAACAATAATAAACTCACTATTTAATTTAGGTTAATTTTGATTTTATTTTAGTATTATTTCTTTTATATGCTGATTATTTATAATTTAATCATGTATATGTATAGTTAAATTATAATTAAGGATAGTTCAAATACAAAATAGGGTTTCTATCAAAAATTTTGATGGTCTTTGTATACAAGGAGATCATTTGTAATTTACCAGATGATTTTGGATCATTTATTACTTTAAAAAATATAGTTGTTGATTTCGATAGAGAAATGATACTTGTCAAAAACATATAGTAAAAAATAATATTTTGATTAATTTATATAATTAGATACCGCAACTAATTTTTTATTTATTTATCAAAAGACATATAATTTTTTTTTTACGTTCCTTATTTTTATATTAATTCTAAGACACTAGAATTATTCGCTAAAATATGTGATCGTCGCTAATGTTTTCTTTTCTATTTGGCTACTCGTTGAATTAAGAGTAGCTCTGTAGTTATATTGGGGATGCAATTTTAAGATTGATTGAAGAAAAGAATATTAGTTTTGGATTACACAAATTGGTTTAAGAATATTCTTAATTGTAAAAAAAAAAAAACTAAAATACGAGAAATTATATGATCATCCCGGCTTGGCAAGCTTACCTTGCAAGAGCATTTTTCAAGTATTAATTGCCATGAATTGAAAATAAACTGATCGAAATGTATGGAAAATAAAGATAATTTCTTCTATTTCTAAGTCGAAGTTTTGCATTTTGAATCACATCTGGATGTGCATATGCCATTCGTTCTTATCAGCCATGTTGATGCACTCTGAGGATCATATTTCCATAACATCTTACAAACAGAACCAGTGGCTTCCCTCTTGTATCCAGTTCTTCAGGTTGGTGATTAAACTAGTAGTTCCTGTCACGTCAAGAAATATGACCCTAATAATGCACGAGAGAGAGAGAGAGAGAGAGGATGACGGTGAGGGGATATTAATTTGAAGGACAGAGACGCCAATCCAGGAAGAGAAGGGCACCAAGATTTTAACGACAAGAAGAGATCATGTCAGAGAAAATAGAATCAATGAGCGATCAGCTTTTCCACGCAGAAGATTAAAATACTTTATGCACAGAGACTGTATGCCCTGCCTGGGAATGTAAAAAGTAAAAAAAATAATATTAGTATAAGGGTTTAGGCATGTAGGGAACGACATGCCTTTCTTTTCCTGTCCACCAATCTCAGTTTCGAAAATTTCCCCACTTGCTAAAATACTGTTTAGAGTTTTTAACTGCTGGTGGAATGTTGTTTGCCCCTTCCTTAAAAAAAAAAAATGTTTTTTAAAAAATCTTAAAATCTTTTTATTTTAAATTAATATATTTTTAATATTTTCATATCGCTGGTGTAAAAAATTATTTTTTAAAAATAAAAAACTTATTTTAATATATTTTAAAATAAAAAATATTTTAAAAAATAATCCCTACCATACTTTCAAATATCTTTTAAGCTGTGTCTACAAAGCGTTTAAACAAATGACTAGAGGGCAAAATGAGGAAGGAGTCCTTCATAAGCGAGCAAGTTGAAAAAGATATTTGCCAGCATAATAGGGTAGCCTGTTGATTTGGACTATAGTTTAGGTCAAGTTTTAAAATATAAGTTGATTTGATATGACTCAGTTGATTTAGTAGATGCGCTTACAACTTGGTACACTTAGCCAAAATCTAATTTATCGTTTGTTTTTTAATTTTTTTAAAAATGACATCAATAATTTAGATTGACTTAGGTTAAACTAGGTTAACCCACTCAACCTATGACTTAGAACATAGCTCTAAACTGGGTTCAACAATCTTATTTTTTAGAATTTATTTTTTATTTAATTAAATAATTATAAAAATAGATATTTGCAATAAAGATAACAAATAAAATTACAAATGAGAAATGTATTTTTTCAATCTAGATTTTTTTTTATTAACACATCTTTTGATTGTTTCAACAAAGCACGTTTATTTTTATTGTAAGTATTGTTTTTATAATAAAAAACTATCATGAATTTAAAAACAACATCACAATATTTTGCAAGTGATTGAAAAACAAAAAGTGATAAGATCATGTAAAAACTCCATCAAAAAATGCAAGAAATAATATTTTATTTTCATTTAATATTCATGAGAAATGAGATAATCGAGGAGGTTTTTTTTAGGGATAACATGAGTATTAAAAAAATAAAGGGGTATTTTTAATACAAAAACAAGAGTGTAAAGAACTCTACAATCATAATCCATTTTTTTTCTTGTTAAAGACAAGATCTTTTAGCCGGAGCACATTATCACTATATATTTTTAAGCTCAAATATTATAAATAAAATATTTCAATATATATATATATATATATATATATATATATATATATAAATATGAAGCTCGATTTGGTTGAGCAGTGGCCTAAGGCGCAGGATACATTTCTCACGTGACAGGCATCACGAGGAGGACGTATTACCTTAATAAATGGAATTGGTAGGGGCCTGGGCTAGGATTAAGCACTACATGGACAGCTGCCCAAAAGCTGCCCGAAAGTATTTATTGATAACAGCCCTTTAAGCTTATAATTATGTTACTTCCTGGACTCACTCATGCTACTAGCTAGTATAATAATAGTAATAGTAATATTAATAGTAATAATAGTGATTATTATTATTATTATTATTATTATTATTATTATTATTATTATTATTAACATAAACTTAAGAAGCTCAGCAATTCACTGTTGCAGGCTTGGGAGAGCGGTTAATGTTGTTTTTTAAAGTGTTTTTTATTTAAAAATGTATTAAAATAATATTTATTTTTTTAATTTTTAAATTTATTTTGACATCAGCACACCAAAACGATCCACAAATACAAAAAAATTATTTCTTTTTTAAAAAATAAAGTTTCATTAAAAGTCGGTGCAACCGTGACCCTAAACAGACATTTATTGGTAATGTGGATTTACACAATGTCAACTTGTTTTTTTATTGATGTAACTTTTTTTAATATTATTTTTTAATGTTGATTTTATTCAAGATTGATCTTTATGTAGGGTTTTTGCCTATTAAAAAAACATTTGATCGTTAAGTTGTTGCTTGATTTTGCAAAATAGTATTTTGATTTTTTGTTTTTGAAACCATTATAACTAAAGGGACTACCATCAAAGATTATAAAAAAAAACCTTGCCCTTTTTCATTCATAAAGGAAAGGAGAAGAAATATCATGTGCGGGAAACGATGAAAGGAGAGAGAAAAAAGAGAAAAGGAAAGGGAAGAAACAATCGTTGTTGTGGCCACAACAAAACTCCATCTCAGACATACACCACCGTAGAAAAATGACAACGACGAGATGATTTCAAAGGCGTCACTAAAGACCATCTTTTGAGGCCAGAGGAGGTCGCATACGCTACCCAAGCACAATGACACCTCTCACATGCTAACACGTGTACTACACACGTCAACCCATATTTATCCTCTATCTTTAATTTAGTCTCTAATTCTATAACAACTCTTCAATTAAGTCTCAAAATTTATCCCACAGTATCCAAGCCTTTTTTTTTTAAATTTAGTCACTCATTCTCTAATAACTTTTCACTTTAATGCATAAAATCATTTAACCCAAGCCTAAATAAGGCCTAAACAACGAGAGAAGAAGGGAAAGAAAAAGAAAGAGACGACTCGCCAATCGAATTAGTGCATTGTGGTCATCTTTATGACTTGAGGTGTGTATTTCAAAGTTAATTCGGGTTGATTATGGTCGATCCAATATGTTATTGCCACAATATTAAAAAACAATATCATTCATAATTTTCTTTAAAGCCAATTTGCATTTTCACTAGTCATTCCTCTTCCCTTTATACCCTAAAAAATGATTAGGTCAAGTTGTAGCGACTTTCAGACAATTTAATTTGATGGTTAACTTAGGTAAGGAATCGGGACAAGAGTTTCAATGTTAACCCATCTGACAGTATTTAATAAAACTGTCAAAGAGTTCCACATGACATGCCTTTTTTTTTTTATCAATAAAACAACATTGTTGGGTTTTAAAAAAAAACAAAGTTTGTTAAGCATCAATTTATGATATTTTTAGTCAATTTAGGTTTCAACTTATTCAATTTTGTTTGCTGTGAGTTTCCATATATTTTTTTAAAAATTGCTTGCAATAATGTTACTTACACCTCGAATTCATACCCATAGTGGAGCACGAGTAACATAACTAGTACCATATATTCATAAAAGATTCTTTCCCCTCTTTTCAGGCTCATATAATGGGATATTTAAGGATAGTTTGGTATTGTGATAGCTTTTGTTTTTTGTCCAACTATAGAGAAAAAATTGTTTGGTTAGCCAAATAGCGTCTGCATTTTGCAATGGATCTCACACATAATTGCATTTCAAACCTTAGTTTTGTAGAAGCTAAAATAACTTGCTTTTCATTCATGGAGAACCATTTTTCATTTATTTTTCATGCAAAAACCTATCTCATGACAATTTTAACCAAACATATATTTTTAAAACTTTTTTTAAAAAACTATAACTGAAAGTGTTTTTCTTAAACCTGTTTTTTTAAATAGCAAAAGATATCGTATGCCTAACACACATTTACTGACATGTTAATAAGAAGACTAGTATGGTGTTGGTAAAAAATTAGTGCCCAATATTTGATTCCAATGGTTTGACCAAATTCATAGAATATTGGAATTAGTTGCATTAGAAATTATTTATGGAAATATATGTATATGGTATGCTTGCTAAAATGAGAAGAAACTATCATTAAATATGTACTAACTTTATGAATATCATCATTTAAAACAAATAAAATAAAACTAAAAAGCCAATAAATAATACTTTGAAGCATTTTTTTAATAACAATCAAGATATTTATTGATAATACCAAAATACCATTAAGACTATGGCATACTGGAAGTCAAAGAAGAAACAAAAAAAGAAGTCACATAGAAAATGACAACTAATAAAAAGCTATAAACCAAAACTCATCACCTATTATACCATTCTAAAATACCATCAGGACCAGTAAACAAATCATTCTTAGAATAAGAGAAATTATTATTCCAAGCCTTTAACCAAGGGGCAAAACGGTAAAGGATGAGTTGAAACATTGTCAAATGTTGCAAAAAAATTCATATGATAACATTGTAAAAGCTCTTTGTTGGAACTCTCCTTTAACCATGACACCTTATTGCCAAATTATTTTTTCTATTTTATTTGGCATACACCCAACAATACCAAACCGGCTCAGAAAACATTGCCATAACCTCTATTTGGTATAAATGAAGGAAAAAATGGCTAACATGCTATATTTCTTCTTCATAAAATAGACAGATTTCCAGACAACAAGTTATTAAACATCAGCGTGTTAAAAAGGTTCTTGAACATATTATATTTTGGAGGAGAATCCATTCAAACATTTCTACCTTTGGTGGGGCAAAACTTTTATACAATAATGGTGTGAATGAGAAAATGTCTAGAAATATAATCATGTTTATTAAAGTGTTGCAAGACTTGATAGTATAAACCCCTTTTGTGCCATCTTCCTATATTTTCTTATCAACTTTGTTAGACCATAATGTAACCCTTATTAACAATTGAATAAGTCTCTATAATTGTTCCTCTTCTGATGTTCATAGCCATCACTTTCAGTTAAGCTTCCATTATTATTGATCCATATCATAATCCTTTATGGCAACCAAGTAAGAGGATGGTGTAGTTGACAAGGAATATGAGTTTGGAAAAAGATACCTTAACAACCCACTTATTAGACATTTTTCTGTCAAAAAATAAATGTAACTCATGTTGCCAACATGAAATTAGCATTTATTCTTCAAAGACTTAATTGTTTTGGAATTTAAGTTGATAATTGAGTATATAGATTACCATGTTTCTAAAAAAAGGACCTTAAAAATAGAAGGCCATTGACATTAGTAGCCTGATACATTTCGCTAATAAGTTCTTACCAACCTTTAAGATTGTGATCTCTTAGTTTTCAAAGCCATTTAAATAGCATTACCTTATTCTTTCCTTGTAAAAAGTCAAAACCTAGACACTCTCTATTTTTTCTCTAACAATCACTTGTCAAGTCACCTTATGTGTTCTACTGTCACTAGAAGCCTTAGACCATAAAAATCTTCTTTGGATCGAAGTAATAACTTGAGCAACTATATTTTGCATTAGAATGATTGATATATTATACAAAGAAAATGAGGACAACATAGTTTTAATAAGACAAACTCTATCTGTCATGCTCAATAATATTTCTTTCTATGATCATAATCTTATACAGATGTTGTTTATCACATGTCTCTAAGTGGAGAGTCTTTTTGGGTTGGCCCCCAAAGGAATTCCTAAGTACTAAACATGTAGTGTATTCATTTGTAATATATTGCATTTACCATTCCTTCCGTAAAACTCATCATCTAGATTGATGCCAACTAGAGAATTTTTATGAAAGTTAACCTTTAGACCTGAAGCCAATTCAAACCACCTCAAATCCTTTTAACATGAGTTAACAAAGTGAAGTCATTAATAACAAACACTAAGGTATCATCTACATATTACAAATGACTCATATATATTCCATTTCCACAACTAATTCCTCTAAACAATCCAGAAGCTAAAGCTCTCTTAAATAAAATTCATAAACCTTCCATAACCATGTCAAAAATAAAAGACGATAATTACACCAGCAACTCAGATTTATTGAATAAACGAGCATTGACTTAGCTTTTCACTATTTAGCATTAGTGTATTGTGCATGACTTGTTCAATTGAGGCAAACTCAATTGTCTCTATTACTTTATAGATGTAATCAAATATGGGACATAACCATCATTGTAAGGGGAAAAGAAAAAGAAAGGAAGAGGTTGATGTTAAAAAGCCATCCATAATGTTTCAAAGGAGCAAACATAAAAAGTTATGACTAATAAAAGGGTTTTTGTGTTGTTGTGGGATCATTAAAATTAAGTTTGATAAAATTTTAAATTTATGGAGATTTTTATTGGAAAATTTATTAAATATAGTTGATAGGTATATTTGAATCAAATTAAAAATAGGATCCTCTCACTTTTTAGGTTAAAAAATTATTGAAATTTAATTTCTAATATAAGTTCTTTAACATGAAACATTAAAATGTCTTTATTATGGATGAATGAGAAATTGATCTCAAAAAACCATTCGTTGACATGTTTTGGTAAACCTCAAAACCCTCTAAAAAAATCTCTATCTATCATAGGCAAAGTGAGTTATCAATTTAAACGCATATGTTCACACGCTGGCCCAACCCGACTTGAGCTCTGGCTTTGACCTGGGGATGAGTTTAATGTAAAATAATATTTTGGGTCACAAAAGATTATTTTTTCTTGCCAATTAAAATTTGACCCTGGACTTGATCCATGAAGAATAATTTCTTTTAGCCCATAAATGATAACAGTCTCTTATAGGAGCATTTATTGCATATCAAAATAGTTTTTTCACCTAAAAAAATTTAGATTTATGGCCACCATGTTGAGATTTAATTCTTGATTTATGATGATTAATCTAAGGTTGATCATCATGAGAATTAATTGTAATGATTATCAAAATTAATTCTTCAACTTTTTAGCTCCTAAACTCCACTATAAAAAAAGGTTTTTGAGGAGGAAGAGTTCGAAAGAAATTTTTCTAGAGTTTCACACACTTTTCCTTACCTTATTTTTATTATTTTGTTCTCTTTTCTTGCTTTAATTTTTCTTTCAAATCTAGATCTTAGGTTCACTTTATTGAGAAAAAATTGAGTTTGTTTTACTTTATTTTAAAGACCTTATTTAGAAATGCATCTAAACCAAAGTGTTGAAATCTTGGAAGACATATAGCAAACATCTTATTTGCACAAGTGATGAGAAATAAAGATTCAAATGACAAAGGGTTCATCATTGACAATAACAAAAGTTTCATTACTTGCATGCAAAGTAACTACGTTTGTTCGTTTTAACTTAAGCATAATTATTTTTAGTACATATACTAGAGCTTTAATTTTATATTAATTACAAGTTTGAATATATGATTAATATGCATTCTACTATTCTTTTATTATATTTATGCTGAAAGCATGTTTGACATGATTTTTTTTTATATAGATTTAAATTACTTTTCTTGAATGATATTTTATGTTTTAAATATTCTTTTTAAGATAAACTAAACTTCATTGATCACTTATCTAATATATTTATTACTGCAAAAATAATTTTTTCTCTCGTAATTTTCCTAAAGTACTAAAATCCACTCCTAACATTTTTATGGTTCATTAGAATTACGTTAAAAGAATTAATTTTTTAAAGTTCTTACAAGTTGATTTGTGTTCGAACCACATGAATTTTTGGGTGCTTGGCCGTTGCCTATTTCTCTTATCCCTCTGTGTGTTTTTTAATACAATGAAAATCCAGGCCAGCCCAATTAGCTCATATGCTGTTTTATGGACATCTGCGATGTGTTTGAGGCCCATAGTCCGGCCTGAAGGCTATTTACACTGATCGGAGAAAATGGTCCCTTCCTTGTCCTTCGTAACTGGGCTTGCGGATTATATGGCTTTAGTTCAATGGGAGAGTTGATTACTAAAACTTAAGTCTTACGTTGTTCAACAAAGTTAATTAGGTAATCCTCGTAGTTTCAAGACCTATTCTCTTACCCCTAACATTCTTAAATATGTTAGTATTTTAGTCCTTTTCTCAACTCCATGTTCTTTTCTAATCTATTTTATTTTTTATTTCTTGAAAAAATAAAAGAAGAAGAAGAAGAAGAAGCAATGATATAAGAAGAATAGATTTGGAAAAAAATACTTTATAACCAAAAAATTAGTAAACTAAGGATGGCCAATATCGGTCAAATAAGAATTAATTTGTTTCATTACTTATTTAAATCTTATTATTAAAATATTTTTATAATTGAATAACAAATTAATTAGTTTTTATAAACTCAATGGACTGAGTTAGAATTAACTCTTGGCCATAAACAAACTAGCTTCATATCTGAGTTTTACAAGAAAGCTAGCAGGAAAGATTTTCCTTTTCTCTTCATCGAAGTCCTAAAATATGGAAGGTTAGTCGTCGGCCTAACTCTCAATAATGTTGCTTTTGTTTTGATATAAATAGTGGTTCATTCAAGAAAATAAATAGGGTTTTTGGAGACAACATAATTATGTTACAAAATCGAGAAAAAAAGATAAAGTAATTATACACATTACCTTTTAATTTGATGGTTTAGATTTTGAAAAAACAAGAAATGAGTGTTAAAAAATAATAAAAATTAATTTTTGAAGCCTTATCTAGATTGAGATGATTCTTTGACATGATATTAAAGTTATAATAACCAAACAATCACGAGTTTGAATTTCACCATCTCAATCCGTTTATTTGATAAAAATTAAGTATAAAAAAATATAACCCTGTATAAATTTGAAGTTCAAAAATCTTTTATTTAAAAAAATATATTAAATCTCACCTACCAACTTAAATCTTGTCACACAACTAACATAAATCCATGCATGAACGCTCAACAGTGGAACAAGAGTCATAAACGGGTTCTGGTAAAAGAGATAAGCTAGTTGACATCCACGAGAATGTCTGCCAGTTGCACTGATAATGGGGACCCTCAAAAGAGATTTTTCAGTGGCATGAATCATGACTCAAAGTAAACACAGAGAGGAAGAAGATAAAAAGGAGAGATTAGCTAATGGCGGGATACTGTGGTCATCCTATTGATGACATGTTCTTTTCTAGAGTGGTTGATGCATTAAGAAAAGTTACCCTACCTAAATGCAGGTGGGGCATTGATGGAGATGATTAGCATACCCGTGAAATGAAAAAAGGAGAGATCTATCATGTCCTTCTACAGGTTTTAAAAACACAGTCCATAACCCATCACCTTTCCTGTCTTTATCCATTTCAATCTCTTAGCTAGCTTCTTCCATTTTTCAGTTTTCAATCCTCAATCCTCATTCAGTTGTAGGTAAATAATCAGAGAATCCTTTGGACGTTCAAGCATTCAACATTTCTTTTATATACCGAGTCTTGTTACCTTCTTGTGTTTGATTATATGATATTGACTTAAGCCTGCAGGACCCAAAGAATGGAGAGTGGACAAATGGTCAACAAGGGCATGAAGATAGAGAATCCATCAGAGACTGAAAGCATGTCCAGTTGTGGCACAAAGTTTACTTCAGGGTTTCAAAGACAGACAAGCGCTTCAAAGATTAATTGCTTATGCTCTCCAACCTCCCATGCTGGTTCTTTCCGGTGCAGGTTACACCGTTCCCCGAGCCTTCAACGAACCAAAAGCATTGACTCTGCATCTCTGAGAGACTCAGAAACTAATATCAACACGACAGCTGATGATACTAGTAACGCACACAATTGAGTCCCAGTAATTCACATGAACGTATTGAATGTACTGTAAGTGTGCTAGCTGTTGCTACCTGCGGTTGTTTGCTCGCATGTATAATGGTCTTGGAGTTGTACATCTGCTATTTTCTTTGTTTTTGTTTCCTCTTGTATAAGTAAAATGTTACCTATTTCTTTCTCTTTCGCTTCTCTCCTTCAGATCAGGAACAGAAAAAGGTTTTGCCAGTAGTTGATTAATGTCTTTTTACTAATGGTGAGCCTAGAAGCTGATTTGGTAAATGAACTTATTAGGATTGCAAGGAACGAGACTTACTACCAACAGAAGTTTTTATTACTGTCGGTCTCCAGGCTATACATCAACGTTTTCTAGAGATTCTAATCAGATTGAAGAACCACTGTTGTTAACCAACATTAGCAGTGTGGCCAACACGAATCAATCAATCCCATGTTTTATTTGAACACTAGCTAGCCCTCAATTCATCCTTGTTGTATAATTTGAATTTTAATCTGTGATTTACTAACGATTGAAGTGTTTTGCTCAAGCTTAAACGATTAATGTGCGTGCTAGATCTGATCAGTGTATTAATAAGTTAAGCTTTCACCGACGGACTCTATACATTGATTATAGGGATCTACCCTTTTCCTCTAAATTGAAATTCTGTCAGCAAATGGTGTGCTTGGGAGAAAAGAAAAGAAAAAGGTGGATGAAATGATCCAAGCACCTGGTATCATCAGCAGAGAATTTAAAAAATAAACAAGACCTGGAAAGTCAAAAAAACATTGGAGGCTTCATTTGAGGCTCGAGCTCAGTACCCTCTAAGTGCAGCATGGTGCTGGCCACACAGTGACTCAAGAAATCTCCACCTTTTAATATCAAATTGATTTGACATGAAGACAACTGACTACCAAGAAAGACCCCACGCACTTACATGATCATTAATAATTGCACTGCCTGTAAAATATTTGAAAGAGTACTACTACTGAAACCTGATTCTGTGAGCAGCGGTGAGAATGTAGACATGTAAGGAAGCCCAAGTACAGGTAGTTTAAATGGAAAAACGAGCATAAGTTATGGAGTCTTAACCTCAAATTAATATAGAAGTTTTAAGTCATGAAGTACAAGCATTACATTTTCGACTTTGGTCCTCCCACCTAAATTTTATTTGGCATATGAAATCTAGCAGGTATGCGGCTGTTTGTTTATTTGATCATGAATGGTCTGGAATGGATGATAATGGCGATCCCTAAGGTCTTCGTTACACTCATAATTAGAGATTGGAATGGCCAGACAGGATCAATGATTTCTCCATTTACCTGTTTCAATTTCAAATGTTACCTTGAGCAATTAACAAGCAACATGCTCTGTTGTGGAAATGAAAATACCAGACAAAAAAATCGAGTTAAAAAATAAAGTATGATGTAAAAGGCGTTCGCTGTTGCTTGAAAACAGAAAGGTTATTGAGAAAAGCTATAATGACAATAATGGAAGCAATCATGATGACAACAATGATGGCCATACCATTGCTGATCTCTAACTGACCTGCCTTGAAAAGTTCTGCCTAACCCTTTTACCAGGTAGAGAGGTGTGTTTAATTTCCAGCATGCAGTCGCTGTCCACTATCATGGTCGACAGCAGTAGAATAATTCCTTTGATTACAAACTGAATTATAGTTAACCAACCTCTAAACCTCCAAAGAAAGAAGGAAATCTATCACCACTTTTGACACTATAATCCAATCTAAGTGATTTTGCTTGTATCAGGCTTCTTGTATCTTGTAATTGGTCACTCGCTTCTTCTTGACATTTTCTGTCCATCATGGGCAGGACTTGAAGCTTGACAAGTCATCCTTGTATGGTGACAGGCAAACTCTTTATATTATATTTAATCCTAATTTCAATTCTGTTTAATCCAACGAAATCCCAACTGATACATAATGGCTAAAAACAAAAGAATAAGATATAATGACAGACAAGAATAAGGAAAACTAGTTGCAATTAATTAACAGGTGAGAATCCAGTTGGATGAAAGGAGACAAAAGTAGATGTTGCAGATTTATGGACGCAAATCAAGAAAATTGGTCCCAGAATTGATGTTCTACAAGTAATTAAGAGTCCTCTTTCTTCCAGTTCCCATAATGAGATCAGCCAGGAGATTAATTTTCTCTCATGTCCTCAAAATTTTCTTTCTTATTATATTAGATTACATCACCATTAGAATTTTTTTTCTTTCTGAGCTACAAAGTACAAGGCATTTCAGAAGAGCAAAACAAGAAAGATAGTGTATAAGTTGCACTTTAAATTACCATCTGCTTCTTGAAGTAAACAAAATTCAATTTTTTTCACTGGAATTTCTATTCATGGACAGCAACTTACTGAACATCCTTTTCGGTCTCGTAGGAAGAGCACAGAAAGCCTTAAACTTGGAACTCCTCCCTAGTCCATCTGATTGCAGATCACTTGCATCTAATTCATCTTCAGCCATTTTCATCCTTAGTGTTGAAACCTTAGATTTTGGTGATTTGAAGCCTGAGACGCTCCATTGGTCATCTGCTTGAATGCTAGTAGTTGTGCTTAATGCAGCTGTTGGCCTTGATGGATCAATATTATGTGCAGCAAGTAGTGCTTTGATGTTGCTAGGCAGCTCAGTGACTTTGCCACCACCCATGGCTGCTCTAGCTTGCTCAAAGAAGAGAACTTGTACCACCACCCTCAGCGGGAGTAACTCATTCTGCGCTGCATGCATGCAGGCTTCGACCGACAGTTTCTTGCAGTCTAGGGCTCTGCACAACCGTTTTCTTTCACTCTTGTTTAGGTCTGGATGTGCCTGGATGTTCGACCATGAAAATTGTGACCATGCACCCATCTTAAAATTTGCTAATATGCATAAGGTAGGAGGTCTAATTCATCTTCTTTTTTTTTTCCAATTATCAAAAGAAAAAAGAAAAAAGAAAAACGAATCCCTTCACCAGTCTTGGACACTAAAGAAGACTATGATTTTTACCCAGAGATTAACTGTCTAAACGTTAAGAAGAGATGCTATATGGTATAAAGTACAGGAAACATGACATGAAGGCAACAAAAGGCAACCACAAATTTACTGTAATCGACTGCTGGCAACAGAGTGGTTCATGCTGAATTTGTTTTTTTTTTTAGTGATAAATTCCATGCTAAATTAGTCTGGTCAGCCTAATCCTAACTGCCAATAACTTTTGAGCTTGACATATCCTGAGGTCAAGAGAGTTGGTTATCTACCAGACAACGGGGACCTACATCCTAGAATTTGATAGTGAAATAAGCCTAGAAATTAAAGTGATAGTGAAATATGTCCTAACATTCAACTGCCATGAAGAATATTCATGATCAAGCCTTGATTTGGGTTATGGTTAATTTTGCAGACTAAAAAGCTATCAATCTGTTATTTACCTTGAGATAAATGTCAATGGCTCTGTAGAGATCATCATGATCAAGCCTTGAGAAATCTGGAATGGCCTCAGCAAGTGTAATGAATTTCGAAAGAGGTAAATTCACGTCTCGGGCAATCTCTTGAAGATAACCATCCACAAGCTTAGCCACCTTCAACTTTGAGCTATGTGATGCTGAAGAAGACCTCCTCCTCTCTTGAAACTCCAAGTCAATATTCTCTGCTGACCGAGACCTCCTCCTTTCAAACCCCAGCTTGGATCTTGGAGGGCTGGTGGGAGGACTCTGCCCGTGTAACATGAACTGCTCCAATATGGTGATGACCAAGTCTACATCATACACTGTATCATTTGCAAGTGAGATGGAGGGTATTAACAGATCCCTTACTGTTGCTTCCTCTAATTGAAGTGCCGCTCTTCTGGTCAATTCCATCTTTGAAGATGAGGAGCCATTGAGAATATTGGCTGCTTTCAAAAGTTTGAGAAGGAAACTGCAAGTTACAGCACCTTTCTCTGATGGGAGTAGGCTTACTATTGTTTCTAGAAACAGCCTGTGCTTTGAAGTTGTCTCGTTGGTCGAGTCTGAATCCGAGTCAGATCCTACTTGCTTATTAAAATTTCGTTCTCTTGATATGTTAGGTAGCCATCGAGCTGCGTAGATTTTCAAGGCCTCCCCAATGAGGTTAGATGGTATCTTTCCACCGGATTTAACTGCCATCATGGTTCTCCAATATAGGTCTATGCCTAATTCTGCCATATCTTCAGCCCACCAACCTTTGCTTGCTGGTTTAAGCCTCTGGCTCTCTGCTCCACTACAAGACACATCATCCCTTTCCCTTCTAGAGTAACTATGCGACAAACTCACCTTTGAGGGATGAGTTAAGACTTTAGAGGCAATAGCTTCAATGCATCTGCTTGTAATTCCAAGGTCTTCTGACCACAAAGGAAATGCTTTGGTGCTCTGTAGAGTGACAATAGCATCTTTCCACCCATGAAGTAGGCAAGAAGTGAAGAAAACTTCAAGCTTGTATATTAGGTTCCCCTTCTCAACATCCTCTGTCATCTGCAGGTAATCGGCCGCACATCTCGCTGCAACAATGTTGTAGGCACTAATAGTGATTGTAATACCATAGCAGAACTTTGCGCAGAGTTCAAATGCCTCAACCCCACCGGGAAAATCAGGGAGCTGGACTATTTGGTGTTGTGAGGATTCAGGGGATTCAGAGCATAGTCTCTGTAGGCGCAAACACTTGGAAAGAAGAGGAAACTGCACAAATCAGCATAAGGATTACTGAGATTATAATCCAATTGAAGTGGAGGAATAGATGCCATGAGCAATATCTTTTGTTCTAGAAAACTTATGGAGCTTTACCTTGTGAAGCAAATATCTACTTCCAGTCACTTGAACTATAAGGTCACTAGAAACTTCAGAGGAGACAGACCTGCATTGCGAAATTAAATCACTCACAACTTTCCTTCAAAATATATATAAGCTGACATTATCTGAATCCTGTTGAATGGCTCATAATTATTTTTACCTGACAGCCTCAGCAGTGTAGAAGGTGTCCGGTCGGGATCCGAGTTTCATAAACTTCATGACTAATCCTTTTGATTTTCTTCTTGATTATATGTTCATCAATTTGCTTTATAGGTATAGTTGAATCAGATAGACCGAACTCCTTCACCAACATAAGCTTCCCATTCAATGCAGGCGAAGCTCCAACAGGTTTCCTTCCTCAACAGCAAGCAAAAGATGTTCTCAGAAGAAGGCAGAACTCAATAATACAACCTGCTTCCTGTATATAGTTTCACTACTACTTAGCAAACCGACAAGTTCTCAACCCAGACAATCAAGAGCTTTAATTTTCATAAATTCAAGAAAAAAGAGAGAAAGGAAACAGATATAATTTTCTTGGAGGAGAATGGATATGCTAGAACAAAAGAATACCAAGAGCTTTTATTGTGGGTGTGATACCAATATCTGTGCGTGTGTGTGTATATATATATAGAACTACTACCACTTGCATGAATTTTCCATAAAGAAGCAAACCCAGAAGATCAAACACTCCAAAGTCTATGTCCTTCCAGTCAAATTCTGTACCCCATATGATTTTGACATGCAACCAAAGAATCAAAGTGCTGCAATCCCATCAAGATCAGATATACCTCAAACATAGTAAAAAGAAAAAAAGAAAAAAGAAAAAAAAGCACCGAACCCCAGATTGTAGAATAAGTTTACAAATTAAGAATGCACATGAGTGTTACTTTGCTTTAAGTAGAAGGAGCATGCTACGTCTTAATAAAGAATGGTTGAAAGATATAAGATTGCAACCTGAAATCTAATGTTCTTCTTGATATGCTCAAACAAGTATAAGCTGCCAATCATATACAGCAAGACAGACAGAAAGGACCTGAAATATTAAAATCTGTGAAGTAAAATACTAATGTTTTTTTGTAGCTAGAACAGGAAGGCGGAGAGTTTTAAGGCTTATTTTCCATGGACATGCCAGCGTGCAATGAGAAAAGGCGACGCCCACGTGCTTATCCTGCGCCCACTTGTGCCCCTCTCTCATCATTCCCCCCAAATTCTATTTTTTCTTACAGGCCTCCTCTTTGATTATTTTAGTCGAACACTATTTTATACGCAACATCGTTCGTACGCCTCTCAAATTCCATTATTAATACCCCAAAAGGAAAGCTATTGTTAAATAAAATAAAAATAAGAAGAACTGTTTAAATGAATTGTGTTAAAGCATGAGGAAAAAAAAGTTACAAAAAATACTAAGCTTTTGTTTGTTTTGTGAAAATAAAAAATATTTTACATGTAAAATATTTTTTAATATTTAATTTAAAAAATATCTAGTTGTTAAACATTTTATATATGATATTTTTCAATAAAGTAATAGTGGAAGTAAAATAAGTAGGGAAAGTAGTGGAGGAGATGGTGGTAGAAGTAACGGTGAAGCATTATAAGAGGGAGGGTAAGATGGTGGTAAAAAAGATAACGGTGAAATGACTGTTATAAAAAGAGAAGGAGGTGGTGAGATGGTCGTGATGATAGAGAAGAAGATGATGTTGAAAGAAAAGATGATGGTGAAGGAGGAGGTGATGATAGTAATGAGATGGAGGTGATAATTGACATAATTGGATAATATTATAAATAAATTACTATTTGTAAAATATTTTATAGAATTTTATGAGTTAAAAATATTTTTTTATAAATGAACTAAATTTGAAGATTAATGTAAAATATTTTATATTAACTAATTTTTCTATAAAATATTTTACAAAAAATAAAAACAAGAAAATATTTTTCAGAAATAAACACAGAAAAATCTAGAAAATATTTTACACAAAACAAACATATTCTAAAAGAAAAAAGGATAGTTCATCACTAATCACTATCAACGTTGGGTAGCCATTTTCTCTTTTGTTTTTTTTATTTCAATTATATTATAGAACTGGTTTTTAGAATTGAAATGATTCATCGAATTTTAATTCTAATTATAATTATTAAACCCGACTCAAATATCAAGTTGAGTTGTATTGAGGAATTTAAGACATGAAACTTAACTTGGATTAAATTTTAATTTGAATTGGAAAAAAATCTAATTAAATCTAATTAATTATGATTTTATTTGCTTGTTAACCTCAACTAGGAACATATTTTTTTAGTAAAATACAAAATAATATGGTTTAGATTAAAAAAAAAATTATTGATTCAAGTAGAATCGATGACACGGTTATCCAATTGTTTTTTGGGATGAGATTTAGGCCGAAAAATGTATAGTTGTAATCACTTCATTCATTCTTTCATTCACATCGTTAACGAGGTGTTCACAAATATATATATATTATGAATGAACAATAAAAATGCCCTTTTGTTTTACTTGGAAGAATTTTGCTAACATTTATTGCATGATGGTCCATGGCCATGAAACCTTCGAATGGTATTGGTGTGAAATGAAGAACCCAATCGTTTCACTTGTCTGCAGAGTTATGTTCATTAGACGAGGCAAGGGAAGGCTGTTGGGTCGTATTTTGGGCGGTCAAGGGTCATTCAAACTCGTCTATATTGGATTCTAATGGTTAAGATTTACGGTAAAATAGCTGTTTTAAAGTATTTTTAACTCGAAAAATATATTTTAAAATTTAATTTCTGACAATGTATTTACAAATTTTTTTCTGACGTTCAAAGTTTGATTATTGAGATTCATGGGAACATGGGCCATAGTTGATTGATGTAGCAAACCTACGAATGATGATCAGCATATGATGTTAGTAGGATGGAAGCCTTCAAGTCTTGGCCAATATAGCAGGAGGGAGTGGTACTAGAAGTGTTGTTTATCTATCTAAAGTTAACAACAAAACCAGCGAATCATATGAATATTGTGATTAATTTAGAGAACTGGGTCAGCTTCTAAAACCCCCATCAATTCTTGCCTAAGCTATGTATAGGCATTCGGCAACCCCACATAACCTGTTGAGTCAAATAACCTGGTTTTCCAGCTAAACTGAAATTATTGAGAGGTGTTTTTTTAGCAGACTTTCTGTCCTCGTCTCGCTGCTTGATTGCTCATAAACAAGAGAAGATACCCTTTATGGGGTTTACAATGACGAGATAGGCATCGAGATTTGAGCATTATGAAAGCAAAAGTAAAAATATGGAGAGGAAACTCTTTCACAAGCACTACGCAATTTTGATTAATTATAAGAGGGAATTAGCAAAGATAATCCAGAATCTCTATCCTTTTTCAAAAAGCCCTCTTTGACATGGTCCACCCCCAATATCCCTCCCTCGTCTTGGAATTACACGCCTAATGAAAAAAACAAAAACAAAAAAGAAGAAGAAAACACACACCCAAGAATCCCTAGTAGGCATGTTTCCTTTGGGTCTCGATGAAATTGCTGAAAGTGTGTCAAACTTTTGTATATCATCCAAATCTTCTGGGCCTTCCTCTTGGCAATCAGACAACATATAGGTTAGCTGGGTTACGGTCTTAAGGAACTGGACATGTCAAATATTGGTGATGTCTTGAAGATTGTCTA
The DNA here is from genome assembly GCA_015852605.2 of Populus deltoides. Taxonomy (NCBI): domain Eukaryota; kingdom Viridiplantae; phylum Streptophyta; class Magnoliopsida; order Malpighiales; family Salicaceae; genus Populus; species Populus deltoides. Next base: position 8,123,963 of record CM027579.2, read on the forward strand.
CCAAATGTTACACAAAATCTGTGCATGATCACTAGGGAGATAAGACCCGACCTGTGCTGGCTTAATCAATGTCCGCAAGAGACCAGGACCCGAACCCCGTGGTGGCTCGATCGGCAGGCCAGCCTCTTTGGACTTTGGAGTGGCAATCTTGATATTTCACAAGTGGGTGGAGGGTAAAGTCGTGGGATCATGTGGTGTTGGGTACAGTTAAAAAAGCAGTGGGCATAACTTGATGTCAACTAAACGTAGGAAAGGGGCTGATTCACAAATGCTGCCTGTAATGGTCCTTCTCCATGCCACCCAACGGGGTGGCCAGCAGACAATGGTCTCTTTTTTGGGACCCACCTTGGGACCCATGAGTTTTCTTTTTCTGGTGGACCCACTGTGCCTTTCGAATACAAGTTGGGACGCTTTACAGTTTGCACACAGATTTGATCGGACTTGACCTTCGGCCTGTCTCGAGTCTCCAGCAAGCTATTTATTTTCTCTCATCTTCCATTAGCGAAGTGAGTGTTTGCTACTTGATAACTGATGTTTTCGGATGGTTAATTATTTAAAAATATATTAAAATGATATTTTTTTTTGTGTTAGTATATTAAAATAATTTTAAAAAATTTAAAAAAAATTAAAATAAAAAATTTTATTTAAAAAAAACACGGTTTCGTTGCGATATCAAATAGATAAAAAAACTGAAGTCTTCAATGAGATTATAGGTTTCATTTAGTATCGCAGCCGCCTAACCGTGCTTTTGAATATTCTTGAATATCTTTTTAGATTTAAATTAATTTTTTTATATTTTTGAATTATTTTATATAAAAAATAAATTAAAAAATTATTATTTTAATATATTTTTAAATAAAAAATATTTTAAAAAATAATCTTTACCTCAAATAATATATACATGTGTGTGTGTGGATCCACACACTCAAGAAATCACCCCCAGAACGGGAAAAAAAATCAGAAAAAGAAAACAAGTGACCCACTTGTTAATATCTCTTGAAAGAAATAAAAATGTAATTTAATAGAGGATAAAGGGTGGGGGAAACAGAATGGAAGAGAGCATGATGACATGATAGCCTTTTCTTTATTCTTCCTGCATAAGCATGAAACCTTCAAATTAATTAAGAAAATATAACTTATTAGAGACAGCATGTAATTCAAATTATTTCACTAATAATATTCAGACTGTTGGACTAGACACTTCATAATTATTAACATGGATTAACCCCCTTGATTTGCTGCACTAAATCCATCTTGAGTTGGATTTAATGTTGAGTTTTGTTTTCACTGGCACATGGTTTTTTTATTTTATTTCCTGATAATAAAGTGTTTTTGGTTTTGTGGTTTGAAAAAAATTATTTTATAAAAAGTATTTTTAGATGAGGTTGGTTTGATATTTATATATATTTGATTAAAACTATGGTTGGAACTGAGGTTGAATAAAAAGTGGTTTAATGTGTTTTGTTAAACATGCTTTTTAAATTAAGATTATAAAATAACTAAAAAAGATATATATTAATATTGATGGTTTTTAATTTAAATATTATAAATTTAACTACCACTATTACATCATTAAATAAATAATATTTTATATCAAATATTTTTTATTGTTCCATCAACTTATCTACAATTTCATCACCTATGAAATTTATTCGATAAGGACTATAATTTTCATGGTTTTTTGAGCGTGTAACAAAATCAGGTAAAATATCATCAGAAACAAAATTGAAATTGCGATTAAATTCTGCAAATGCTACGTCATCATGCGATCTCCTTTCAATTTATATAGTGTTATTGAATAATATTAAATACTAGTTTTTGAGTAAAACACAATTAAAACAAATGAATTTTTTTGGGTCAGACGTGGTCCAATGAGCAATGGAGTCACTATTCACGTGAACAATGACTCGTAAATTAATTCACCTGACATTGTTCACATGAACAGTGCCAAGTGAATTAATCCACCTAATAATGTTCACTTCTTAAAGTGAATATTATACGGAGTGAATTAATTCAATCTGTACATATGACAACAGGCGGGCAATGAACAATGAAAAGCAGTAAATTTTTGCTTCACCAAAGCCGGCGGCTAGAATTCAATTTTTAGTGGAACCATCTCCAAAATCTGCATTCAAATATTTATCAAACCACTATAAATTATAAATTATGGTGAGAATAAAACACGATTCCAACCATAACACGAAACAGACACTAAACCATTTAAATCCAAGCACTCACCTCCTAGAAACTGAAATGACAGGACTATATATATATATATATATATATATATATATATATATATATATATATATATATATATTAGATGGGCTGCAGATGCATATAGATGGACCGCATGGTTATTAATCACAATTTCACATGAAGTCATTGCACGGATGGACAGAGAAAGGAATTGTTCGTAGCTAACATAAGAAAATGTCTTTACCTTGGGTTAGTATATGGTCAAATATGAACTTGTACCATGTAGTATAAATTACGATCACTATATATCCGTGTCATATGTTTATTCCTTGGTTTGAGATGAAAATTTTGTACGTATTAGGACGGGCATGTATATGTATTTGAAAATGTGGTTTGTGGTTGAAATCGTATTTTTTAAATTTTAAAAAAAAATTATATTTTTGTATCGTTTTGATGTGAATGTCAGAATTGATTTTTAAAAATAAAATAATTAAAATATTTCCAAACAAAAAACACTTTAAAAAACAACTATTGCCACACTTATAAACACTCTAATAGTGACACACTAACATGCTTGACAGTGTAGTAGTGGTTGCTTTTTAAATAATCTTTTGTGCCGAAATGCATGCCAATGATTTTTTTTATTTTTTTAAAAATTATTTTTGATATTAGCACATCAAAACGATCCAAAACATACAAACCATATTAAATTTTAATAAAAAAATTAAATTTTTTAAGAATATAGTTTGCACCGCGTTTCCAAACGGTTCCTATAAGTAGCGAACCCCACAGCTAGGATACGACAAATGGGTGGATACTGCGTGCTGGTTATTTTGTTTCGTGGAGGATGAAATGTATCTTTCACATTTTCTGGGACCTCACAACCTCTGCAGGAACGATTAGCACAAATATCCGGCCATGGATGATCCAGAACTCACTTTCAGCTTTCCGAAGTGGTACCCTTTCTCATTTACTCATACATCTTGGTGGGGACTTCGTGTAGCCTAATGAGTCTAATCCTAGGTAAAATTGCCAATTAAGCATCAACAGCCTGCAGCTTACACTTTCTATTTTATGTCCAGCCGTTATTTTGGTCTGATTTTCATGAAAAAAACCAGGCTATGAATCGAGAAATTTATAATTAATATAATATCAGCAGGACCGTATAAAATTAACAATTTGATAATGAATCCTGTCAGCATTAATTGGACCATTTCTCGAATTATGCATGTCATCCTTGTGCAAGGGGCCTCTATAGCGAGTGGATTAACGAAGAAGACGTGCATGCATTTCATAAGAACATACACATACAGGCTGCATAGATTTTGTTTTTTTTTTTTTTAATAATATAAAAGAAAAGGTATGAGGTTTTTACGTATTCGGGTTCTTAAAGAAAGGAACACTAATGTCAAATGAGCTAAGATTTAACGACTTTATCAAGTCTTTTGCCTAAATGGGAATTCAGGCTTAATTCAACAATTTCTCCTCCCGTAAAAGAGATTAATGATGATATATTTACCCTGAAACAGTCCTTTACCATCTCTTTGTCTTGTTAATGTCGAATATTAGGTGGGTTAAGGACAAGTAATGGAGGATTTCCAAGGACAATTAGTCAACAATTAAAAAAAAAAGGGTAAAGAAGGCTTGAAAATCACAATTGTAGTTGGTAAATGATGAGAAAACACAACTTGCGGTTCCCCAATTTATACCCACCTTGATCTTCATCTCCAGTTTGTCAAAGATTCGCGTGCACTGCATGGAGAGGCCAGATGAGTGTGACACGACAAAAAATGCGTTTCAGCTTTAGCTTATTATTGACCGTGGAGAAAAAGGAAAAAAGAAAGTTGATATTGAGATGTTTTTGTGCATCATTAGTACTGATCCAATCATCCATGTCCCCTCCTCTTTCTTTCCTTTTTCACATGGTATTTTAATTTCTTTTCATACGCTCGGTTACTTCCATTTGTTTTTAATTAAATCAGCGCTTAATTAAGATCATTTGAAAACGTGATGCAAATCACGTTTTTAAAAAATTTAATTTTTTTATTAAAATTTAATATATTTTTATATGTTTTGGATGGTTTTAATATGTTAATATTTCATTCGGCTTCATTTAAAAAAAAAGAATCCCCAAAAAGAACAATTTATTGTCTTCATTTAGTTACTAAGAAAATCACATTAAGTGTATATATATTTCCCGAAGGAGGGAGGAGGCAGGCATGGAGAAATGGTGCTTAATTAATCAGTGGTGGAAATGGAGAATTAAGCATGATAAGACGGGGTTGATGGCTTTTAATTAGGCATGTTAGAATCCCATCAAGACCTCACTAATTTTCTAGTTACACAGCTAGCATGAGTGTTCAAATTAAGATAGTATAATAGTGTAGAAATTAAATCCTTTACTTGTTAATCGTTAAGTAGTCCGACTAACCTTTAATAATTTAGATTGTTTCTATCCTATAATTGGTTTTTCCCTTTCTTTTATTCATCGGCCTGGGAATTAAAGTCGATCTTAATTAGTTGATATACATGGATATCAATCAAAATAAAATTTTCTTTTCGTAATATATTAAGAATTCAAGATGATACCATTTAAATTAAACGATTAAAAACATAAAATTTAGTTTTGTTACTCCTCCACGCTTCAAAAAATAATCGACCAGTTTTGGCTTGATTTTTTATGGGTTAAATGAAACATGAGTCAATTGGGTTTTTAATCCTCTTACATTATATCAATTCTCTTTCAATTTCTTTTAAAGTTTTTTATATTCTTTTTTATTTTGTCTGTCGAAGTTCAATTATGTTTTAAAATTAAAACTAAATTTTATTTTTTTTGCATGTTTTGTTTTCTATTAGATTATCTTGTCTACGTGATTCTACTTGTAAGTTTTGACAACCTCACTTAATTTTGATGGTGATTTGTTTTTTAATATTTTTTTTATTTTATGTTTATATATTTTAATTTTTAGAAATTAACGATTATTTTTTTTTAAGTTTTCTTTCTACGATGTGGAGTCATTATAATTGTTTTTCATTCATTAAAATACAATCATAGCGCTTGAAGAGCATTGTTTTTTTAAGTTATAAAAAAATTGGCCCGGTAGCAGCAAAACGTGAAGCATCTATCTAATTCTTAACAAGTAATACACCTCGACCATTTAAAAAAAAAAAAAGTAAAATAAAAATGATGAGATATCAGTATTTCTCAAAGGTGGTATCCATTAAAATATCATTCATGCTCTTACATTATACTGATTTGTTCGGTAGTCAGGAAAGAGTATCACGGCAAGACAATAAGAGGAAAGAAAGGAATTTGTCTCTCCAATCATTTTGTTTTTACTATAGCAATAAGCGTAATCAGCACCAATGAAATCGGAGATTATGACCACTGCTGCTAGGAGATACAAACAACAAATCACTGCAGCTTTGGTCGTCATTCGTAAAAAAAAAGAAAAAGGAATTGACCTTCTTTTATAAATTACTGTGCTGTGGGTTGCTTCAGATCAACTTTACTATCAATATTTGACGAAGATAATTAAACGATAAAGAAAAAGATAGCAATGCCTGGTGATCTCTGCTCTAACATCGGCCAAGATAAACTCTACCTCGATGGTGAGCTCATGCAGACGTGTCGTTCGAGTCTGGCTGAGCTTGCTTTATGGATATTTTCCAATCATTACGTTAGTCATAAATCACAATGCTATTGCTGATACAGTGATGTGTTCCTTCGTTTGCAAAAGGCAGTCTACAAAAGGGTACATTACACAGTGTCAAGATTAAGAATTATTTAGTATATATCAACTAAGATTTACATCATGTCGTTTTCTTGAAGATTCTTCGAGGAAAACAAAAAACATGAAACTTGTATACTTAAATCTTCGTCAGCCTGTAGGAGATTCCTACAAGGAAAGCGATTCTACGGTGTAACATGAGTTGTCTATTCTCGTTGCAGAAAGCAAGTCTTGAAGAACTGTAGGGGAATATTCAATTTTCAAGCCCTGTGTGCTAGCAGCACTGCTATGTATATGTATATGTATATACCTGAGTATATACCCACAGGGCAAAAAGAGAAGGATAATCATGAGGATCCATCGACAAAGTGGTACCGATCGAAGAGCAAATGTTGGTCAACTTTTTTTTTTATTAAAAGGAGGGGCGGGGAAAGAAAAAGGTTTCTACCAAAAGAAAAATGTTCTCGTTGAATTAAGTACTCTTTATTTCATTATAATAAGGTTTTCTTTTCTGTAAGAGTTATCTACCCCCAGCTTTTTCTTTGAATCCATTTGAAAATCCTAATTTCCAAGAGGGATTTAAACTTACTCTAGTAAATTTAAGATGAGAAAATCAAGGGTGAAATCTTTTTTGAATTGCAAATATATTTTATGTTATTTAATTCTCAGTTCAAGGTCAAGATTATATATTGTTTTTTTATTTTTTTATGGAACATGAATATTCTATGAATCTTGAACTATATGATACAGATAACTCTTTTTTTTAATAAAATTTCATTCCATCCTTTTTAGAGCTCGAATAAAAAACTTTCAAGTGAAATTGAGGTCCCCAGTTTTAATGGTTAAAATTGTATTTTCAGGGCCAAATTATCTCAAATGGGAAAGAAAGAAAAAAAGAAAAAAAAAACATGATCTCAAGCATTGATGTGTTTTTCAAAGTATTTACCTCGGGGTGCTTGCTTTTCATCTGTTTCATTACCCGCAAAGCTCCAAGAAAAGGTAGATGACCCTTCGCCACTTTAAGCATGCTTGGTTTTTGAGCTTGATTCTATCCTTGTATCCTGTACTCCAAGGATAACTAGCTCGCATAATGGTGAGAACATAAATAACAAATCAAAAGCCCGTGCTAACAAGCGAGAAGAACAAACACTTGTACCATGCACAGGGCCAGAGTGTAAGCTTCGAAGCACTGTGATCAGGATTTGGGCTCCATGTGACAGGAAATAGAAGCTGTTGATGCCCAAAAAAGGGCAGCCCCACTGCCACTACCATGCTGGCCTTACGTTTATGAATATGGACAAGTGTTTGTACAAGGACAAGACTGGAACACCCATGACTCCATGAGACAAACACCATTCCTTCAAGCATGTGAAGATCGTCTCTAAGGACTCTAAATTTCAGGCTTTAGGCTCTAGCATTGTTCGTATTAGAGCCAGAATGCCAGTGAGAGCTATGCATGTGGGCGGTAGCAATTGGTAAGGGCACATTGACAGGGACATGACCACCAAAAGAGGGTTTGACTGCGTTCTGGTTCTCTCAAAGTGCATACAGTCCACAGGTTGTCTAGGATTGTCAGATATAAGCGCTTGGAAGGCAGTCCTTCAGACCCTTCAATTATTCTTAATTGGGGTCAATCAGACCTTGTGTTCTCTAATTTTGAACAAAATCAAAGGACACAAGGTCTAATTGGCTAGCTTTAAAACCAGACAAAATCAAAAAACACAGAGAGCGACTGACCAAATTTAAAACAGAGGAAATGAATGCGAATAGCCAGACCCAGAACAAACATAAGAGTAAATTCAAAGGGGAGTCGATGCTTGAAAAACATTTCGGCTGGGCTGTTCATAGTCGAAACCTTGATAGGAAAGTGATCCTTACTGACAGTTCAGGCCCTTGGAGATGCCAGCCCTTTAAAGCTCCAAGTTGGCCCAGTTATTGTTCTTATAGGTCTTAAGGTGGGCAGGCCCGCGCAATTGCTCATTTTATTTTTTATGTTTTTTTGCTAAGGTGGGGGCAGACGAGGCATTATTCATCCAATTTTTTTTTTTTTAATAAGAACAACTAGATGACTTTTCATCTCTAGTTGAGCAGGTGATATTTTAGGTGGCTAGAAAGTTAGGTTTTTAACTTTTTGGATTAAAAAATGTAAATTTAAAAAGAAATTAAAAATCCCGGATTTTCTCAACTTCTTGGAGAAAAAAAGTCAATTTCAACAATTTTTTTATTCCAAAAGACCTAAAAATGCTGAAAAACATAAATAGAACCATTTATGGCTTTAAATTTGCCAACAATTGGTTAAAAAACCAATAATCAACTTTAATTAAAAACTCCCATACTTATAATCTATCTTTTTCATGCACAATAAAGATTGGAAAACATATAATATATTTTTTTTTATTGAAAACAACTCTTTGAAATTAAGATTGATTTTTCTTTTCGTTGAAATCTGGCCCACCAGTGATTTTTTATCTTTTTTTTATATAATTTAATGATTTTCATTTTATTTTCTCAAACTCAAAAACTAAAAATTAAAAAAATAAAGATATATATTGAAACAAAATTTTCAAAAATTAAGGGGCTAAAAAGAAATTGACAAGATAATAGATGGACCAAAGAAGACTTTTAGCATCAATTTGTAAATGGCCATCTAGTTTCCTATATTTTTCACTTTGGTTTTTTATTTTTAAATTTCTCTTTTTTTACATATCATAAACAATTAATCATAAAAATATCAAATCAAAAAGAAAAAAATTTGAGTATTAAAATAAAAAAAATGGCATTGTTATAATTTATAGTGAAATATGAGAGGCGGCAAAAAAAAAAAAAACTACAGTGAATTAAATTCCCCACACATTTTAAGTTATTTTAATTAATTAATTAGTTAATAATATGTATTTGTGTATACGTTTGGGCAGATACATGAATGATGGGATTTTGGTGCAGTTTTCCACTTCTTTTTCTTTTTGTGACGCGTGGGCTCCGCCTAGTAATTAAGGATTAGAAGTGAAGCAGTCCTTGCGTCGTCCAATCTCAGTTTAGTAAAAATGCGTCGAGTGTCAACCATTGTGGGCACCCAAGTCGTTCCGTGGGCAGACCAAATCGCCCGTTACAACGGACACCACCCCTTAAGGCATGATTGGAACTTTATAATTAATCAAGAGCTGGCATGTTCAATTTTCCATGGAAGTGGCTCCATCTTCTTGCATTAAGAGGAATCATTCAACTGGACCACTTATTGTCTTCCACCTGTCCTTCAGATTTTGACTACATGATAGGAAGTTGACTTTCGTAATTTAGGGCATAAGAAAGTGATGATAATACAAGTAACTTAAGACTCATGTGTTGGATAATCGGTTAATTTTATAGTTCTAACAATTTAATTCATTTTTTTAGCCAAGGTGGCTAGTACTTGGTACCTACAAAAAGATTTTTTTAAGCGAAAATACAATGATATTTTAGAGAGAAACTCTTAAAATAAATATGCAGTGAAAAATGGAGATCGAGAACCTTCTCTTTTAAGGATTTCATTGGATCTTTATAACCCATTATCTTCTTTGTCTAAGAGAAAAAATGTATCTCACTTGATCAAAGAGAAAATATCTTTGTACGCTTGGACTTAACACTCGGCTAAGCCTACGAGAGCTAGGTTTAGTAAATCGATGGGCGCCATACATGTTTGGGCTCAGCACTTAAATAAGCTCACGAGAGTTGGATCTGACAAATCATCATACCTATACATGATTGGGTTATGTTCTTCGCCAAGCTCAAAAGAGCTGAGTCTAGCAAATCTTCAAACCCATACATAATTAGGCTCAGCTCTTGGTCGAGTTTAGGAGAGTTGGGTTTGGTAGTCGCCAAACCCATTCATGCCTGAACTTAGTGCTTGGCTGAGCCCAAGAGAGTTTGATCTGGTAGATCGCTAAACTCATACATGATTGGGCTCAATGCTTAGCCGAGCTTAGGAGAGCTAAGTCTAGCAGATCTTCAGATCCATACATGATTGGGTTGAATGCTTAGTCGATCCCAAGGATGTTGGGTTACCACTCGGTCTCTGGTTCCTCTAAATGAGAAACCAAAATAAAATAAAAACAAAAACAAAATATATTGATCCATTAAAAAGTTTATCAAAATACATACAAAAACAAAATATGTTAATCCATCTAAGTCTATATACAATTCCTCTAAGCCTATAAGAATGAGGAAAAGTCATATAATCAATACTATTTTATATGTCAGACAATCATAACACCGAGGTAATATGGAGTATAAAGGGTCTTACGCAGAGTTATTTCGTGACCATCACTAGTCGAAGGTCTATTTTTTTTGTTTATGAAGTACAGGAGGTCGTGCACTTCGAGAGTTTTGATTTAGGACATGCAATGCATGTTTGGTGATACGGTGCATGGTATTTTTTAAAAATATTTTTAAATTGAAAATACATCAAAATGTTATTTTTTTTTATATTTCTAACATAAGCATATAAAAAAAATTGAAAGACACTTAAAAAGCATTAATTTGATTTTTTTTTCAATGTGAAAAACACTTTTAAAAGCAGGTTGAACAACATTACCAAACACAATCTCAATTAGATACGGTTAAAGTCTAAAATTAATGTCTTCATTACAACAAGAAGAAAAAAGGTATGGAAACATAATGTATTCACTAAGGGTGTCAAAAACATTGACTAAGTAAGAAAACCATAAAAACCAAAAAAACAATTAATCAAAAACACTAAACTAGGAGAAAAATTGAAAAACCTATTTAGAGAAAACAGAAAAAACACTCAGTTTGGTTCAGTTTTGATTTTAGAAACTGAAACCATGTAAACCAGAACGGATCAGACCAAATGTGAACCAACTTAAAAAAAGGTATAAATAGAAATTTAACCTAACCCTAAAGCATTTCCTTTTTTTAAGTATTTCATGTAATTTAACTGTAATTTTTTTTCTCCTATCTCTTATCAATTTTTATGAGATCTAAATTGAAGAAATACAATAAGACTGATTTTGATTTGGGTCTAGTTATTGAGCTTGAAAGATTTGAGATTTGGGGTTTACATTGAGCTTGTAAGGTGTAAAATTCTCTTTTCTCGTAACATTTAAGTTGCCATTGTTGCATCTAGTTCTTGAGTCATGGAACGAGGAGTCCATTGATTTTAATGTTTACCTTTCTTTTTGGCATTTACTGTTAATATTTGAAAATGTTAATGGGGTTATCCTTGATAACTTGAGTTTCTTGGCTAACAATAATCTGGAATGGTATTATTGTTCTTAGTATACAACTTGCTAAGAATGCAAAAAAGAGATTTCTGATCTCTTCATATTATTCTGATGACAAGAACCTAACATGGGTCCGGAAAAAAATCAAAATCAATGCAAAAAATCATTATGGATTTTTTTGTGTAATGCATGAAATGATGTCTTTTTTTTATTAGTGATTCTGTAATTATCTAATTTAATAGAATGCCTAAAATCATGTTAGTTTTAAATAATATGTATATTTCTTCTTCTTCACCACCCATCTATTATTTTGGATTTGAATGTAAGAATTAGCTTCAATTTTCACTGATAAAATTTGGCATATGAGAGAGATGGGTTTCATTTCTTATAAGGTACATTATTATTGTTGCATTTATCTAATACATATTAACTTCACCTGGTTTAATGAGATAGTATGACTAAATGGTATTTGTTATTTCCATAGTTTTGAAACCCGGATCGGCCCGGCGGTTCGACCTGGGACCCGGCCGACCCGGTCCTAGGACCGGTTCTGGTCTAAGTAAAAAACCACTGGGGAGTTGGCCCGGCAAAACCCGGTCAACCCGGCGGGTCGACCTGGAACCCGGGCGACCCAGGTAAACCCGGCTGAGACCCGACCTCTCTTTTTTAAAAAAAATATACATGGACGTGAAACCACGTTGTTTTGGACTCTCATTTCCTATTTCTACATTTTCTCAGAAACCAAACTGAGGATATCAAAGAGCAGGGGATTTCAAAGTAAATCATTTAATAAAAAAATATCTTCGCACCAACAGAAAGAAATTGTAAAGCCCTTAAATTTCAATTCAAAGAAAATGAAAAGAAGAAAAAATCATAATTTTAGTAGGTATGAAAAACATATAAAATCTCTTCTTGAGTATTAAAAACTCTGTTTCGATGATCTCATGAAACATCAAAAGACTAGGATGATCATCATAATATTTTAAGACCCTTTCAATGCTCTTTTCCTTAATATTTTCTCAAGAAACAAACGGAACCCAGATGAGAACACCAATTTACCTTCAAGTCCAAGCGCTTTTCCCATCCACTTGGCACTTGCAAATCGAGGTCCAATTCTTGAGATTCGCTCTCTACAGAATCACCACAACGTTCCTATCATCTGTGTATCTACTCAAAAGCCTTACCAAAGAGCTCACCTCAGCTGCCATATTCACACAAAAAAGAGCTCCTTTTCTTCTTCTTCACAACAGCAGCAGCAGGGCACCCCTGCCTGAAAACGCGCTCCAGCGGCTTCTCCATCAAATGTGCCCTAATCTCGACCCTTATCCTTTCTTAGGGCTTGGGGTCCTTTGAATTCTTGTGGAGGATTTTGTCGAGGCTTCCATTGGAGCTAGAGAGACAGAGAGAGAGTAGGTAATTTGTGTTAAAATTTAACACCTGTTATTAACAGGCTGTTAATGTATATAAGAGGGGAGTTAGAATATAAATAGAGGGATAGATATATGCCATAGGAAAAAAGTGCCTCTCTCTATCTCTGACTCTTTCTGGCTCCTTTTTTTTTTGTTGACCCGGGTTAACCCGGGTCAACCCATCTGACCCGTGACCCGATTATTAGACCGGGTTGACCACCGGGTCGGGATTCAAAACTATTGTTATTTCTACGAGCATTTTAGTACCGTGTTAACATTCCTAACCTTTTAATAACTTTTTTCCATAGTTTTTATTAAACTTACAATTAATCATCATTTGATTCATATTATGATTGTTGTTTTTTTATTCCTGATGGATAATAAAAAGATCCTACACTAAAGAATCAAATCCTTCAAGTTTAGAACCCAATCCTTCACTTGTTCTAGTTACTACCTCTAGTACAAATAGTAATACTAAAGGTAATAACATCCACCTTCTAGATCTAATAAAAAAAACATTCTAAATTTAGGATCACTTTTAAAAATATGATGTCCTAAAACCCCTCAAATTGTATTTATATATTATGAAAAAGACTATGCTGGTCATACTATACTTAATGGGATAAGTAATATGTGGAGTTGTCTAGGTGTATGCAAAAAAATTTCTCTTATGATTGATTGAACGAAAAAAAACTTTGGTTTTAAAACCTAAGCCTAAAATAAAGAGGGATAATAAGGGAGAGGAAGATCTGGTGATTATTAAGACAATATGTTATAATTATAATGAGTGTCGGAAAGCCATGACAAAAATGATTATACTTGATGAGCCGCCTTCTAACTTTATAAAGAACTAATAATTTAAGTCATTTTGTCAGTTAATGCAACCAAAATTTAATATTCCTTGTCATTTTATGATTTTGAGAGATTATTTGAAAACATATATGTATATATAAGAAGGTAAAATTAAAGAAACTTCTTAGAGATTAACGAGTATGTTTAACAACAAATACTTGTACATCAATCCAAAATATTAATTTTAAGTGTTTAACTACCTGTTAAATTGATAATAGTTGGAACTTGAATAAGAAAATTATAAATTTTTATCAAGTTTCTAATCATAAGGGCGAAACAATTGGATAAACGATCGAGAGTTTCTTGTTAGAATGAGAAATTGATAAGATTTTAATGGTTACAATAGACAATACAAGTTCAAATAATTTGATTGTTAAATATTTGAAGAGAGTAATAAATGGTTTGAGCAACTAATATCTTGTCAAATGAGTTCATATATGTTAGATATTATGCACATATTGTTAAGTTATTGTATTTGTGAGATTGTAAGATATTGATGAGTTTGTGGTTAATATTAGGAATGTAATAAGATTTGTTAGATTTTCTCCTTCTATGCAAATCATATTTAATCAATGTGCAAAGAGATTGAAAATTGAGACTAGAAAATCAATTCATTTGGATGCTACAAGTAGATAAAACTCAGTATGATACTAGAAACTACTAAGAAATTTAAGGTGGTTTTTTATGAGGTTAAAAGAAATTGATTCTAGGTATTTGAGTTACTTTAAGGTTGATTCAAAGGGAAGATAAAAAAAAAATTAGGTCCTTATATTTTAGAAAAGTAGGAAAATGTTAAATATTTTGTGAAGTGCTTGAAACTATTTTACACTTATAATTAAATTTTCTGGCTTCCTGTATGTGACATCTAATTCTTTCTGTCATAAATTGATTTCCATGCATATAAACATATCTCAACTTTGTAGAAATGAAGATATTGTTTTAGGTGAAATAGCTAAGAATATTATGATAAAGTATCAGAAATATTGAGGGGATGAAGATAAAAAAAAAATGTTGTATGAGCTATTGTGTTAGATCCACGTTTCAAATTGAAATATATAAGATTTTGTTCTGGACAATTATATGATGTTGAAAATACTGAAATTTTACAAAGAAAGTTACAGATACTTTATTAAGGTTGTATGAGTATTATATGAAAGTTGATGAGGAAGTAGAGATTATGCATGATGCTGAAATTAGTAGAAATAAACATGATGTTAATGTTGATTCGATTATGATATATGATATGTCAAATGACTTGACTTTTCAATTTAAAAAACATTTAAATAAGGAAGATGATGTGGAGAGAAAAAAAAAGATTGAGAGGTTTTTAGATGATGCTTTTAATGATCCTAATGATTCCAAATTAGATATTTTAGTTTGATAAAGTTGTAATGTTATAAAATATAAGATATTTTCTAAGGCAGCACATATGATGGAAATGTTGGTATCTACTATTTGTTTTTTTCTGAAGCAACCTTCAACACTAACGGTTGTATATTATATCCATTTTTTTCTTTATCAATAGTGCAAGCAGTTTTTTTTTAATCAAAATTGGTTGTATTTAACATCAATTCCAATCAACATTAGAGTCTTCATGGATTATATTGAAAATTCTGATATAATTGAGTTAGATGATTTGTCTTACAAATTTAAAATTTGTTATTTTATATTATAATTTCTTTAAATATATTTAATCTAACATGTTTAATTTATGATTTTGCAGAATTTGATAAAAGTTGATATTCTATAATGATTGTAACTATTGTTGGTGATGTTTGTGAAATGATGGAATATAATTATTTTAGGCAATTGATTTACTGCACCTTATTCATTCCCTTATAATTTTGCATTGTTAATTCTTTTATTAATCAAAATCTAGTTTATTGCTAATTTGCTAGGGTGTTTTTATAGCATTAACTTTGCATGATATTTTGACTTTTATTGTTGTTGGACTTTCTAGATTCTATTGTTACTGGATTGTTTTACTTCAAACTGTGATAGATATTTTTGTTAAATTTATGCTAATCTAGATTTTTTTTGTATTAGATTTGCTTATCTGTTGCTAATGTATTTGCTTATTTCTAGTATGAACCTTTATTAACTTGAGTTGTCCATATTTTCTTAGTCTCTATAGTATGGTTTTTTTATTGGACCAAAACTTTATTCTTATATACACCTATAAACAAAAAATAGAAGGTTCAATAGAGTCATAGTAACACAAATTTGATCATGCATATTGTATAGTGTAATGAATTCGCCTTGTAGGAAAAAAAAATGCAAATGTCTAATTGGATTCTTGTTAATTTCAATTTTCAATTTAGTAATGGAGTTGGGATGGTTTTGTCAAAAAGCCTAATAAAAAAAAGTTTGCTTAAAAAGCTTATAAAGAACAAAACTTAACTAGAAATTACTAAAGTCCAATTTAATATAGGTTCATTTAAAAAAACCAAAAATAATCTCATTTAATAGGTGTTGGGTTTTCTGGTTTTTAATCCAAAAAAAACTAACCTATACTTAATCGAACTAGTTTGGTTTGAACTGGTTTTTGGTTTGGTATGAGATATATTCTCAAGAAATAACATTTCCTGGTTTGGTTGGATTTTGGAACCCCAATTGAATCAGACCAAATTGTGAACACCCTTAATATTCATTGTATAAATTCCTTGTAAATAGTATTAAAAGAATTTGAAATTTGTTTGTCTTTTCCATGTGAAATAACATTATTTTTAAAGTGTCGTTCGTTTTCATTACAAAAAAAAATGTTATTAGATTAGAAAAAAAAAAAATTTATAATTATACAACGATGCCAAGAATTGCTTTAATTTTTTTATGAGAAACAAATAAAAGGAAACATTGCATATTTGTTTATAGTTTTGCAAATAGTCATACATCATAACTATTTGAGTTTTGTTCAAATGATACAATAAAATTTTGAAAACACTTGTCGTTTTACTAGACACCATAAAAACTTTAATTATTAAATTCAAACTGGTTTAAAAAGTCAAATTTAGACTCAATTGACCCGAGATTTGAACCAGTTTGGGTTAAAGAAAAAATAAGGCAAGGAGTTGACTCAGCCTAAAATCTAGGTTGACTCGTGACCCGGTTGACCAGGTAAAACTCGGTGAAATTCTAGGATTGACCTTACTTGTTGCTCAAACTTTCAAACTTTTATGTATACTCTTAAACTTTGAAGTTACATTAAGCACAACATTGAAGCATTTAAGATAAACAAAACCCACAAAGAAAGAAAAAAAAGGTCGTTAAAGTAAGATATCAAGAAAAATTGAACTAAAACTCACTTTTCACAATCAAAATAAAAAAGAAATGGGGGAAATAGAGCAATAAATAGATGAAAAAGACCTTATTTTTAGATTTGACAAGAAATACGTTGGAGATAATAGAGGTTGGTGGAGATCAAGGGCATTTATTAAGGTGGCAATATAAGAATTGAAAGGACGAGAGCTCTTAAAATAATAATAAAAAAAAACATAGGAGAATTTAGAGTAATTTTGGGATGAAAGGTTATGATTTGGATTTAACTTGTTTACAACAAGAAAAGGAAGGTTGGGAGATAGGGAGGAGTGTTAAAGAAAATTTATAATCTAATGTCCTAAGATGATTGTATTTAAATGAGGGTAATGAATTATTATTTTTTATTATTTATCCTGTTTGTTTTTATATTTCAAAAGCGTCTTTGAAATAATTTAAATTTTTTTATTTTAAATTAATTTTTTTATATATTTTTAGATCATTTTAATGCGTTGTTATCAAATATAATTTAAAAAATAATTGCAGCTATATTTTGAAAGAGGATAATTTAATGGATTGACTCTCTTGATATAAGATTTGAAATTTGCCCTAAATCTGGCTTTATAAATATAATAAAAACATTGTCAATCACTTAAAAAAAAAAATCCAACAATATTATAGGAGGAAGTAATATTAAACATGGTTGAGACTGAGGTTACTGAATGGATCCACATTCAAGGCCTTACAAATACTTCAGCCACGATTAATTTGTGGTTTGGAAAAAAAAAAAAGAGTATTTATAAACTTAGCATCCTTAACCTCCAAGGTAATTTTGCACCGCCAGTCTCCCCTCCGCGTAAACCTTGTTAAGCTTCTGAAAACTTAGCCGTGGAATATACACGTGTCTGTGGCCAACTTATGCCACATGGATAGGCCTAGGCCACGATTGAAGGAGATATAAACTATTGCGGTAGGTGTTGTGGTTATAATTTGAAAAAAATTATTTTATAAAAAATATTTTTGGTTGAGGTTAATTTGAAAAATAGATATTTGGTTAAAACTGTGGTTGAAATTAAGGTTGAAGAAAAAGTGGTTTAATGAGTTTAGTTGAGAATGCTTTTGAAATTGAGGTTATAAAATAATTTTTAAAAATATATATATATATATATATATATATATATATATATTAATGGTTTTAAATTTAAATAGAGTAGAATTAACTACTCCTATTACATCATGAAATAAATAATACTTGATATAAAATATTTTTTATTATTTCGTTAAACTATTTATAATTCCATTGCATACAAAATTCAACCGATAAGAACTACAGTTTTCATAATTTTGTGAGTGTGTAATAAAATCAGATAAAATATTATCAAGTATAAAATTGATATTATAGTGCGAGTGAATTTAATTTACTCTATGCTAGTTTTTCAGGAAAAAAATATTGTTCACTCTAAACTAGTTTTTTTTTTAATTGTTAAAAAAATTAATACACTGAAGGAAAAAAAAAGCACGTGAACAGTGCAAAGTGAATTGCACTGTTCACATGAACAGTGCAATTCACTGAACAGTGCGTGTTTCACAGGTTGAAACTCGTAAAAAAGCAGTATTTTACTGCTTCTGAAAAATCATGGTCCTGCCGCATATAAATGGCGGGACCCATGTGTTTTTTGATGGTTTAACCATTTGTAACCAAACGGGCATTTCATGCGTTTTTGAAAAAACACGAACGCTATCGCATAGTCAAACGGCTTCTATTCAAAGATAGTTTGTTTGTTTTTTTTTTTTAAGTTTTTAAAATTTTAATTTTTTTAATTATTATTGTTTTATATATTTAAAATTTTTTATATGTTGATATTGAAAATAAATTTTAAAAAATAAAATAAAAATATTATTTTAATATATTTTTAAATAAAAATATTTATAAAATAACCGTTGTTACAACGTTACTCTACTAAGCAGCCTTCACCAGATAAACTGAAATTGGGACGAGGGGGGTTGACTATCCTGACATCATTTTGCCATTTTCATGAAGCTCTCTTGGAAATAGAGTTATCAGATTTGATTCCTTTTTCTTTTTTTTTTCCTTTCATGTATATAAGATTATTAAATATTTTGTAAATTGTGTTCCTTCCTTATGCATAAACATGAGATTTTATCATTATTCATGGATATCATTTTTATATAAAAAATAAAATTAAAAATTTTAATATACAAATTAATTTCTCATATTTTAAAATGATAGCGTATCACACAAAAAATAAAAAGATTTGAACGTGTTATTGGTTATTTTTTTAATTTTTCTTTTCATTTTAGTTGGTTTTGAATTTTCAAATAAATGAAGATTAAGGTAATTTATGAAAAAGATGGTAGAAAAAAAATATTATGGTCAATAAAGACACTTCCTCTCGTCTCTAATTATGCCATGTGCTGCTAATCACAATCCAAATCAAGTCCTCTCAAGAAAAAAAAAATAATTTAAAATATAAGTCCAGAAAAGTCTTTGGAACGCAGTTCAAAAAGCGTTTTTTAAAAATTTAAAATTTTTTATATAAAATTAATTTTTATATATTTTTAAATTAATATCAAAACAATTTTTTAAAAATAAAAAAATTATTATTTTAATATATTTTTAAATAAAAAATACTTTAAAATACCACAAAACTATCTCTAACCTCTCATAGAAGTAACTTCTAATAATAATACATAAATCCAATTAAACACAGCACACACATGAAAAAAATCTAAATATCAAGTTGATCGAATAATAATAACTGGTTAGGTTTTAGATTTGTTTCTTAAATATCACCGGTTCGAATCTCATAAATTTCAGAGTCATTGGAGGTTTACATGGTCGTTAATTTCAAAAATCGTGAGATTAGTTAAGGTACGCGCAAGCTGATCCGGATACTCACGTTAATCTAAAAAAAAAAACTATAAACCTCAAATTTCTTTTCTTTACAAACATTGAGTATTTCAATAGATTTTGTAGATCATAAGCATGCGATAAGTTATGAATTGAACACTATTCTCTTTTTTTATGGTAATAATATATTTTTATTTTTCTTCATCATTGTAATCAGTAGTATAATTATAAAATATTTGTACTTTAAGTAAAAAATAACAAGCAACTTAATAGGATTATAATTATAATATCTTCAAATAATTATAAAAATTACTACAAATAACGCATTAAAATCCAAGCCTGATAAATTATTATTTTTTTTCCACTCTTCAAACACTATAATTTAAAAGTAAATTGATAGGTGAACAAGAAAAAAAAAAGAAAAAAAGAAAACGGTCAAGCAAATTAAGAAAGACTTGGTTGTTTGCCTAGTTCTTGAATTTAAGACAAGTCAATAGACGCGTTGGGATCAAGCCCTACAAGGCAAGGCAAGGCAAGGCAAGGCCAGGCACAAACGACAGTCTCCAAAGTCTAACTATTTCCTAAATTCCCGAATTGTCCACGCTGATTTAACCTCCAGAAGGGAGTCAAGACCAAAGAAGGATGGGGATTTTAGTCAATTGACGATTAACATTTTTTTTAATATTAAAATCTCTCCCCCTGTATATGTTTTGATGGACGCATCGAAGCATGGAATTGGAATAGAGGGCCCTTTTTCTTTACAACTGCCACCCAATTTACAGAGAAGCTACGTTACTTTGTTCTTTCAGAAAAAAAATAATTAAGCTCGTTAGTCTTGGAGATGATCGAGGGATTCTATCTGTTTTGCTAAAAAGTTTTTTTTATAAAAAGAACCATTTTTTTGGAGAGAGAGGGGCATAAACGGCTAAATTTACTGGTTGTGCGGCTAGCTAGAAACAAGCGGAGATCGAGGAGGGGGATTTCGAAAGATAGTTATTGCAGGGAGTGGAGAAAAACCATTTTGGTTTTTTTCTTCTTGTTTTTGGGTTTTGATCTGATTTTTTTAGAGCAGTTGCAGAAAAACAGAAAATATATAATTTTAAAAAAATGTGGTGGATGATGAATGAAAATGGCGGCCATTACTGCTCTAAGAAGACTGATGATATCTGTAGTGATTTTTGTGGCCAGGTAATTTCGAACCCATTTTGATATGTATGAGATTTATTTAGGCCTTTTCGTTTTTTTGCATTTGATATATATGTATATTTTTTGTTTTCATTTCTGATAACTATACATGCCTGTTCTTTGAATTCTGGATTATGCCATGAAAAATAGATGTTTTGTTATCGGACTTGGGATTTCTTGGATTTTTCTTTCTTGTTCGTAGATAGATTTATTGAGTTTTTGATTTAATCTGGGACTTGTTTGAGGATTTGAAAGGATCACGGTTGAGGTTTTTTAAGGTCGGGCATCTGAAAGAACAAGGCCTTTTTTTTTTTTGATTTAATAACATACATAATGAATTTTCAATCTGGGCCTTTTCGATTTTGGCCGTCTGGAATCTCTGATTATAAAATGTCTCCACTTTATCTGGTTTCAAGGATAATTTGTGTTTAAGAAGAGAGAATATTTGAGATGCTGGTTTATTGAATGATTTTCTTTGCATTCTCTCATCCATACTGGACTCGAACAGGGCATTCTGCTTATAGGAGAAATTGTAGTTTATTTATTTCTGTTACATATTCTTTTTCTACATGCTCATTTTACATCGGTTTTATATGACAATTTATTACATTGATCATCTACAAGTAATTTGGTTTGCTTTGTATTTCTTTCTGAAATCATTTTGACTTACATTGTGAAATTCATTGATCTGCAGGACTCGAGCCGAGTTTTGAGTATGTCCAGAATCAGGTGTATCCTTCGTGGCATGGATTTAAAGATGTATTTGCTTCTATTTATACTCGTGCCACCATGTGTCTATGGTATTTACATGCATGGACAGAAGATCTCATACTTCTTGCGGCCGATATGGGAATCTCCACCAAAACAGTTCAATGAAATCCCACACTATTATCATGAGAATGTGTCAATGGAGAACCTCTGCAAACTCCACGGTTGGGGAATTCGTGAGTTCCCAAGACGTGTTTATGATGCAGTGTTATTCAGTAATGAACTGGACATCCTTACATTGCGATGGAAAGAATTGTACCCTTACATCACACAGTTCATTATCCTTGAGTCTAATTCAACCTTCACCGGGACAGAAAAGCTTCTCTATTTTGCCAACCATCGAGATCAGTTCAAATTTGTTGAGCCCAGGTTGACCTATGGAACCGTCGGAGGGAGGTCTAGGAAAGGGGAAAACCCTTTTATCGAAGAGGCATTCCAACGAGTGGCATTGGATCGACTTATCAAAATAGCAGGGATTTCTGATGATGACTTGCTTATAATGTCAGATGTTGATGAGATACCAAGCAGACACACTATCAATCTTTTGAGGTGGTGCGCTGACATACCTTCAGTTCTTCATCTCCGGCTGAAAAATTATCTTTACTCTTTTGAGTTTCTCGTGGACAATAACAGCTGGAGAGCTTCAGTCCACAGATATCAGACAGGCACGACACAGTATGCACATTATCGCCAGGCAGATGATATTTTGGCAGATGCAGGGTGGCACTGCAGCTTTTGTTTCCGCCGTATAAGCGAGTTTATCTTTAAGATGAAAGCCTACAGTCATTTTGATAGAGTCAGGTTCAAACGTTACTTGAACCCTGAAAGAATCCAGAGAGTAATTTGCAAGGGTGCTGATTTATTTGATATGCTTCCAGAGGAGTACACATTCAAGGAAATTATTGGGAAAATGGGACCAATTCCTCATTCCTACTCAGCTGTTCATCTTCCATCATATCTTCTGGAGAAGGCGGACAAGTATAAATTTCTCTTGCCTGGGAACTGCTTAAGAGAAAGTGGGTGATTTTCTTAGATACTTCGTTATCTGTTTTTGTAAAGGCTACCTGGAGATGCAGTTTGTGTGACTCCTTTTTTAAGGTTTCAATCGAACATTTGCGATCTGTAGCAAGTGACTGGTACAGCATGCTAAATGTCAAATAGATATGGAAAATGTTTGAAGAGGTGGGAAAATTCTTGAGTTTTCTGGGGTCACATTGTGTACATAGCTTTCTTCTGGAATTTGGTTTCATTTAACCTGGTATTTTACTAATTGGGAATTTGTTGTGGTGAGACATCGAGAATAACTAAGTTGTTACTAGGTTTACATGTATTTCCTATCATTCCCTATCATTCGTATAACCTGAATCTTTAAAGGCTCGATAAATAGTATGAGATTTTAGTGATTTCTTCTGTATTAGGAAATTTTATTTTAAGAGATGTTATTTTTTTATGTTATTGATTTATTGATTTATATTATTTATTTTTTTATTGATTTTTTTTATTAGATTGTAATGTCATTTAAGTTAACAAGACAAGATTCTTTCTATAATCCTTTTTTCACGAAGCTTTTTTTCCTCCCTCTTGTGCAATGCAATGAATTCCATCTAGGGCAGTATTACATTTTCAAGTTGCTAGGGCAGTATTACAATCCTTTATAGTTCTTTATAGTTCTTTGCAGGTACTAGCAACCAGAGATGATTATTTTTTATTTAGTTCGGTTTTAAACTGAAAAAATTAACCAAATCAAAATTTATATTTTTTTAATTATAAATCAAACCGAACCGACTAACTGATTCAAACCAACCATTTTGATTTAGTTTAGTTTTTTTCTTTGAAAATTATTTTTCCAAACTATAACAAATGAATAATTTCCAACTAAAACTTCAAGCAGAAAACCAAAGAAAACCAATAAAAAAGGACAAAAGGCAACAAGAAAATACAGAAAACCAATAAAAAAGGACAAAAGGCAACAAGAAAATGCTTTCCCTGTCTTGAAAACCAAGTTGTTCGTACTTTACGAGTCCAATTAACCAACAATCTTCAAACAAAAAGCTGATTAGAAATTTAACATTAAACCAAGTTATGGAAATAAAAAAAACTTATTTAAAACCCAGATCAATTTTTTTAATAAAAAAATACTTGAATTTTTTCATTTCCAACTGCACATAACTAAGAAATCAAAGATAGAAAAAAAAAGGGGGGAGAAGGGCTGGTGAGAAAAATGTGAGCAAACCAGAGAGAGGAGAGGGGGCAAGGGGGTTGGTGAAGGAAATGTGAACAAACTAGGGAGAGAGGAGAGGGTGGCTGCGGCCTACGGGAAATAATGAAATTAGAGGAATAAAGTTTTAATAAACAAAATAAACTTTTTATATCTGGGTTTTAACTGGGGTTGAAACCTGAAATTAAACTGGTTCGGTTCAATCGGTTTTAGATTTTTAAAACTAAAAACAAATTGAACTAGATTTTATTTTTGATTTTTTAATTAATTAATTTATTTTTTTTTTGGGTTTGGTTTTCTAGATTTTTTTAAATTTTTTAAATTTAATTAATTTTTCAGTTTTTTTTTATCATCCAGTACCGCTAGCCAGTCTTGATCTACTAAATGGACGGACACGCTGCCTGTTTCCACAACTGTGATCTTTGATGTTATCGTTAAGCTGTCGTTTACTTGGTGTTCATGAGACAAATAAATAGCAGAAATTTTGCCGTGGTTTGGCCTGTAACAAGCACAATGTCATAATGTTTTTCCAAATATAGTTGAACCTTGACAGAAACGCCATGCCTCTCTGGCATGGAAGCTGGCGTTGGCAAATGGCAGCTGATACCAAGTTATTCCTTGTTAGTTAGCTGCTCTCGAATAATGAATTATTTAGCGGGTGATGATGGCCGTTGACCCTACTTATTGGTGCAAATCACAAGGCCTCGTTCTATGTCAATCAACATTACATGATTGTCTTGCATGGCATCTGTTTTTAATATCAAATAAATAAATAATTATTTGCATCTCTTCTTGTGTATATATTTTATCAATATTCAAAAAAAAAAAAAAAAAAACATTACATGATTGTCTTGCATGGCATCTGTTTTTAATATCAAATAAATAAATAATTATTTGCATCTCTTCTTGTGTATATATTTTATCAATATTCCTACAAGTTAATGACTTGTGCTGTATGGTAAAAAAATTAGAGATGGAAATTTCTAATATTTTACTAATGTAACAGTAACTATGAACATTAAAAAAAAAAAAACCCTGATCAATACATACAGATCATAGTAATTAACTATTAGAAGGAACAAGTTAGAACAATGTTTGTTAAACAATTATAGAAAACAATTTAGAGGGAGAAACTAGATGAGAAGATATCTTGTTTTCTAGCAAGTTAAAGAATATTAAACCATCGTATTTATCTTGAAATTTAATTAACACACATATATATATATATATATATATAGACACACACCATATCATAAAAAAAAAAAAATTTATTCGTACAATTTACTACAAGTCTATAATCCTTTTATTTAGGGGTGATTATTTTCGGTTCAGTTCGATTTTTATAAAAAAAGATAACCAAACTAGATTTAAAAAAAAACTGAAACCGGTTCAAACGGACCGGTTTCGGTTTGGTTTGATTTTTTTTAAACAAAAGCCGGTTTTAACTGGTTTGGCTCGGTTTTTCCGGTTTTGGCTTGGTTTTTTTCCGGTTTGGGTTCAGTTTAGTTCGGTTTTTTTGGTTTCAGGATTATAAAACCGAACCGGTCAGTTTTTTTAAATTTTTAATCGATTTTTTTTCACGGTTTAAATTTTTTAAATGTATATTTTTTTTTGTTTAACCAGTTTTTGTTTTGCTCACCTATATTTTTATTGCCAAGCTTCCTTCAGGAAAAAACATTGAAGGAAGAAAGAGGAATGATGGAATCAAAATCACTATATCCCACCTTTTGCTTCCTACTTGTTTTCTGTGGCTTTAATACCTAAAGGAGAGTGATATCATTCAACAGCTATACTTGGACGTCAGATGGAAGTCGAAAGACACCATATATGCTCACCTTCCTTCAAAAAATCTCGAGTTCGAATATTTCCTCTATAGAGAGAGAGAGAGAGCCATAAGTGTCATTGCAAAGTATGAGAATATGATGCATTCTTTCAACTCAGAAGCATAATAAAGCAACAGGAGTACTGACTTTCAAATGCATAGCACAGAAATTTGATTCTTGATATACACTGTGATGATGAATGAGATTTGGTTCCACCAAATATTAAAATCATTAAAAAAATATCAATTTAATATATTTTTAAATAACTTGAAAAATATTTTAAAAAACAAAAACTATATATTACAGCGTAAAACAACCAATCTCCCGCTCCATTCACCATCCTAAAAGATAGTTGTTCATGTTAGATTTTCTGTGAACCTTACGCAAAATCTGTGTAGAAATTTCAGGTTACAACATTAGAGCTATATATCACACATAGATGCATAATCAAGGCCATCTGATCAAATCAATATCATATTCAACCAGATGCACCAAAGCTTTGATCCTTTCTTTTCTTTCTTTTATTAAACAAATTAAAAACCTCCATTCTTGCATTCTTCCACAAAGGAATCATTCAATCTAACATTAAGGTGGATGGATATTCTATTTTAAGACCGATAATTAGTTGTTTTTCAACTAGAAATAGGGTTAGACTTACATTAAAAATCATTTGAATAATGGTTCCAGACCTCCATTTAATAAAAGATTCGAAGAATAAGTAAGATATAATTATCAATTATATTTTATAAAATAAAAATTGACCCACTTAAAAAAAGACTTTAAATTAAAAATAAAAAATATCCAAGCTTCACTTATCAACATACATATAAAAATAAAAAATATATATATATATTTTTATATATATATTATAAAAGATTCTATTTATATTTTTTTGTTCAAAAAACCAACTCCGATGACATATTCAAGGAATGTACTGGAGCATCCTGTCTCAATTTTAGATGACGTGTGATTGGTCCTGACTTGCTTGAGGTACCAAACAGGCAAGTTGATCCAAGTTACCATAAACCACAAACGAATTTGATAAAAAATTTACCATAATATTGGCCACACCTCCTGATGGCCCTCAAAAAACAATAAAATATAGCAGTCTATGCCAGACTCTAACAGCTAGAGATCGTAGCTAGCTGTTCAGGCCAGTCTCAAGTGGCCAGAAAACGTGCCCAGACCAGGCGAACCCAGAAACTGACATACCACGACAATCTGTCATCACAGGCACGCAAAAGAAGGCCATGTTGTCTACATTTTTCAAGAGATAGCATGACGTCTCTCCTTAGGAAGTAACTGTGCTTGTAAAAATATCTCACATGCATGCATATGCTTATTGGTTCGTGTCCCAGTGAAAGAATATCCATCGCACTGTCAAATATTTTTATTGGTTGCATGTAGGTTTGTCCAGTTCTTACTAGTCAAGAAAATGAATAGATAATCATCACACTCACTCATCCGGAGGAGAGCCACCGCTCACCATCCCCTCAGATCTCTCTCTCAGCTATTTTTTCATCGTTAACTTAAGTATCAGGGGCTTGTTTTGCAGGAAAGCATCAAACTAGACTTCCTAGTCTAGTAACTAGGCTAAGCACTCAAGCCCAATCAGTCGTGAAAAGCTCAATTTCTCTGTGAAATTTCAACACCTTCGTCACCTCCCTTAATAGAAGTTGCCTTAATTCATCTGTAAATTGTTCCATCGTAATTAATAATTAGGTTCAAGGGCCTGGAAATCATCTGGTTTGCGTTGAATAGTCAACAAGGGATCGAATAAAGTTCCAGCTGGTTTAGAGATACCTTCTGCCGCAAAAATATCTAAATTTTTCGCATTTATTTCCTCACTTTCTATATTCTTTAGCACGCACCGAGGTTGGCCGAACATAATTATTATTATGCTCGACTTGTCATTTCAAAAATCAAAGGCGAGGCATCGGATTCGATCTTATCATCATTTAAGAATAAAACTGGGCTATAAATCTGCCTAAAACCAATACTGGTGATGTAAAAACTCAAGATATAATACCATCAAGATGGTATTCACAAACTCTCCAGAACGTGTCAAGCAGAATCATGCCAAGCACCCTAGAAGTAACTGGGAGACCACGAATGGGCACGGCAGAGTTGTAGAGCATGAGAGAGCCCCTGAAGCACGCGCTAAGGCTGGTGAGTTTGATGAAAATGTCGACGATGAAGCCGAGGAGTTCATCAAGCTAGAGCATAAGAAGTTTGAATTGTGCAGGTGGATGTCAAAGAAAGCTGGGTGAATTTGAAAGACACAAGGGCTTCCACACCACTTTAAATTTCCTGTCATGTATTTCTATTCCGGTCCTTGATTATATATCCAGCTGAATAATTTTATATGTTGCTAGTTCATGCTGCGGTACGCATACATAATTGAGAATAATATTCATATCATATGTTGTATTAATTATTAGTGATCAATAATGGTGATTTCTTAAATACGAATTCCTCCTCTCATTTTCGGTCCTCTCTTATTTTTAAATACGAATTCGGCCCAGCTGAATTTAGAAGCCTGGAAAGAAATCTAAAATATATTATAAATATTCTTAAATATAATTTTCATTGATGCATCATTGGATAAGTTCTATCATAGAATATTTCAAAAACAAAAATGGTTTGCAATTAATAGATTTTTTTTAAAAAAATTGAAAATACAAAATATATTTTCACATTTCATCAATCTAAAAATGTTTGAACGATAGCATAAAAGATATGTATAAGATACAGAGCCGATTTAAGCCAAGGATCACTTGGATAAGGATCCAAAACCTTCACCAAATAAATAAATAAAATATATTTATTAATTATACTTTATAAAATAAAAATTATTTATACTCAACGAAAAAACTTTGAGTATGAAATAAAATTTGTCTGAAACCCCACTTGTTAAATTTATATTAAAAAAATATTTCTTAAATATTTTAAAAATCACATTTATATAGTTTTATTCATGAATACTCATTTAACCTAAGTTAGCTCTGAAGAAATGTTTCAAGCCCCTTAATTTTTTCTATACTCCTAGCTTCTTCTTTTTTGTGTGCTTGTAGCCTTATACACAACTTTGCTTCCACATAATATAAAAGCAAGATCATAACAACCTTCTCTCTAATTTTGCAAAAAAACAGTTACATTTTTTATTAAAAAAAAAGCATAAAGTGAGCACAATTAAGATTCCTCCAAAATTCTCAATATATTCGTGAACTAAGACGACGACGACAGCAAAAAAAAAAAAAAAAAAGACATAAAAATGAACAGTACCATTAATATTCCTCAAAAATCCTCAAAACTCATGACCCAAGACAAAATTTATGAATCTAATTAAAGGTTAGATCGACAAAGAGGGCAGGTAGCATGGATGTTATCAAACCACTTGTCTAAACAACCTCTGTGGAAGAAATGCTTGCAAGAAAGCTCGCTCACCTCCTCTTCAGCTTCAAAGCCACAAAGGCACACACAGCATTCAATTGCACTATTCCTAGCACCGCCATCATTCTGGTTCAAAGACTTGAACTGGGTTATTGATATTCTTCTCTCTCTCGCATTTTCTCGATGATACTCGTCTGGTTCTTCCTCATAATCTGGCGGAGTCCAATTTGCACCGACCACTAATTGCAGCACTGACCTCACTATGCTCTTAAGCAGAGCAACTGATAAGACTGTGTTCATTACCAGCACAGGCAGCACTCCTTCAGCTGCACCAGGGAAACTTGAGAGCCCCATATATATATATCCAGCTCTCTCCTAATGTTTCAATAGCCCACCAAGGCAGAAGAAAAGCACGCGTCTTGTAAATTCTGGCGAGAGGACAGAGCATGGAATATCTGCGCAAGCAAATTAGTCACCTCCACAAACCGAGCTCGAATTATAAACTCAGTCGTCCTTGAATTAGGTTGATCCTCGATATAAATGCATAGGCCCATCCTAAACCACCAGTATGTTAACCCAGGTTCATTGGCCTCACCATGACGAGCTACACGTGGCGACACGTGTAGGGCTTCTGGAAGTGGAGATTGATGAGTGATTGTTTCGAGGATAAATTAAACATGCAGTCCCTCAAGTTTCATTGTTTGGTCACACAAGCACCTGTCCTAGGCGGTCCACACCTAGAGGGGAGGTTTTCTTAAATCTAAAAAAAAAAAAAAAAAGCAATTGGGAAACCGAAACTTTATACTTTCAATATCACGCGTGTCCCTCCATCCGGATCCATTGGTAAAAGGCACAGCATAATGCCACGTGTACATAAAGATTGAAAACAAATAACAAAATTAAGTTTACAATAATTTGAATAAAAATAAGTAGTAAAGATAATTTACTTTTAGATTAGAAGGTAAATAAAACTAAAAAAATCCAATTCTTATGGAAATATGACAATCTATTAAAAATAGATAATTGTGTCTAAAAATAACACCTTATAATTTTTATCAAATAAAATTAACAGTTGAATTTTAAAAGAAATCGCAATCTTCAATTTCACAAGAAAAAAACCATTATTTTTTTAAATTAAGTAAAAATTCCAATAATTTAATTTCCTTTATTAATTAAAAATTTTAAAAATTGATTTTTTTTCCACATGATGATCCATGGGAAAACACAAAGCCAATACAAACAAAATTAACACAAGAACAACAATGACTACAGTAGAGGCATAGTAAACAAACCAATCATTAAAAAATGGGTTTGTGATGTGTATCATATAGATGTTTTAATGAAAATTATATTTAAGAACTCATATAAAAATACATCTTTGAATTTCTTAATTTAATTTTAAATTATCATTTTTGTAGAGTGATTTAAATAATTGATTAAATATATATATATATATATATATATATATATGAATTTTTTTTTTGTAAGGGATAACTTTGACCAGAATGTGAAACTTGAGGGACCACATAAAATGTGATTTAAATTTTAAACCAGCATGAGGCACGCAAAGAGAGAATGGGGGCACGTGTCTTTGAGCTTTTGTGTAGGCCAATGAGGTTGTGCCTGATGGCAAGTTTAGAGACCTCTCAGTCAAGTGGAAGTTTCTTCATTCCTGGGATTGGTGTGATGTCTCGGTCCCGCCTTTTAATGAGCTAGACTGGGACCCGCCTTTGATGTCTGTAATTCAATCCTCTTAAGTGGAAGTCTTTCCATGCGATGCGTTTTGTTGAGCGAAGCTGAGGATGAGAGGTACGATTACGATTATCTCTGCAAACCTTGTCAAAGAACATATAGCAAGTTTATAAATCAGTTTGCTGCGAGCCCTAAACAATTTTTAGATTTTGTTTGGTTAGCGTTTTAGAATGTTTATGTTTGACAATACGGTGCTTAATGTTTTTTAATAAAAAATATATGAAATGATATATTTTTAGATTTTTTTTTATTTTTATATTAGCATATAAAAAACTAAAAATTAAAAACATCAATTTAATAATTTTAGGATAAAAAAACAATTTCAAAAACAAATACAACCATAAAACAAACACTTTCTAAGAATATAAAGGATAAATATGTTGTAAATAATAAAAAATTATTTCATAACGTTTTTATCCTATATTGAAAAACCATAATTTACTTTTCGTGAATATAAAATATGTATAGAGCTTTCTATCTCACGTTGAAAAAATAAGACCTTCATTTAGTGTTTATATAATGAACTTTGATGTGAGATATTAACCAACAAGAAAATGATAGTAGGCTCGTGCGCATAAGGTTGAGTCGAGCAAGCGAAAAACCTCTGATTGCCCTCTCTATGTTAGAGGCAATGCCTATACTTTTTAAACTTTTTGTCTTCAGCAATAATTTGTAAGAAAATGATAGGGTTAGGGCGAAGATAAGGTTGAGCGAAAAACCTCTGATTGCCCTCTCTATGTTAGAGGCAATGCCTATACTTTTTAAACTTTTTGTCTTCAGCAATAATTTGTTTTTATCCCTTAAACTGAAACAACAATTTTAAAACCCTCGAAATTAATTTTCTAATAGTTACAACATCATTAAAGCTCTATTTTTTAAAACCTTTTTTAACAATTAAAACTCTTTAATTTTTTGATATCTTTTTTTTAACAACTCTATAATTCTCTAATTTATTTCTTGCCTAGTTATTCCATGCTAACAGCCTATGTATACCATGCACTCTTATAATCAAATTATGCCAAAAATCATTGTATTTTCTTGTGTTTGTAGTATTTCCTTTCACTCTTGATCTAGATATTTATGTGACCATCATATTAGAGGAGGAAGTTGTTGAATCTTGGAGGATAGCCTTGTGTTGAGAAAATATCCTCAAAACAGTGTTTGTACATGCCTCAAGTTTTATTTTGTTTTTATTCTTCATCGTATTTTGTTTACAACAATCTTAAGGATATTTTAGTAACATAAACAAAAATATTGATGCTTCTAACACGGTTGCCCTCAACACTAATATTGTAAAGAACTATATTGTTACCATCTCTCATGTCGTCAACTTTGTTGCTACTACTGCCACTTTGTTATTAGCTAAGTCATTCCCTAATATTTCAAAGATTGAGTTAGAAGGTGGCAAGAAATTAGGATTTTTGTTGTCCTTAATATGCATAAAGTTGCTTATATTCTTATCAGTCCTAAGACTCGTGATAATGCCGAAGCATGGATACATGAGAGCAAGGTTTGTAGACACTTCATTTTAAGCACTATCTCGCATGAGTTATTTATGTATATTACAGCTACAACGAAACGAATGAGATATGACACTATCTCACATGAATTATTTGATGAAACTTATATTAAAGAAGTGAGAAGAAGTAAGAAACAAAGGGAAAAAAACTTCATTTGAAAATGATTTTTTCACTTACCTAGCAGATAAGGATCTAGAGACCTACTCTGAAGCTATCTTTTCTTCTGATTCTTTGTTTTGGAACAAAACAAATAAAGTTAAGATTGATTCACTTTTACAAAATTAAAAGTGAGATATTGTTAATTTTTTCCCATGTGCTAAACCTATTGGTTGCATGTGGATTTTTAAAAGAAAATATTTTCCTAATGGTTTTATAGATAAATACAATGCAAGATTAGTTGCAAAAGATTTTACTCAAAAACAAAATATGGATTATTTTGATATCTTTTCACCTGCAACTAGAATTTCTTCAACTAGAGTTTTAATTGATTTAGCTTCAATTTATAACCTTTTTATATATCAAATGGATGTTAAAACGACTTTTATAAATGGTAATATAGAAGAAGATATATATATATATGTTACGACCTAAAGGTTGTTTATTTCCTGGATAAAAGAATAAAGTTTGTAAGTTGAAAAGGTTTTTATGGCTTAAAGCAAGCTCCTAAATAGTATAATGAGAAATTTGATTGAGTTGTTTTAAGTGATGGTTTTTCTTTAGTTAGAGTGGATAAATGTTTGTATACTAAGTCTATTAATAATAAATATATGATCATTAGTTTATATGTAAATAATATGTTTGTTTTTTGTACTAGCATGAATGTCATGTATAACACTAAACATTTCTTAGCCTCTAAATTTGATAAGAAAGATATGGCTAAAGTTAGTGTAATATTGGATATTGAGATTATAAGAAGAGACAATGGTATAATGTTAACACAAGAACATTATGTAGAGAAACATATCAAGAAATTTGGTCACTTTTATATGACACCTATGAGTTCTCCTTATGATGTTAACACTCAATTAAAGAAAAATAAAGGTAAAGTTATTGCTCAGCTTAAGTATGCTCGGATTATTGGGAGTCTAATGCATACAATGTGTGTAGATATAAACCAAATCTCAATCGTAAGCATTGGGCAGCGATAGTACAACTAATGAAATATTTGAAAGGTATCATGGACTATGGTATTCTATATAGTGGATTTCCCACTGTATTAGAAAGACATAACAATGCTAACTGAATTTCAGATTCAGATGAGATGACTGGTGATTATATATTTATTCTTGGTGGTGGTGTAGTGTCTTAGAAATCATCCAAGCAAAGTTTAATCACTCGCTTTACCATGAAGTCATAATTTATAGCTTTAGAATCAGTAGGGAATTAAGTTGATTGGTTGAGGAATTTTTTAATTGAAATTCCATTGAGAGTAAAACCAACAAATTATATATCAATGTATTGTGATTACCAAGCGACAATAACCATTGCTAAGAATAAATCTTTTAATGGTAAAAATCAAAATATTTGATTAAGACACGATGTTGTAAAGCAGTTGCTAAAAGATGAAATTATTTCAATTGATTATGTGAAGTTAGAAATGAATTTGGTCGATCCTCTGACTAAACCACTTGGTAGAGAGATGATATAGAAACATCGAGAGGAATGAGACTAATGTTAATTGAGAAATCAAAATGATGATAACTTAACCTATGTGATTGGAGATCCTATAAATTAGGTTGATATGAGTGATAACAAAGTCATTCGTGATTCAATAGCATTATAAAACAAGTATTTTTCTATGATATGAGAATAGTGCTAGTCTATAATTAAAGATAACAAAGTCATTCGTGATGAATAGATAAAAAAAGAGGAGTCTATAATTAAAGATAGGATGAACTAAAAAAGTTCTTAATAAATTCCACATTCCTTATGGATAGTTTTTAAATTGCAGTGAATACTTGATGGAATCATCTATATAAGTGTGGAGTGGGGTCGTTCCTATGAGATGCTAACAAATCTCTAAAGCACTTATGAATAACTAGGCGCATGCATGGCCTATTAGCGCAAAATCGAGTTAAACAATAAGAAATTATAGGGGATATAATGTGACTGATGAGATACCTAACTTACAATAAGAATTTTTGGTTTATAGAAGTTAAAAACTTCACCAATAATTATGTAAGTTAAATCTTACTCTTTCTATGATCTGGTTTATAATTCAAAAGATACCAGTTTAGATGCATTACACTCAATAGACAGAAATCCAACAAGCATATACTTATTCCAAAAAAATCTTTTGAAATATATTGGGGATTGTTATAAAAATGAAGTTTGAGAGATTACGTTACTTTTTCCTTGTAAACAAAGAGTATATATATTAATGGGCTTCTAATTGCACATTGAAAAAACAAGACCTTCTTTTTAAAGTTTATAAAGTGAACTTTGATATAGGCTAGTAACCAACAAGGATAAGATAGTTGGCTCGCGCATATAAGGTTGGGTCGTGCAAGAGAAAACCTTTGATTGACCTCGCACGCGCGAGACAACACCTATACTTTCTGAACCTTTTGTCTTCAGTAATAATTTATTTTTGGCTCTTAAATTGACACTACAATTTTTTAAACTCTTGGAATTAATTTTTTAATAGCCATACGGTTCATAAAAGCTTTTTAACATTTCTAATAGCTATTTTTTGAAAAACTGTTGTAACATCAACTAGTTACAAAATAACACCTTAATTCTACCATTTATTTTCTAATTAGTTGTTGCAAACTTTAATTCTCCTATTTATTTTCTTCTGTGTTGTATTGGGCTACAAGCTTATATATACACCTAAACTTTTAGAGACAATTAACAAAATATCACCTGACTTAGAACACTTAAACTTTCTGGATTTTGTTTGCCATTTTCCTTCTTGTTTCTGCATCCCTCCTTTCAAGGAAGAACCTGTTAAATTCTAGGGGTAGTCTTGTATGGGAAAATATCCTTAAGAACAGTGTTTGTGCATATCTGAGGTTTTATCTGTCATATTCTGTTTATTATCTTTACAACAAAAAGGACCAAAAGATATTCCTAGGAGCCATTAAAAATTAATGGTGAACTTACTTCTCACGAGATCATTTTTGCATCTGGTGAAGAGAACAGTTAGAACCTGCCTTTTTGTAAGACAGTCGTCAGCCTGAAACTCTTTATTGTTATCAAACCTAGAACGCTAAAAAAAATGGGTATTTTTCCTATATATCATCTTCAAAAGACAGACAGTTCGCCCCTACAATTTTTACCAAACCATGCTATTTTTTTAAAAAAATTCAACCCATGCTAGCTTGCCAAAAATATAAAAACACGCTAAACTTTATAAAAAAGACAAGCATGACAATTACCGGATGTGCAAGATTCAAACTCGCAGCATATTTTCTACAGCGTTCAGTGTTGCCAAAGACATGAAAGACGCGTTTTGTAAAAGGGCGCGCCAGTTTTTTTTTTAAATTGGCTAGCTCCTGGAAATGTGAAAAATTTATCTTGGTGCAGGACTAGATGTCTAATTTATTCAAAGCAAAGGTCCTTGACATTGATTGACACCAAAAAGGCCCTAGACCTATACGGAGAAGAAAATTTTGGGGGGGAAAGGAACCCCCCCTGCACAATACATTTTAAAATGTATTTAAATTCTACAGATTTAAATAACTGTGATTCACTAATAAATAACTGTCATACAATGATAAATTGTACAGATTTATATCAAACCTAATCAGTGTAGTCGTTATGAGCTTCTAGTGACCATTAGAGTTGGGAGGATCAAGCCCCGCTGTCCTAAAATATGTCCTTTCTGCACTGGCCAGCCGGTTCTGAAACATAGTCCACTCCTTCCTGCACCTCTCCTTTACCTGGCACCAGCAGAGAAAGTTATCATATTTGATAAACAGACCAGTTTGCTCTGGTTTTGACGAGCAAATCTGAATTTCTCTAAGTGAATTTGTTAGTCTGGAAAACACACACTAAGACAGATGAAAAGGAGAAAGATATTCTTGTACTTTTGTACGGTCACTCAACGACAAAATATTGAGCATTTGGATGGTTATAAATTATAATAGCAAGCGACACTGGACGATGAAATGCAAACAAAATGAAATGAAAAGGAATACTGATGATGATAGAAATATTTGCCTACCCCTTGCCACGGTTTCTTCCCATTTTGTGACTCGCCCTGGAGAAGCAATCAAGCGATGATAAGTATTTCATTCCAGCATGTATTTGTAGTTTATACTAGGGTTAAAACAGAGGAAAGTCATTGAGGCTGGTCATATCCATTTACCTGGTTCCCAAGAGAGGGAATAGTTTGATGAACAATCCACTGAGAATCTACAACTCCTATCTTCTCATGGGCAGGCTGTTTTTTAAAAGAGTAAATTTAATTAAAGAGTTTCATGTTGATGTCACCAATAAGAATTCAAAATAAAGAACAAATAAATGAGGAGGATGGAAGCAGGTCAGCTACCTCTATACATTTTCTAAGAGCAAAATCAAGACCCCAACCATGGACCAAGTCATTCTGCAAATTCCATAATGCAATCAAACTCTAGTGCCATATACTAAGGGAGAAAGAGTTAAGGAATGGATTCTTAAAAGCGATAAAGTGAGAAACTGTAGCACAGCAATCCATACCTGAATCATATGCCACACACAGCGCCAAGCATCTCGTGAAAACACTGGAGCCATGATTTCAACAAACCTGAGTCCAGAAGAGGATAATGTCTTTAAGCCTTTTTACAAAATAGTCAAATAAAAACTAAAGAGCCAGGGCATAAAACAACAATAACAAAATCAATAGTTAAAGAAGCCCATACGCTGCACAAGGTGGTAGATGTGGGTCAGTGCACCAGCCTGGTTTCTCATCTGTTATCCTGATATAAATTCAGGCAAAGGGATAAAACCATTAGTTCATAAACAAATCATAATTCCATATCTGTTTTCTATAAAAAAAAATGTTAATCAACTAATAATCATTCCTTAAAAAAAATATATGAGCATTTCATCATTCTTTTTCCTTCTCTTTTCTTTTATAACTTTCAGGGGCAGTATTCCATCATTCTTACTTGTGAACTTCACTATCACCTCTTCTCTTTGTCATCTGCCATGTTAACCCTTTGTTAGGTTCCAGGCCAGGCTGTGAAATCTCCAAGCCATGCTTCTTCACTAGTTTTATATATCTAAAAGTGTACAAGAAAGCGTGGCAAAGCTTTTAGTCTAGTGAGCTGGCATAAGCATAAAAGAACTATTTTATATCTAACACTTACTCTTCTGCATTGAAATGCTCTACTCCCAGGTCTTCATCCCAGATAAATATGTAGTCATACGGTGCCACAATATCAGGATGTAAAAACCTCTTAGCATACCACCTAGAAAAAAATTCAAAGCTTAAACTTATGAGCATTAGTCAAATAAAGACTGAGGCCATGAGTTAAAAGGGATTTTTTCCCTTTGTGATAGTCAATGGGGGACTTTAATTTGTGAGCTTACATTTTTAAACAGAAATCAGCAATAGCTACTCACCATTTAGTCTGTTTCCGGGCACTCACATGAATGGCACTCTTCGACCACTCAAATTCATCCCATTCAGAAACTCGCCCATCATAATGGAATAGAAGGATAGTAAAGTTCTCTGAAAACTGTGAGAGAGACAAAGTTATTCACATGCTCATACAAGATCACCATGAGCTCATAAACATGCACACACCACACAGGACTGACCTTTTTAACACATGCATCAATATTCTTTCTCTGATCGTAGCCAACAGTGAAGGTTACAAGATATCTTGGTGCACTGGTCAAATCCTGCAAATGCAACTTGATCAAATATCTCAAAATTGCAATTAAAGACTACTACACCACCACTACAGTTCTTTGAGGATGTTTAGCCTGTTATTATAATTAAACAACGGAGGATATTGTTTCATGAAAACAATAAAATCAACAAAAGTAAACAGCAGGGAATCTAATCATCAACAATATCATTTAATGGATTCTAGAGCATAACATTGGCTTTGTGGGCAAAAAATAAGAAAGGAAAAGAAGGGAGACAATACTCTTGCCCCTCCTAAGTTTTCTTTAGAATAATGGTATGTGTGATAATAGTCAGCTAGTTGCTTCAATTCAATGTTATGTATCCACTTGAATGAAGATTTCATAAGTTGCTATTCTAAATTCTAAAATATAACTTGGCCTCGGCATATTTTAATTCCTTTTTTCCATTAAAAGTGTCTTAGGCAAAGGATCTAGAGATAGCTCTTCATAGCAATCACCCCCTTTCATTTCTCTTTCTTTTTTTTATGGGTCACAGTACCATTGTAGCTCTATGAAATGCAACATTTTCCACGTAACTCCCTTATCTTAACAATAAAATCAGTATGTACTATTTTACAAGTGAACTAAGATTGTCATCATCAAACTAAATCACAACTGTTGCATCATTCAAAACCAAAAGAGCAGTCTGTACATTCCGCAGCTAAGCCAAACGAGTATGCACCAGAAAATTGCATGTAGCATATGAGGGAGCTAAAGGTTGAATATTACATAAAAAAGTGGTTGTAGAATGCTCACCTCTTTGGGATCACCCCACAATCTTCGTAAATAGTAGTCTGACTCAGCAACAACAAATCCTGGTGGTAGTCTTTCTGCACCACGGGGATTTGAAGGGACCCAAATCTGTGTATAGTACAAGGGTAACAATGAAAATTTAGAATGAGCACATATATTACTTTAGTTTTTCCATATATGAGAACACACTTATTCAAGTTATGCAAACATCATCTGACAACAAAAAATTATATTTCGTAAGTGAATTTGCATCTAACGGATCTAAAATAGTATACAACAAGTGTACCTATGTTGCTCAAACTTGGATAGAGTCAGATACAAGTCCATGTTCACATGCGTCAGTTCAGTTTTTTTTTTTTTCTGAGTTCTTGCTTCTAATTAAGAGATCATATTGAACACTTAAGTATCCATGTTTGTTTGAGGAGTTCAATATTCATTCAATGGAAGTAATACAGCTCATACTATTAAGAGTTTTGTGATAATATATTGTTCACACTGCAAAAGAGAAACATAATGAATATACCCAAGATATGGTTACCACAAGGAATGTGCTCTTTAAAAACCATGATATGGGCGCCTGTATGTAGCCACATCATTTATCTTAAAAGCACATAACCTGTGTTGCTCCAGCACAGGTACGGATGTCAGAAACTTAATTACAAACCCAATTAGACAACACAAATACATTTTTATTTTAACATTTTCCCATATATTTGAAGGATTACAACTAAGCATCCATGTCCATTCATGTCCAGAATGAGAATAAAAGTCGGGCCAACACAGTACAAAACAGTGCAACATGTTTTGTTTGGAGCTAGGTGATAGTTCAATGACTCAATGCTAGTTAAAACTTAAAACAAAGTTAGAGCTAATTCCTGATGTGATCCCAGATGCACAGTTTTTATTTTTATTTTCAAAATTTTGATTCAACTACATCCTCCATCTTGTACCGAAAGCATCATGCAGGGGATCTCTGTATAATGATGTTAAGATTCCAGAAAGGAGGCATACCTTGGATTTA
This sequence comes from Populus deltoides, assembly GCA_015852605.2. Taxonomy (NCBI): domain Eukaryota; kingdom Viridiplantae; phylum Streptophyta; class Magnoliopsida; order Malpighiales; family Salicaceae; genus Populus; species Populus deltoides. The sequence continues at coordinate 8,163,771 of CM027579.2, forward strand.
TCTTTTGAATTTGGTGCTTGCATTGAGCTACTATTGTTGCCCTTCATAGAAGACCAAGGGCTCAAAACGGTTTTAGATCCTGGTTTGTTCTCGCTGTATGCCAAATCAATGACAGGAAAGAAGCCCGATGACTTATTTGACTGCCAAAATTCAGAGCCCACATAAATGTTATATAAACTAAACTAAAAGAAAGCATATAAACTAGATAATATAGTCATCCATATAATACGAAAAAAAGAGAACACAAACAAAAGAAAAGAAAGAAAAAATCACACAAGCACTTTAAAAATTGTATACCTTAGTCAATGACAAGGTCGGAAAAGATACTCCTATCAAAAAGCCAAAAACTACTCCAAAAAATGTAGTTAAGAGTATCCTCATGGTCTCATTTGGTTTTCTACTACCAGTACTGCAACACAACATATGCAAATATTTCATTGGTAAGGTTGTCATCAAATCTAAACCTAAGAAAAATTTGTCCAAAGATGAGACAATAAAACACTATATATATATATATATATATATATATATGAACCATCAGAAGTCTGAACCTGAGTGCAAGGATTCCCATTGTGTTTACAACTCCAGATCAAATTAATGACTAGAAATACGAATCTAAATGTATCAAGGGAGAGAGCTGTCTGCTTACAAGGAGGTCAAAGGAACGCCAAACCTGATATGAATAGAACAGCAAAAAAGAAAAATCAGTCTTGAAGATTTTAAATTTGTTATTCCTACATAATGCAAAACTAACCACAGCATTAATTATGATTATTTTAAATACCAGCAGATGGTAATCCTGCCCTAAAGTGACAACGGAAAAGAAAAGGGAAACAAAAATCTCCAGGAAACAGAGCTAAAGAGCGCCTCGAAACTTCTCCTTCCCAAACCACATCTCAAGTCAATCCAGACTTGTTGAATTTACCATACACACCAACTAGCCATGAAAACGCTTGAAAATCAAATCAAATCAAATAAACAAAAGCATGTGCTCCCTGCCTACGATTTGGTTACCTCCCTCAGCTTAGTACCTCCATTATCAAGTAATCCCCGTGCCTATTTTGACTAACAACCCCTAAACCTTACCCTTTTTTTTCCTAAAAAACAGCTGTGGTTGCTTAGATTCGAGGATAGAGAAGGGAACGACCAGAAACATAAACCAGACCTTGAAGTTAGCTGCTGTTTAGGAGTTCAATAAAACATCAATCACTGCAACTTGATACTATAAATGAAAAGAAAAATTAAGCAGTGAATCCTTGCTCGATCAAAGCTAAATACGTAGTTTACTTCATTAAACTTGAATGAAAGCCAAAGCATTTAAAAAAAAATAATCAAAATTGTGCAAGAGGAGAAACGCACATGAAAAGTAAGATAGGCGGAGAGAGAGAGAGAGATAGATCGGGCGAAACAGAAAGCGTAAAAGAAATCACGAGTTCTTCTCAGAACTGAAACGAAGAAAACTCGTGATCGCCTCCCTACTCCACCCTAAATATATATAAATATAAAACGCAGAGGAGAAGAGAGAGATGAGATTGATTTGTGTTTGTTTTGGTCGCGTTTTACAGGTGAAGCAGTAGCTAAGAAGCAACAAGATCGTGGAAGAGGGATTGGTATGGATAGAAAAGAAACAAGGAGAGACTGGGTGATAGAAGAAGATTTCAATAAATCTAATCTTACTTTGCCTTCTCCTCCTTATTTTTTTTCTTCTTGTAGCTGCCTGTACATGCTATGCTCCTTCTCCAAAGCTAATTTGTTTTGGATTTCAGTTAAATTAAATTAAATTAATTCCTTTATATATATAATAGACTCCTTTTTGGTCAAATGATGATAACCCTTTGTTGATGATCTTGTTTCTTAGGAGGTTTGGAATTGAGATATTAATTATTATTTAAAATATATATATATATATATATATATTTAAATAGTAATTTTTTATTTTTAATATAAACATACTAATCTGAAAATTAAAAAAATTTATTTTTAAATAAAAAAACATTTTAAAACACAATTCCAAGTGATTTTGTAATAATTTCTTTAGGTTTTATTTGAGATTTTTTAAGGAAAAAAAATATTGATGATGATTAAATTATAAGTCTGATTTTTTCTGTAATAGATCATATGATATATGATATTTTCTATAATAAAGTTTTTTTTCATATTGCAAAGGAGAAAAATAAATAAATTTATCAAAATTTTATCATTGTCTTTATTTCTCAATTTCTCCTCCATACTCCCCACAAACTCTCTCCATTTTTATAATATTAATTATGATAATCCAAAGAAAATCTATACCCAACACAAACTTTGCACCTCCTGTTGTTAATACAAATAAATGAAACTATATGTTAAATATCTATTGTTAACAATATTTATTATTATCTTATTCATGGTTTGTTGAAAAAAAAAATAGTTGAAAGAAATAATATAAATAGAAAGTTATTTGCCTAAGCATGATCACAATAAATAATAAATAATTATATTTTTTATTCATTAACAAAATATTTTTTACATCCTAAAGCTATATATTAAATAATATATAGAGTGAGGATGTAACTCTTCATCTTTCGATCTTGTATTATCTTATTAATATAAATAATATTAATATAGATGGGGTTCGCACTAATCATGGGTTACCAAATCTATTTTTTCCTTTAGCTGTTACTAAAATAAATCAATATAAGTAAATTTCTAATTAAATAGATTTGAGTGGTTAAAGATTATTAATGGAAAAAAGAATTAAAAAAATAATAATAATAATTTACACCTCTCAAAGATTCATTTCTTAAAATCTCAAGATCAATCAATAATAACAACACAAAGTTATCCACCCAAGTCAATAATAATAATTAAAAAAAAAACCATGACAACACCATAATAATCGTTGACTAAATCGTTTAATTTTGCTATCATTTTATTTTTCACGATGAGATTAATTATATTAATAAAAAAAAAACCAAGTTAAAGTTAAGTAAATAGGTTTGGGATAATTATTTTATATTAATAATTTTAGACGAAACATTGTAAAAAAAAAAAAGTATTTCAGATGAAATCAGTACAATAAACATTTTATATCTCACTATATTATCAAATTTTTTTTATTAACGTGGGTGTCCTGGTCAATTTCCACGCACCTCGATTAATCTCATGGACTTTAAAGTTAACGATTATATAAACCTCAAGTGACCATTATATTAACAACCATAGAACTCGAACTTGAGGCCACAGAAAGAGCAAATCTTTTGATTCCAAGCTTGAATTTTAATAATATTTCAAATTAAATTTTGGAGTAGAAATAATAATTATAAAATGAAAATAGCATTATTAGAAATTAATCACAAAAAACAAGTTTCAAACGATGAAATACCTGGTTATAATAAATAAATAAATCACATCCCATGTTGAAAAGTTGTGTTACTCGTGATTGTGTTTGTCGTGTGCAATTCATGATCGTAAATCCTTGAATGGCACGAGTCTTGTACACCTGTTTTAATTTTTTAAGTTGCGGTTTTAATTTTAAATTAATTTTTTTTGTAATTAAATTTTAAACAAAAAATTTATATTCAAATTATCATGTCTTTATATATATATAAAAAAGATTCATGTGCTTACAAAGGATAATACGAGTCCTGAATTATTTTTAAATGGTAATTTGAAGATTCAAATTCCTTCTCTCAACTGCTACGCAGGAAGATGTTCCTTTTAATCTTCGCCTGATTATTTGTTTATTTTAAAAATATTTAAAAAATAAATATATTTTATTTTATTTTTTTATTTTAAATTAATTTTTTATATATTTTTTCATATTATTTCAATATACTAATATCAAAAATAATTTTTTAAAAACATTAGTCTAATATATTTTTAAATAAAAAATATTTTAAAAATCAATCACGAATTTTTAAATATTTTTTTTTATTATAAGTTCAAGGGCTCCGGGCCATGTCTCTAACGTTCAAATACAGCGGCTGCGAATTACTGGTTGTTTCTACTCATCGACCCACCACCCTATGCCATGATAAAAAAAATAAATAAAAAATTAAAGTGGGTGAAGATCCACTAAGTAAATACAAACCAATCCTTTTTTTATTTATTTTTTTTCAGAATTCGGCATTCATTCTTTTTTTTTATACTTTTTAAATTTTTATACCAAATCATTTGTTATTTAATAAAGCGAGTACATGTTTTTTTTTTCCAAGTTTTATTAAGCAGATATCTTGGATCAGGTTCTTACGTGTCAAGAAATTAGATACTGTTTTAAATAGATTATTTACATCCGTGCTAAAAACAAATCCCTCCTGTCCTTTTTATTTAAGAATTTTAACCCGAAATATTTTTTTCTTTGTTAGATAATAAGTGTCATTCTTGAAAAAAAATTAAAATAATAAAATATAGAAAACAATTTAACAAAAACACACTTGCTACCAAAATAATAATAATAATAATATCTGATAATGTGGCTGGTATATAGTGTTTTTTAAAAATATATTAAAATAATATTTTTATTTATTTTTATTTTTAATATTTAATATTAAAATTAATGAAATAAATAAAAAATAATTTATTAATTTTAAGTTAAATTTTTTAAAAAAACTGAAGTTAAATATTATCTTTCATTAATATTCTGTTTTGGTGTTTTTATTTAAAAATATATTAAAATAATATTTTTTTAAAAAAAATATTTTTAATGGCAACATTTTAAAATAATTTAAAATAAAAAAAATCAAATTTTAAGCCACCGCTGTTTCGGCCGCCAAAAAGGCCCTCTGCGGCAGATGGGAATACTAGCAGCCGACCATCAAGGAAGGGCCCAATGAAATTAATCCAAGGACTTCACCTGCCACGTGATCAGATGGGTGTAAGATTTAAGTTTTGTGGCTGACTCCAAAGTCGGTCAACAAAAATAGTCTTGCAATTATTCCATCAACAAATGAGAAAAGAAGGGAGCCAAATGGGGGCATTAGTGACAGGAAGCTAATAATGAATAAAGAGATTCGGGCAATCAAGGAGACTGCGGTCCTTGTGGAGCTGAAGCTGAAAGCTCTTGATTTTCATGTTACATTTATTAATAGCTCGGGGACAATAACAAATGTGCCCACGTGGCCAGATCACCGCACTTGGTCTACGAAAACATCGAATTCTTTTTATTTTATTGGTATCAAGAATTATTATTATTATTATTAATATAGATATCCAGGTTAATTTGTGTTCCACCTTAACTAATCTCATGAGTCTTAAAATTAATGACCATATAAATCTTCAATGCTCATCATATTAACAACCACATGACTCGGACCTGAGACTACAAGGAGAGCAAACTCTTTGGTCTCAAACTCTTACAGCTAAACTACCTACTAGATGATTCATATCAAGAATTTTTATTATTTATCTTGGTTGATGCTTCTGTTTCTTCGTTTTTTTGGGTAAATTCTTAACATTTGGGACAATTTACATGCAGAAATTAAGAAATAAAGATACCTTTTCCACTAAGATATATGAAAGTGAGTGACTATTATATTAGCAACCACATGACTCGAACTTGAGACCATATGAGAAGCAAACCCCTTGATCCCAAACTTTTACCACTGACCACCTACTAGATGGTTCATATCAAGAATTTTTATTATTTATCTTGGTTGGTGCTTCTGTTTCTTCATTTTTTTAGGTAAATTCTTAACGTTTGGGACTATCTACATGCAAAAATTAAGAAATAAAGATACCTCTTCCACTAAGATATATGAAAGTGAGTGACCATCATATTAGCAACCACATAACTAGAACTTGAGACTACAGGAAGAGCAAACTCCTTGATCCCAAACTATTACCACTAACCACCTACTAGATGTTTCATATCAAGAATTTTTATTATTTATCTTGGTTGGTGCTTATGTTTCTTCGTTTTTTTAGGTAAATTCTTAAGGTTTGGGACAATCTACATGCAGAAATTAAGAAATAAAGATATCTCTTCCACTAAGGTATATGAAAGTGTGGTAACTATTGTTTTTTAAAGTATTTTTTACTTGAGAATATATTAAAATAATATAATTTTTATTTAAAAAAATTATTTTTAACATCAGGACATCAAAACTTTTAAAAAATATAATTTAAAGAAAAAAATCAAATTAAATTTTTTAAAAAACATTTTAAAAACATAGGATATTCGTTGATTGGATACTTTTTTAGACCTTAGCTTCTTCTTTTTTAAAAAATCGAAGGCCATACTGTTTTCATTAAGGACAACATATATGTGTTGTAAATAGAGTTTTGAGTTCCAAGATCATACGAGAATATCCTTCCCAACTCTCTTCTCCTCTCATGAAAAACACTCCTTGATAACTCCTTTATCGTTACTGTTCTTCCACTCTCATTTCCTCCCTTTCAGCATAAGAACCTTCTTTATTTGACACACCAGCTAGCCTCTGACTAGCGAAAACATGGACGAGTCTGCAGCGAAGATCTGTCCCACGCCACTCATGATGCCAAATTGAATCGGGCGAGCTAGGTGTTAGGTATGGTTGATTTAGCTTGTACGTGAAAAGGGCAGATGGGGTTCGGTAAAGAAGAGTTTGTTGGCTACAAATTGTAATTTGATGAAAGGCAATTCTTAGGTGCAACTTGCAAGGCCATTGAGCACAGAGGTAGTGGGGTTCGGTGTGCTATCCTTTGCGACTGGTAGCATGCAAGTTTCTCGACAGCAATGGATCCCTCCATGCGTACAGAATCTGCAGGAGAGGAAGAAAAAAGGGTGCTTTTTCTTACTTTTGAAAGCAGTTTTTTCCATATAAAATAATTCTTAAGCTCGTTCTAGCGCAAGTAGGCCTTCGTTCTCAGACTTGCTGTATAGTAATCTTCAAGATAAGATTTTATGATGAAGCACTATCCCTTCGTGCTCCATTCCTCGGGAGAAATATTGGCCTGATCGCCAAATCGTAGAAGCATAATAACTAAATTCTTGTTTCACTAAAACATGACAACATAAAAATGATTTTCTTGTTTTTGTCTTCTCACTTTCCTAAATTAATTTTCCAGAAAAATAAAAAATAAAAAGTATGTTTCCTTGTTTACATTTCAATTAAGAAGATAAAGTTCTTATTTTTTTATAGTAAAATAGAGGTCTCATTTGGTTTTATTTAAAATAATAAAATCCCGCCCAAAAAATAAGAAAAAAGTAGTATGTGGGCCCTATAGCACTTGGTTTCCGAAACAGAATCACCTGGAAATCTTCTTTATGTTGTAAATAAAGAAATAGCGGGAGGTTTATAAAATGGAGCTGTGCAAGGAAAAAATCTTTAATTGCTTTTCTTGCGTGCAAGGCAACGCCTACCTTTTGTCTTAATAATTTGTTTTTGACCCTTAAAATAAAACCCACTATTTTACATGCTTTGTCTGAGGGAGCATCCACCAAAAAACAAATGTGAGGATAGGTATTTGTGCATTAATTTTTTGGCTTGTTAGGAAAAGAAATTAGCTTGTTATGGGGAGCATCCACCCATGAAAAAAAGAGAGCGGGTTTTTATTGGGTTGTAACGGATCACGCGGGTTCTAGGTTGGCCCAATAGGTTGCTCAAATTTTTTTGTGTCAAGTGCCAATTGCAACCTTGATTTTCTTCTTTAGACTCGGTTAAGGTCTTAGGTCGCTTAGGTCTTGGTTCAACCTGTCAAGTTAGACCGGATTTAATAACTATGTACAAGGATAGTTTACATTTTCATAATCTCTAACTTATATTTACTCGTGAAATTATAATAGAAATAATTATGTTCAAAGTGTATTTATAGAAAGGTTACTGTGACAAATCCATGTTAATCTTTAAATTTTTCTAGCCAGATGATGAAAATAGCGATGATAAGAAGAAAAAAAAACAAGAAGAGGAAAATATTAGGAACTCATTTTTCTCACCCTTTAATTTTTTTATACATCTTTAATTTAGACATGTATACTAAAAATAAAAATTAAACAAATAAAAAAAACTTTATGAACCATTTTTTTTTTTTTGCATGATTAAAATGTAACATCATTTTCCCCTTCTCACCTTGAAAATATCAAAATAAGGTCATTCACTCACTCTTTTTTCTTGATATTTTTTAGCAACTCTCTCTGGTCTCAACATCTAAGAAAATTCTATTTTACAAAATGAATCTTTAATTCAACATTAAAATATTCCTTCACACCTAGCATATATGAAAACTAGCATATTAGCCTGCGTTTCGCAATGGGTCAATAACTAAAAAAAATTAATGTAAAAAAAAATATGCAGAGTATAAAGAATATATTAAGTGTCTTGGGTCTGACGACAATACTAGACCCAATGATATTAGGTCTGGCAGCCAAGTCAGACCGAAAATAGCAATAGCATTGGGTCCGGTGGCCATAACGCTATGGGGTCCGGCTACCCAATAGGACCTAATAACGTTTAGGAACACATCTCATATCATGGGAGCATGGAACAAAGAATCTTGCACAGTTGATGAGTGATAGTTTTGTGATGGATAAAATCAGAAAACTATGTTTGCTAACTTTATCAGACCTAGATGTTATCCAAGAGAAATCTCCTCCCCTAAGCTTGAATAGCCTTTTGACCTAATAGGATTGATCTATCCATCAGTCCACTAAGAAACTAGACTTTGTAAAACTTTGTCGAACAAAGAGTAAAGTTGCTTAGAGAACAGATGGTGATGAAGGTAGTTTAGGAAGATGGGTTGTGACAAAATCATGGAACTCATGCCCAACGTTATTGGGTTCTGCTGCCAGCAGGACCCAATAACGTTTAGGAACACAGCTCATATCATGGGAGCATAGAACAAAGAATCGTCAAATTGATCAACTTTCTTCCTTGTTTGTATGGCTTGTTGGACAACTCAAGGGACTCAAGTCTCTTCGCTGTAAACAATCTGCAGTTGAAAGCATAGCTTCTTCAATAGGAATGAATTTATCCACCCCATTCTTGATGGAGGTTCTTCATAAATGCCTTATAGTGTCCTCATATATCAATAAACGACTTATAGGTTCAGCACTACATCTTGCACAGTTGATGGGTGATAGCTCTGTGATGGATAAACTCAAAAAACTAAGTTTGCTAGCTTTTATCAGACCCAGATGTTACCCAAGAGAAGTCTCCTCCCCCGAGTTTGAATAGCCTTCTCACCCAGCAAGATCAATTTATCCATCAGGCCACCAAGAAACTAGACTTTGTAAAACTTCATCGAACAAATAGAAAAATTGCTAAAAGAACAGATGGTGATACGAGTAGTTCAGGCAGATAGGTTGTGACAAAATCATGGAACCCATGTCCAATGCTATTGGGTTCTACTACCCAGTAGGATCCAACGCTATTAGGTCTTGTTGTCAGGATCTAATAACGTTGAGTCCTACTGCTAGCCGGACCCAATAGCATTTAGGAACACATCTCATATCATTGGAGCATGGAATAGAGAATCACCAAATTGATCGACCTTCTTCCTTGTTTACATGGCTTGTTGGATAACTCAAGTTACTATAACCTCTTCATTGCAAACAATTTGTAGCTGAAAGCATAGCCTCTTTAATAGAAATGAATTTATCCAACGCAATCTTGATGAAGGTTCTCTGTAAATTCCTTATAATGTCCTCATATAGCAATAAGTAGTTTATGGGTTTAGCACTGCATCTTGCACCGTTGATGGGTGATAGCTCTGTGATGGATAAACTCAAAAAACTAAGTTTGCTAGCTTTTATCAGACCCATATGTTATCCAAGAGAAGTCTTCTTCCCCGTGTTTGAATACCCTTGTGACCCAGCAAGTTCAATCTATTCATCAGGCCACCAAGAAGCTAGACTTTGTAAAACTTTATCGAACAGAGAGTAAAGTTCCTAAGAGAACAGATGATGATGTGGGTAGTTCAGGCAGATGAGTTGTAACAAAATCATGGAGTCCATGTCCAACACTAATGAGTCCTGCTGCCTAGCAGGACTCGACGCTATTGGGTGCTGCTGGTGGCAGGACCCAATGTTAAATTATAAATATCTTAAAAGGAAAAAAATTAAAGGGAAAGAAATTAGTTGTTGGTATATTAGGCACTGCTCTGCTATGCGCTATTAATGGTGCTACTGTAAAAAATATTTTTTGTGAAGATGGTGGTGCAAATACATTTTATGTTTTTAACCCAACTCAAGGGAAAAAAAGAGTTATTGACCCACTGCGAAGCGCAACCCAATACGCTAGCTATTACATTATTACGTAATGGTTTTTTAAAAATATATTTTTTAAAATATATATTGAGATAATAATTTTCTTATTTTTAAAAATTTATTTTTTATATCATCACATCAAAATAATATAAAAATATCAAAAAATATAAATTCGATGTAAAGAAAAAAATTAATTTTTTTAATACCATTTTTGAAACGCAAAAACAAAAATACTTCAATAAGAAAATTCAACCCAACCTGAAATGAAAAAAATTATCATCACTTAGTTTTTGTATAATATAAAAAAAGTCACATCAATGAATTTCCTCTATAAAGCATGAAAACAAAATTCAATAAGAGGAAAGAAAAAAAATTAAAGAGGAAAAAAATAAAATTAAAAATATCTTAAAAAATTAGAAGGAAAATAATTAGTTGTCGGTGTATTGGGCGCTGCTCTGCTATGCGTTATTCATGATGTTACTATAAAATATTTTATTTGAAGATGGTGATGGTGTAAATACATTATGTGCTTTTAACCCAACTCAAATATTTTTACATTTAAAAAAACAATTGTTATTGACCAGCCGTGGAGCACGGGTTCATATGCTAGTTATTATATTATAACGTAATATTTATTTTTTTAAATATTGTTTTTAAAAAAATATATTGAGATAATATTTTTTATTTTTAAAAATTAATTTTTTATATCATCACATCAAAATAATACAAAAACATCAAAACAAATTAATTTTAATTAAAGAAAAAATATTAATTGATTTTTTTATTTCTTTTATGATCCAATCTCCTTTGATCTAACTTTGGGTCTGGTAGTCAAGCTGAACCCAACAACAATTTTTCACTAAACACAGAAAAGACAACGTCGCCATGGAGTTATAGTGTCGTCCATAGTACAAACACTCTATGTTGAAAAATATATTGAGATAATTTTTTTATTTTATTTTTTAAAATTGATTTTGTATAACATCATATCAAAAAATATGATATAAAAAAATAAAATAAAAATTCAAAATTTTTTAATACCATTTTTGAAACGAATTCTTTGTTCTAGTACTACCTTGTCTACCTTCCTTTTGTTTTCTGTTTCTGCATGAATAAGAGTAACTAACAGAAACTGTCTGGTTGTGTTTTTGCTTTAGGGTTTGGCGATCAAGGTCCCCAAGGGGCGTGGCGTGATGGCAAAGGGCTTGAGATCTGCACAGCAGGTCTCGAGTTCGAGTCAGGGCGTGCACCTCTTGTAAGAGCCCGAGACAGCTGGAGTTTTACTCGCTCATCTGGGCTCACAAAGTGCGCTTTTCTGGGGGGTGGGGTTTCCTCGAATCCAAAAAAAAAAGTCTGGCGATCAAGCCAGACCAAGCAACATTGGGTCTAGCTGCTCAGACAGACCCAATCCTACTTTTTCACTAAACACAGAAAAAGAAAACGCCCTCCATAGGCGCCACAGTGTCCTCCACTGTGCAAACACTCATAGAGCGAGACCCAATGCTTTTGGGTCTAGCGATCAAGCCACTTCCAATGCTATTGGGTCCGGCTGCCCAACTAGACCCAACAATAATTTTTCACTAAACATAGAAAAGACAATGCCCCCTCATAATGCTACAATGTCGTCCACAATGCAAACACTCTATGTTAAAAAACAATATTGAGATAATATTTTTTATTTTTTATATAATCATATTAAAATAATACAAAAACATCAAAAACTATTAATTTGATGTAAAGAAAAAATAAAAACATTTCAAATTTTTTAATACCATTTTTGAAATGCAAAACAAACATGCTTTCATAAGGAAATTCAACCCAACCTAAAATGAAAAAAATTATCATCACCCCACTTTTGTACAATATTAAAAAAGTCACATCAATTTATTTTCTCTTTACACTATGGAAAAAAATTCAATAAAAGCAAAGAAAAAAAATTTAAAGAGTAAAAAAATTAGAAATATCTTAAAAGGAAAAAAATTAAAAGGAAAGAAATTTGTTGCTAGTGTATTGGATGTTGCTCTACTATACGCTATTCATGGTGCTACTATAGAAAATACTTTATTTGAAGATGGTGATAGTGCAAATATATTTCGTGTTTACCCAACTCAAGAATTTTTACATTTTTTTTTAAATTATTATTGACCCTCCGCGGAGCGCGAACCTATATGCTAGTTATTATATTATTATGTAATGATTATTTTTTTAAATATTGTTTTTAGAAAATATATTGAGATAATATTTTTTTTAGTTTTTTTAAATTGATTTTTTATATCATAACATCAAAATAATACAAAAACATCAAAACATATTAATTTGAATTGAAGAAAAAATATTAATTTATTTTTTTATAAAATTTAAAATTAAAAGATAAAGGTTTTATTTTGATGAAAAATATGATTTGTCAACTTGTGGGGAAACTAAAAATTATAATGTGCTTTTATCATTCTTTTCTTATCATCAAAATAATAATTATTATTTATTTTTAAATTGAAGTCTTTATTAAATTTAAAATTTTTTTAAAAATTAAATTTGATCGAAACTTTATTTTTGGTAAGCATTAAAATTGTTGTAATATAAATACAAATTTCAATACATTTGCAAAAAAGAAAAAGAAAAAAAAGAAGAGGCAATTACAAGAAAAGCCAGGGAGGCATTACGAGAAAACCAGGGGGAGAGATTACGAAAAATCTAGAGGGCATTACAAGAAACAAAAATAGAAACCAAATAAGGCAGAAAAACCATCTTGTTTTTTACTGTATCACCGCCCCACCTTAATTAATCGGTCAACATTGTGTTTTTAAGCTCTGTTTGTTTGTAGAAAAGTTGTTTTTTTGGAAAGTGAATTTCGAAGGAAGTGAATTTCTGGAAAGTGAATTTCGAGAAAGTATTTTTTGATGTTTGGTAGTGTTATGAAAAATAAACTGGAAAACACTTTCCAGTGTTTGGTTATGTTATGGAAAATGAACTGAAAAATAATTTATTAATAAATTAATTTTTTTTTCAAGTTTATCTAATATATATAAAATATTTGATCACTTACAATAAAAAAATGAAATCTAAAAAGTATAATGATGATTTTTTTTTATTATATGCTATATTCATACATAGCTTATTTTATAAAATATAACTATATATGTCATATATCATATTATATAAAAATAAGCATGTGAAATATTTTTTAAGTAAAACCTATTAATATATTTTTTTCAATTTTAAAAGCTTAAAATAAGTTTTTTTTTCATATGAAGAAAGCCAAATTAGTTTATGGTAAGAGTTATATATTTGGGTTTTTTTTTTGGTATGAAGTATGTGTGAAAAGATAAATAGATACAAAAATATTTTGATGGGTTTTTTGGATAAATACTAATCAACCCAATCATCAGTTACAAATTAGAGAGATTTTATTGTTAATCTCTATTTTTAGAGGAACAATACCTACTTAGAGTTATATTACATTATATTTCATTATGTTATTAAACACATAATTTATAACTAAAATTACAAATATAGTATAATTAGTTCTTATGATCTCTGCCGCGTTTTACTACAACCACATGAACAAACTACAATAGCCTATACCTTTGCTTTATTAAAAAAAACCCCACCGTTTTCTCTGTTCTCTCTCGCTTATCTCTAACTCTCTCCCATAACTAATTAAAGACATCATCTCATTCGGTTTCATTCCCCTGTCATTCCCATCATCATTCGGTTTCTCCTCTCATTCGGTTTCATTCCACTGTCATTCCCATCTCATTCCCATCTCATTCGGTTTCTCATTCCCCTGTCAATCGGTTTCTCTCATTCGGTTTCTCATTCCCCTCTCAATCAGTTTCTCTCATTCGGTTTCTCAAATTCCCCTCTCATTCCCCTCTGATTCCCCTCATTCAGTTTCTGAAATTCTCCTCATTCCCTTAGGTTTTCTCGCCTATCACTGATCGTTCTCTCTCGGTTGTCTCTCTTCCCCTGCTCTCTCTCGGTTCTCTCTAACCATTCCCTTATTCTCTGAAGAAGCAGAACACCATTATAGATTCAAGGGGTAGGACACCATCACCATTCCCCTGTTCTCTCTCTCGGTTCTCTCTCGCCTATCACTGATCTGCTCCTTATCCCCAGTTCTCATCCCTCTCTCACTCGACAATTTCCCCTCCTGTTTGTGTCACTCTCTTTGTGCTGGATCTGGTGACGGGAAAACAAGGTAGGGGCTGGTTGGGTCTTGTTTGGGGATTTTTATTTCTCTCAAGAAGCTGCCGAATGTGCAAGAAAAAATGTGTTTTTTATGGCTTGATTGTGATGAAATTAGTTGGGTTTTTTTGTGAGCATTTTTGACTGTGACGAGGAGATGAAGAAGAAAACTGGGTATGAGAAAAAAATTGACAGGCAGAAGATAAATTAAATAGAGAAATTCAGGCAGAAGATAAATTAAACAGAGAAAATATATAGTGTTTTTCGAAACAGACAAATAAGATCAAAGATTTTTAGCTATAATTCTTGTAGATCTAAAAAATACGAAGAAGATAAAAACATAAAGAAAATAATATAGAAAAATAATAGAGAAATTTGAGGGAAAAAATACCTGAAATGAAGAGTGTGATTCTCAAATCTTCTTGCTTTTCAATTGTTTTTGGACAGAGATGCAAAGAGGGGTTCAGATGTGTTTTATGAGTAAAGATAGGAAAGTGTTTTCCTTTTGACAAGGAAAGGAAAACACTTTCCTGCATGTAAATTAAGTTTTTTTTGTTAGTTTTTTTTATTGACCGGAATGAATTTTTCTTTGATCAAGTTTTCAATGGTTGCCAAACATTGAAAAAAGAGGAAAATGAATTCCTAAATTTGGTTTCCTTAAAACAAACAAGGCATTAGTTTTTTTCCTTTCTCGGTGGCCAAGACAGGAGAGCCTTCCCCTTGGCCTCTCATCTTCAACCTCTCACACTATCGTAAAAACTAAAAAAAAGAACACACATAAATGGCTGCTGCTACTCCAGGAGAAGTGAGAAGACGCGGACAATAACAAATACCAGCAGAAATGCGCAAACAAGGATCTTCTCACAACAAGCAGGAAGGACGTTCATTCTGTTAAAAATCAAGAGAAGCAGAGAGCTCTTGCACCAGGGGAAGGAACACGACGCTGCTGTGAGATGCCGGCATGAGTGAAGACGAACGGGGACTTTGCTGCTGCGACAGACGCCCTCTTCCTCTTGCATTCTCCCTTCCCCTCACCTGTAATCTTCATTAGCGCTTCTCAACAGCCCAATCGTCCTGCACCGGCTACAACATGGGAGTCGTCTTCAGCTCTGGCAGCCATCACTGACTTGCAGCCCCTCAACCACCGGGAGCAGGTATTAGCCGTAGCAGCAGCCTCGTCTCTGTACCAGGTAAGCTCTTCTCGTTTCTGTTCATGCATAACTTAATTCACTCTGTTACAGTGCATGTGAAATTTAATTAACTGTTCATGTATGCGGGTCTCCTCTGGCCAACCGGGTCACTGAATCTACCCTGGCTTGTATAACTGGACTAGATCCATTAAAAAAAAAGTTTTTTTTAAAAATTTAAATTTTACGGGTTTATTCACTAGTTCAAGAGTCAGAAGTATCATACTTTTTAAATTGTATAATATTTATCAACGCTAAAGTTGAAAATATTTATAGGTAAATATTCACTGACACCAGAACTAGAAACATTGTAGGAAGATAAAAAAACAGAGAAAAATAAATTTGTAACAATTTAAGACAAAATCAGTAATGTAGTTTGTCTCAGATAAGATGATTAAGAGGTGATAACATATTTCCTTTCACATAACCAGTCCTTATATAATCTCTGTTAACGAGTTAGGGTTTTTAGTAACTATAAATTATTTTTTAAAAAAAAACAAGATGTTAAATATTTGATTTTTTTATGAAATTTTTTAATTAATCACTATGAATTTGACATTTTCTACGTCTATACTGTGGTAAAACAGTAGAATAAATCTATATCCATAATAAACAGACAATATTTTTCTGATATTTTTTAAAATATAGTATAATATGCGAAGCTAAGGAAATCTTAATAAATAAAGAATCTGCAGAAACGTTAAGTTTAATTATCAAAATGAAAAGGATCAGTGCTCCTTACCTCGACGTCTTTTAATATAATTGTGAAGTTGTACTCAGCAGCTTCATCTCCGCTACAGCGAACAAAAGGAGGATCTTTGACAGATGCCGGCCATGTGCTCTTCTTTCGTATGATATCAAAGGAATCTCCACGAGGCCTCGACGTTAGAGAAACCTAGAAAGAGTATAGTGGTGTCTGTAATCATGGTTAAAATTATATATTTTTTAAAGTTTTATATTATTTTAATATATTAATATTAAAAATAATTTTTAATAATAAAAAATATTTTTTTTAAAATACTTTAAATTACAATATCTACCCCTAATCATCATTCGCTTTATGCAACAACAATAAGGACAGTTAAAGTAATAGGATAACAATGATATATTTAAATAATAAGATACTTCTTTCACTGACCTTAGGGTTGGCATATGATTGGTTTTGATACAAAATTGTCAAACTTATAACACTTTATGGGCAAGATAGTGATTTCACTACTTTTAACCAGCAAATCCAGTATAATCCGGTTGAAAGTGTGATTGTGGTTACTTTTCAAAGTATTTTTTACTTGAAAATATATTAAAATAATATTTTTTTATTTTTAAAAATAATTTTTGACATCAACAGATAAAATGATCTGAAAATATTAAAAAAATATTAATTTAAAGTAAATAAATAAAAAATAATTTTTTTTAAAAAATACTTTTAAAATAAAAAATAAATAAGGTTTGTATAAGATTCATTTGATATAGCAAATAGCTTCATTGCTAATTGATATGGACACATTTCTTATTTAATAAATAAAAAATATATTAAATTTTAGAGGGGTAATATTTGGAAAGGAGGTACAAATATTATTTGGTAAAAGTATATTTATTATTTATTAATTTTTTTATATTAAAATAATATTTTTATATTAAAAATAAATTAAAAAAAATAAAAAAATATTATTTTAATATATTTATAAAAAAAATATTTTAAAAAAATAAGAGGTACAATACGGATCATAACCCAAGTGTAAATCCCTTCTCCCTCAGCTTAGGCTAGACAAGTCCTGTTTGTTTCAAGCGTTTTTGATAAAACTTGCAAATTTTTTTTTTTTTTTAAACTCAATTAATATGTTTTTAGTGTTTTCAAATCATTTTGATGTCATGCAAAATGATTTTTAAAAATAAAAAGACATCATTAGCATGTATCTGTATGATTTAAAAGCAAAAAGCCAAACAAAAAAAAATCAGGGCAAGGATTAAGAGGGAAATGTCCTTTTGCCCATTGATGAAAACCCAATTGAAAAAGTTGTTTTTTTTGTTTGTAGACCCAATTGAGAACTGGGTGAAAATTGAGGGATAAAAATATCCTTTTGCCAACAGAATGTTAGCCATCCGTCCGTCCATACATCCTTCCGTCTATCCGTCCGTCCATCCACTCTCACTTCCAAATTCCAAGCTTCCAGCAATAGCAACAAACGACAACGGTCCCAATAATCCCGAAGAAAGGAACAAGCAAACCGCAATGCTCCTCTCCGCAATCCCTCGCTCAAGCTCAAACTCTCTCCTCCTCCTCCGCAATCACATTCTCACTTCCACTTCCACTTCATCTCCTACTGCTACTAACCTCCTCTCCACCGCCACCACCCTCAAGCCACTCCTACGAGCCCCTTCTGCCTCTTCCCTAACCGCCAGCAACGGCAATCTCGAAAATCCTATCCATCACGTGACACACTCGCTCTCAGATGACGATGAGGAAGCTGGAGGAGGATCGGGGTTGGTGTCGTCGGCGTCCGCCGTTGCTTCTGCTATTCGAAGTGGTTCTAGTTCACCAGTGGAGTTTGTACAGAAAATAGAGAAGGGTCACAACAACAACAAGACCAAATTGGTGCTACCCAGCCCTGATTTTCAGAGACTTTGCGTCCAACAACTCGACCTCTTTCACAGAATCGTCGATCCCGACGCTATTCTCTCCGTCTGTCCTGTTTTACTCCTCCATTAATATTCATTTCCTTTGCATAATATTGGCTGATTATTTATTATTTCTAATTTATTTTTAAACTAATTTTGCAGGTTTATGTGAGGCCGGCAGGTAGTTATGTAATGGACCGTTTAGAGCTCCGTCGAGTGACGTCATATCCCGGAGTGAATGCATCATCATCAGATATTGTGATATTAGTCGCTAATTTCAATATCCCAACTGGATTACGTGCTGCAGAAGCTGCATTTTCTAGTAAACAAGTAGGTAGTCTTTTTTTTTTTAAAAAAATTAACTAATAATTTGTATCTTAATCAATGACTGTTTATTATTGTTTTGGACAATGATTCGTGGCTACTCGGGTGGGTGGCAACGCCTATAGCTGCCATCCCCTGATTCTGCAGTAGCTTTTATGAATCGTAGCAGTAATTTTGGTCATTCTGCAGTAACATTTCGCAGGGCCAACATGAATCGGTAAGTTATTGCAGCGTGACCGAAAGTTGCTGCAGCATCAAGGGGTACTAAACATTTCCCTTATTGTTTAGGGTAAATGTTGATTTGTACTTTTTGTAGGCAGAATGCGTGGCTGAGCATAGAGCTGTTGTGTTTCCAATGGTAAAGCACCCTTTTGTGGTTGGGTTCTTGGTTGCTGAGCTACCGATGATGGAAATGGACATATCATGTGCAAATGGGGAAAGTGATTTGACTTCTCCAGAGGAAGCCTATGCTTCGCCTTCTGCCTCCTTTAAAAAATCAAAATCGTGGAGCATCCAGACTTTAAATGATGAGCCATTGAGGATGTTTAACTTTACAGCTGAGCAGAGATTGAATGCTATTAATATTTCACATACTCTAGCCATGGCTTATGTTATGGATCAGGTAGCTTCCATTGTTTTTCTGACTCCACTCTTATTTTAAATCAGCTTGCAAATATTGGTTTTTCTATATGCATGGAAATCCATTTGTAAATCTCTTCATTTTCAGATACTAAAAGATGCACGCCCTAATGCTAAGCTTGTAATTTGCCTTTGATGGACTGTCTTAAATGCTTATTCTTTTTCATGGATGTATTCTAGCCTACCTTTAAACTGCGGTATTTGAATTTTATGTGTTATAATTAATCCACGTGCAAGTGCAGGACCGACAACATTAGCATGATAAAATTTATTTTTAGTTTTCCAGAATCCTCTAGATATTTTTAAGCTCAATTCTAGTAGTTTGTTAATGGTTCCATCAATTGCTTTCACTCAGATTTGGTTATCCTTGTTTATTGGCCCTCCGCATTATCTTGTGTTTTTGGTTGTTCTTTGTGGACAAAGGTGGTTTTTCTAATTGGCGTGTCAGGCATATGATGCGCTTGTTTGTTATTTCATCTGAATTTATCAATAGTTTGGCTTATTCACTTATTGATTCCACAGAAATCATTGTTACTTCAGCAATCTTCATGGCAAAATAATGTCAGAATGACAACTCTGGTTGAGCAGGTAAACTGTAGTTTTCCAGTTATCTTGCAATATTTCTTTTCTACATTTTAATTTTGGAAATCAAATAGTAAATTCTCACAGATATTTACTGGTGGTTCCTTTTGACTGAATATTCTCACAGATTCGTGGTCCTCTCTCTAGCATTAGAACTTTAAGTAAAATGTTATCAATTCACACGAAGAGAAGCGAGGTATGCTTTTATGTTGTCCTGGATTTTTAATTAATTTTTTCCCCTTCCCTTATGATGTTATATACATGTGAACATTTTATATTCTTGCAGATTGCTTATGACATTGTTGAAAACATAATTGTTCAAGGTGATAGTATGAGAGACGCCCTTCAAGAACTCCAGGATGCTGTTTACTTGACAAAGGCACTCTCTCTCTCTCTCTCTCTCTCCCTTGCTCTGTCTCGCTCTCTCTTTTGAGTGTGTGTGTGTTGTGCATAGTCGATGCCTTGTGAATTTTGTTTTAGCATTCTTCCAAAGTACAATTTTTCTTTTCCCGAAATGGTTGTTTTCTATTGAGGATTATTTGGTTAGTTACTTCTTTCCTATAAATGCCATTGGTTTTGATGTATAGTTTCACTTTACATTGCGTTGAATTGTCTCTAAGTTTCACAGCCTATTGTAGTTGGAGTTACAAATTCATAGTGAGATTGCTGATGGTTTAGAAATTGTGGAGTTTGAAAAACTAAATTTCTCTTTTGTGATGTTATAGGCCAATATAGTGCGGTACAATGAAGAGACATTAATGAAAATTCACAATTCAGCTTATGCCCATCCAGAGTCAATGAGATCTCAATTACCAGAAGACTTATTGAATGATAGCAGTGATAAGTTGCAGACTCCTGGCAAACCACGTTTTCTAAATCCTGCATCCAAGGACATGGAGATGCCCATGCCACCTTTGGCTCTTTCTCCTCTACAACAACATGGAATACGGTAGGTTCTAGCCTTGCACTAAATCCTCAACTTGAGTGATACATGTTGATAGTATTTGAATTGGCTCTGAACATTAAGAAATGTGACACGAGATCTAATGCTAACAATAAAGTTTCTATTTTCTATTTGGTTGCACATCTCTGTTTATTTGTATTTTGGCGGTGGGGGAAGCATTTGAAATCTAAATCTATCTAAGTTTTGTTTCATCCTTGCCTTTAAATTTGAAAAAAAAATATCCTCTATCTTATGCTTGTCATGTGTCAGGAAGACCATGCAATGTTTCTGAGGTGCTGTCAGATTTGGTTGAGGCGGCAATACCTCTTGCCAATAAGCAGCAACGTATTCTAGAACTCAGTGAACTTTCTCAATCTCTGCAAGTTGCCATAGAAGAACCAGCTTTACGCCAGGCTCTGAGCAATTTAATTGAGGGTGCATTATTGCGTACACATGTTGGTGGCAAAGTTGAAATTGTATCTACTGGAGCACCAGCAGGTGGTGCTCTTGTAGTTATTGACGATGATGGCCCTGATATGCACTACATGGTAATGGTCCACTTTCACTCCAAGTACATTTTCTTTATTCAAATTAGTGATTGTGAATCTCTTGGGTTCTCTTTATTTGTTCACTTCATGGGGTTGTGATGCTTTGACATACCAAACAGTGCACATATTGAATCCTTATAAAGTTGCTTATGGAAGGATTGGAGGCATAGCAAAAGAATGATACCAGGGATTTATTTGTTACCTTCCCTCTTACGAGGGGCTTTAAGTAAATAAGTGTACTTCAGAATAGATTGGAAGGATAGCAAAGCAAAGTTCACTTGCAATTTTCTGGTTTTAGTTTAGAAAGTGGTTCAACACACTTTCTAGTATTTAGTTGCTATGCATTAACTGGGATCCTAACAATGGCAAGTGTTCATCATGCAAAAAATATTTTTCTTTGCATGCATTCCCAACTCTTACAGCCCCACATAATTGGTTTGTTGATTTTAGAACTGTATTTTTTGAATCAAAATTTTCTTGCATTGTCTGTATACAATGTGGTTGCTCTTTTTTTTTTCTTTTCATTTTTTAAATGTTACAACGTAATGTCTGACGAGAAACACCTTCCATCAATTTCCTTTCCTTGTGGATATTTTTTTGAAAAATGTGAGAAAAGAAATGAACAAAATCATGTTATTGCTCACAGAGCACCCTTTTCAATTGTGCTTGAAAAACGGCCTGTGTTGTTGATTGGATTTAAGTGATTTGCCTGTGACTGTGGATGCAGACCCAGATGCGTTCGCTTATACCATTTGGAGCAGAGCTCTTCTCAGAAAACATGGTCGAAGACAACATGACATGGAATTTTGTTGCTGGGCTGACTGTTGCTCGTGAGATGCTTGAGAATTATGGTTGTGTGGTTCGTGTCATATCACCTCGAGTCTCAGAGGCAGCCCTTGGAACTGGGGGAACCAGGATAGAACTCTGGATTCCTTCTTTTGCCTCGTCCGATCAAAATGACCTTGCTCACGAAGCTTAGCAATAAAATGGCTTTGATAGTGGCAAGATTGGATACTTGCCCTGAAATTAAGAAAGGGGTTTGTATGCTAGATGATTTATTTTGTAATTTTGGGGTCTTTGCCGGATCCAGTGTGAACCACCCCCACTCACAAAAAAAAAAAAAGTTACAAATTATAGATATAACAAGATGGTCATGGTCAAAGGAGTTGGAACTTCTTTTCCTTTCAGTTCATTCATGGTCCGAAACTTGAACTGGTGTATAGATTTGCCGTATATGCAGTTGATTGTATATAAAAAGCGTTTGTCTTAGATTTTATTTGAAGTCCATTGATTCCATAGCATGTCGCAGCTGGTGGCAGTTGAAGTTGAACTGGTTGCTGCTGCTTCTATTTCTGCAGGTCTTTTGCACGTTCATGGCGCCATCGCTTTGGAAACTTGGATAAAATTTGAAAATCTGGAGTTTGTGGTTAGAAGGCCTGTAATCTCTGTTCTTTTAGCTGCCGGCCTCTGGTCTGATAACTCAGAAATAGTTTCATTTGGTCAAACTAGTTGGAACTGTGGTCATTATTACCAAGGAAGAAGAGTACGACAATGGATGTTATGTACTTCGTACGACTCCCCGACCCTTCCTTCCAATCACACGGTGTGTTTTATGCTTGTTGAAAATATATTTAAATAATATTTTTTTATTTTTTAAAATTATTTTTTACATTAAAACAATAAAAAAAACAAAGAAAAAAATAAAAAATTTTGAGAAATTCTCAAGCTCCAGATCAAATAACGTGTGTGATGCATCTATATTTACAATATAAGTGTTTTGAGAAAAAGAAAAAAGAAAATTACTGACAAAAGAGGCATGGATTAACGAAAACCAAATTGGAATTCTCATCTAAGGGTGCCCTAACGTGATCCAAAGCTAGACTCACATTCATTTCCCTCCAAGTCCAACTAAGTACACATTCAAAGTCTTGACCATTATTTACCTCTAACGGCTCAAACCCAAAAAATATTTTCTTTTGATTTTTTGACCCACCTTCTCCATTTTACTTTTGACTCCCAAGTCCCAAATCCTTCCCGTTTCTCTCCGTTTATTTATTTTTTTATTTTTTTATAGCCGTTGAAGGCAGCCCAACCCTTCTTCTCTCTTTCTCTCTACCTAGCTGTTGCAGGCAAAAATGGACAAGAAACCCACCAAGGAATCACCATTAGCTATAGCTGCTGCTTGTAGTTCTTTGAAGCGAAAGAGACCGCCCATGATTGAGATCCCAAATGTGCTCCAAGAAATCCACACTGTTAATAGTCGTACCAGTACGAAACCCCGTTTCCAAGAACTCACTCCCAGGAACACTGCCCTTTCTTTCAGTGGGAATGGTGTTGGTGTCTCTGCTATCAAAGGCAAGAAAAAATTCATGGAAGATACCCACAAGATTGTTTCTTGCTTGCATGGCAACTCAAACCAAGTAATACTCTCTCTTACTACTGGATTTTCTCGGCTTTCCAACTTGATATTTATATATTCTTTTTCTGATTTTTGTTTTTGGGTAATGTAACGTGTAGGGATTTTTTGGAGTTTATGATGGGCATGGAGGCAAAAAGGCAGTGGAGTTTGTTGCAGAGAATTTGCACGTAAATATTCTTGAAAAGATGGTGAATTGTGATGCAGGGAATGTTTCCAAAGAGGAAGCTGTTAAAGCTGGGTATTTGAAAACTGACCAGGATTTCTTGAAACAGGTATCATCATCCCTTTACTCTTCCTTTCTTGTTCACTAATCGTTGGAAATCTGTAAATTTTAATGTTCGATGATATTAATTCTTCTTGCAAATTGGAATGCATTTGAAATTTTGTGTCAACTGTTGCTTCTAGCTTATAAGGCAGGTAAACTGTTTTAATTAGAATTTTGACCATACTTGTCCATAATTGGAAAGCTGCAGATTATTGGGTTTTCTTGGTCCACAAAAGCTGCTGCTATTTATAGTTTGGAGAAAGATAATTGACTGAAAAAGAATGATTTGTGAGCAACAAGAGTCTTAATTATTTGGAAGTCCTAATTCTTCATTCTAAACTGGATGTAAGTCTTGTGTGTCGTGATGCAGAATTCTGTGATTTCATTGTCAGTCCAACTCCCTAAAACCTTCAAGGACTTGATTATAAGTAGTCTACTCAGATGTCAGGCTCAGCTAAGCTTTACACCGACCATTGGAGTACTGGCTATACCAATCCTGTTTATAGATTACATAATTGATTCTATCTGATTAAGGCTTACAAAACTGGTTTTGAATGGTGAATCGACTAACTCGAGGATAGGACTGGTTGTTCAAAAGACTAAATGTGAAGCTGAAAGCAATTTGTTTGTGATGATAAATATTTTTCTTTATTGAGATTGCATTTGGACATCGTTCTTCTATCCCATCTTTATAGATCCTGCTGTGTATATTACTTGAAAAAGGAGGGAGTAGACTGGTACAAGTGCAACAATAATGCATCTTCTTCTTTTTCACCACTCCTATTATCTTTCTTGATCAACTGTAGAAGAATGGCTGTATATTGTCAATAATGCAGGGTTTAGTCAGTGGTGTTTGCTGTGTCACAGCCTTAATTGAAGGGCAGGAGGTTGTTATCTCAAACTTAGGAGACTGTAGAGCTGTTCTTTGTAGAGGAGGAGTAGCTGAAGCCCTTACAGAAGATCATAGAGCAGCACGGGAGGATGAACGTAAAAGGATAGAGGATAAGGTATGGTTTATACCATGGCGAAACATGGTAGTATATACAGCAGTGCATGAAAGGGGTTGTGGATTACTTGTGATGTTCATTAATAATGTGATACAGGGAGGATATGTTGAGATTCATCGAGGTGCATGGAGAGTTCATGGGATACTTTCTGTTTCTAGAAGCATTGGAGATGCTCATCTGAAGGACTGGGTACTGGCTGAGCCGGATACAAAGATCCTGAAGCTGAGTCCGGACATGGAATTTCTCGTCTTAGCTTCTGATGGACTGTGGGACGAGGTGAGATGGACAATGCTCATTTTGGAAACTTTATGCATAAAATTTGATCTTGGATTTAACTCATAAATATTGGTAATGGAAAAATTGTTTTATTCTATCCTTTGCCTTCGTTTGTTAAATTCATTTCTTTTTGCTTGTGAACTCTGGGTAAAATAATATGCTTTGTCATTTCAAATGCATTAAATTATGGGATTGAAAGTTTTTACTTAATAATCACTCATTTAAGTTTGGACCTAACCTACTAACTGTGAAAATTGAAGGCCGCTTTAATCTCAATTACTAGTATAAAACCATCTCTTACAGGGTTGAGCACCTTTTCTCTACTTTTGCAACATTAAGGTCCAGTAGTGCATCTTGATGTTGACAGAGTTGACATTTGTATGGTTTATGAGGGCATTGACTTCATTGCTTGATTTATGGAATTATGTGGCTGTTAACTCTTTTTTGGTAATTTGTGCCCTAGGTTGGGAACCAAGAAGCTGTTGACATGGTAATTTCATTGTGTATGGCTGAGAAGAATGTGGGAACCACAGGAGATATTCCAGAAGATAATGATATTGATTATGGTTGTGTAAATGTAAGCCCTTCATCTAAGTTGCGGCGGATTTCACTCGTCAAGCAACAAAAAGAGTCCAGACACTCACCATGCTATAAGAAGAAGGCTTGCAGCTGGAAAGATAATGAAGATGATTTTGCATGTGAAAATGAAAGTCCTCCAACAAAGTCAAGAAAAATTTCATTGGTCAAGCGAATAAACATCAAGACTGAGTCTCCTATTAAAGAAAATAGTTGGTACAAGAAGAGATCTGCCTCTGTGGTGCTTGAGAATGCTTGTAAGGAGCTTATGAACCTTGCTGTGAGTAGGGGTAGTTTGGATGACATTACAGTTATGATAATTGATTTGAATCATTTCAGACATAACAGTTGATCTTGTGGGCTAATAGAACCCACCGTGTTGCTTCCTACGAAATCTAGATTATTAGCTATAACACCTGCAACCATGCAAGTGCGCTGCCTAGGTTTGAGACTCCTAATTGTAAAAGTCCATATAGAAAATTGTAGTATCTTTGAACTGCTAACGAGGCAGCAAGTTCCATTAGTATTTTCCTTTTATCTTCCATCTGCTTTCCAGCTCAGTTGTACTTCTTGTGATGGTATACTAGCAACTGATATTGATGCTTTTTTCGGGGCCCACCAATCTTGCTGTCTAATAAACGAGTTAATTGTATTGCCATGAATTAGGATGAGCCATTTGGAATTTTCAATATTCTCAGGGTCTGTTTCAGATCACCATTTACATTAATAAAATTTGAAGTTTTTGTCTTAGCATTTTGTTTGTAGCGGGATCAGAGGATGCGGATGCTGCCAGACACTCTGTTTCCAGGTATGGCTGAAAGATCACACAGCATGCTTCAGACCCCAGTGTAACAAGCACTGGTGGTATGTAGTATGTAAATGAAATCAATCTAAAAGGAGATGAAATCAAACCAAAAGGATCAATTTGTGTCATGATTCCACCTGGAGACAGATCAGGTCTTACCCAAGTTCATAATATAGGCATAAGGGTGAATTAAGCTCTCTAGTCTGGAAATTATTATTCAAATTCTAATTTGACAAGTAATTATCTCCTTACGCATCATCTAGGCTTCTTTGTTCTCTGCGTGCTTGTCTTCTAGGTAGAGAGGCAACCAAGAGCTGGGCCAGCCTTAGATCCCTCTGGTTTTCAGCATTTGTTGCTTCTGGAATCTAGATTCCTTGTCGAATTAATTTCCTGCAATAACTCTTCCGAGGAAGTTAATGACTGAAGGAAAACTACAGGTAAAGAGGTAGAAAAACAAGCACATATAGCATTATATATATATGGAAAATCCAAATATCTTGCCACATCTTATTTAGCAGCCTCTTTTCAC
Organism: Populus deltoides; assembly: GCA_015852605.2. Taxonomy (NCBI): domain Eukaryota; kingdom Viridiplantae; phylum Streptophyta; class Magnoliopsida; order Malpighiales; family Salicaceae; genus Populus; species Populus deltoides. The sequence continues at coordinate 8,190,837 of CM027579.2, forward strand.
TCCTCCCACATGCTCCCATATTGAAAGTAGCTTGACCCTCTTCCCCACACCAACCTTTTTCTGTTCTTTAGGGAGTACACTTTCATCAGAAGCCTCAAATGTGAGGAAAAGGGTTTTCTCCCTTTTTACCATACATAAAATAAAAATATGATAGTAACCTATGATTGAAGCCAAACCCACTTTAAGAACAGGGAAAAAGTTAAGTTGATTGGAAACAGAAAGGAGTAAAAGCAAAAGGGGAGAGATTGAAAAGCTTGCACGAGTAGTATATAATGGCTTATAAAATGTGTTGCTTTTCCTACTTTCTTACTCCTCTATCTTCAAAATAACTGCGAGTTTGGAAATTGGTTATTGAAGCAGTAAGGACGATCTCTCGAGTCTTGATATCAAACATTCTTCCAAGAAAACAACTAACCAGTAGCATCCATGAACAGACCTTGAGGTGAAACTGAGAGATCTGGATCAAACCCATATCTCTTGAACCTTGTCTCCCTCTAGTTAGTTTAATCAAGCATTTGAATCTATTCTCCGTTTCTATCTTATTATTTGTAGTGTATAGAGAGCATATATCATGCCTGATTCATTAGGTATCCCTGCCTGCTTCTCCTCTGGTGAGAGGCAAATTGTTGAGCCAGGGGCTAATGTAACCAGGTCAGGCCAGAGTGTGTTTATGTCTGTGTATCGAACAAAGTTAGCTGGTCTCTGCCGTTTGATCATCATTACATGGTGCAAGAATCTCTTGATGCATGGCTTGTCTATTTCTGTTCAAGCAACGAATGGAAGCGAGCATCATCAGTGCAAGGTCGAGCTTAAGCCATGGAACTTTCGGAGAAAACAAGGTTCAAAGCAATTCATAGTAGATGGTAGGGCTGTTGATGTGGTCTGGGACCTTAAGGCCGCAAAGTTCAATGGGGAGACGGAGCCACAATCAGACTACTATGTTGCTATTGTCTGCGAAGAAGAGGTGGTTCTACTTGTTGGAGATTTAAAGAAAGATGCCTACCGAAAGACAGGCTGTAGGCCTGCTCTTATTGAGCCGATGCTGGTGTCAAGGAAGGAACACGTATTTGGCAAGAAGAGATTCAAGACTAGAGTTAAGTTTATTGAGAAGGGAAAGTTCCATGGGATTTCAATTGAATGCATCAATGGCGGTAGCAGTGGCAGCAATATTATTGGTGACCGGTTTGATCCTCAACTAGAGATAAAGGTAGATGGGGAACTAGCCATTCTTGTAAAGCATCTTCAGTGGAAGTTTAGAGGAAATGAGTCCATCCACGTGAATAAAAGCACTAGAGTGGACGTTTGTTGGGATGTGCATGACTGGCTCTTTGGTTCAGGCCCAAGGCAAGGTCTATTTATATTTAAGGCAGTTTCTGCATCATCATCATCATCTCCATCATTGTTGTTGACTCAAGAAGAAGAGAGTTATGGCTCAGTACTAGAGAACGATAATACAGGTGGGTCATCCAGCTTTAGCTTGTTTTTGCATGCTTGGAAAGAAGAATAACGAATCCATAAGCTGCCTACTAGCTAGTACCATGCATGATCAACACCAATATAATATCAGCCCTGAAATTATCTGACCATGATCTCCAAGCTCAGGATTAAATTAAGAAGGATGTCACATCTATCACTGATCATTTTGGAATGGGAATGTAATCAGTTAGATTGAGCTCCAAGAAGGGGAGGTCGCTAGGCAGATGTCACAGAGAGGGAGGATGGTTAGAGGTTGGCTTGGAGAAGAGCAAGTGGGTCCAATTAAAGCTGGATGTCTGTCGTAGCTATGCAGACAAGAATGGACAGGCCAGATTGGATAATGTATGAATGCCTAATAATTTCCCTGCTTTTGGTTCCTTTCCTGCTTTTTCTACGAGTGCGTGTCAAGAAGGGTCAACCCTGTTTTCATGAAGGAATGTGTGAGTGACTGAGTCCAGCCAAGGCAGATGATGTTTGGGATGCTAGGCAGTTGATGGAGATAGAATCATGCAACGAATTAATCAAGAGCCTCTACTCTGTAGATATATGTGTGCACTGTAATCTTTGATAATGTAATGCCTACCTTTTTCTCAGTGTTGTTGCTTTCTTAATACTTAATACTATATCCTTTAATTAAGAGACTGCTTGGATTCTTGAATTAAAGGTTTTGATATTAAAGAGAGGGATTTGTATTTAAGCTTGTGCTGAGTATGATTATAAGACTTGAGTTGAGTTATAGGTCATGATTTGATATTCATAAATTTGATATTCATAAAATTATTTTAGAATCTGATTTGTTGATAATAGTAAGTCTGATTATAAAATAATTTATAAAAACTGATATTAATTTTGTTTTAATTAGTAGAACTCGAAAAATTTTAAGTAAAGATTAAAAGTTCAAGTATAATATATTTATAAAAAGTAAATATTACTACTAATTGACTTGTTAACTTTGATTTTTCGAGACATATATTATTTAGAAATGATTCGATCATTAACAACTCTCTAGAAAGTTTGTATTGGTTTTTATGTTATGACTTAATTAAAATGATATTTTCTTGTTTGTTTTATAATTTTGAACTTTAGCTTCGATTTATACCAAAAATTAATAATACTATATCGTTTAATGTTGTCAAAAGAATATAAATGCATGATTATACTTTTGGTTTGCATGTGCCAAAATCAATCATGCTCATTTATTTTGAATTATATTTCATGATTAATATTAATTTGATTAAAATTGTGCTATGCCAAGTCCTTTCAACAACACATCTTTTTCAGCACCATTCGTTTGTCATTGAAATATCACATCAAGGGTGTCATCTTTTTTGGCTAGTGTTTGTCGTGCTTGCCATGGTAAGCGACAGATATTGTTGGTCTTCATCCATTCAGTTTCATAAGCATGGTTACATGCAAAGCTCAATTTTACTCGTTGGGTTTGAATTTTAACTTGATTGTTCGTTTAGTTCTTTCGTTTTCCAATTAGTATAAGAAAGACATCAAAAAAAGGAACTCCTCCTGTGCTGACCAGTCTGGCTCATTACAGACATCTCACGTGAATGCATGTAACCTCAAAGGCATAAAGAGTCACTACATAGTTTGGGCCTGGTTGGTGGACCGTGCACTACCAAACACAGGCTACATTCTGGGTGGATAGAAGTAGACCCAGCAGAACAGCTGACAGCTATTTCTCGTTACCATGTTGTCCCAAAACTGAAAAGTTGTCCCCCCTTCCAAACTTTTTGAAAAACCTCTTTAGAAGTTTGATATAAAAGTATAAGAGAATTAGTGATTTTATCTGACAGTTTAAGTTATTGGGTTAAAATAGTTTTTTGATATGATATTATAGTTTTTAATAACCAAGTGATCTCGAGTTCGAATCTCATTATCCCCATTTATTTGATAAAAAAATTAAGCATAAAGTAATGTGGGCCTGTGCAAATTTCTAGTTCAAAGAGCTTTCACTTGAGGAGGTATGTTAAAGAATAATATAAATTATATCATGAGATCTTACTTAATAGTTCTTTGACAATTCAAAGAAACAATTATGTGCAGGAACTAGATATCCATTCTTTTTACACGCTATTTTCAATTAAATTCAGCGGGTTATAAAGCAAACCCAAGTTTTGTTCATATTAAATTAGACTTGAGATTAAATTTGTGGATAGTTGCGATAATAAATATTATAATTAAGGTTATGTTAAAGGGATTGTTCATGTTATACACCAGCAAAACACATTTATAGAAGAGTAGAAATGGTCTATCCTCATCCTCAAACTGTATCGTTACATCATTATGGAAGAAGAGTAGCAACAAGTTTTTTTATGTTAAAACAGCAGAGAAAACCTTCAAAAAATAGTAGAATAATAGGCGTAACCATTGAAGTTGCTTTTGCAAACATATATAATTGTGAAAATGTGATCAATGATGATCATACGTGATAATGTTTCAAAATTTAATAAATCGGTATTTTAGTATTTGAATAGTGGATAATTACACACTCATGTCTATATTATCTTTTTCTAAAGCTTAGAAAGTAAATAGTTGGTGTGGAAAGCTCAACATCTACAAAACAATTTTTTTTGGTGTGGTTTATGAATTCTCGGATCATAAAATCAATGATTTTTAAGTAAGATATTATAATAAATAAAAGAATAAACTTTAATTATTATGTAATTTCTAGTTTTGATAGTTGGATTTACTTTCTTTTTAGTTTTGACATGGTTTTTAAATGCTATTATAAATTTCTATTTTAATTTTAGTAAATGTTTTTAATTATTATGTATTTGATTTGAAATTAATAATATTAATTATAAATTATTTATGAAAATTTGATTGAAATCAGTTGTTTATTATTAAAATGTTTAAATCGATTTGAAACATGATTTTATAACATTTATAATTTTTTTTAACTTTCAATCACATAAAATATAGATATACTATTTTAATATTTTTTTAACTTACTTTAACAATCATAAAAAAAATAAAAACAATATTTTCAGTTAAAAACATTGTATTGACTAAGATAAATAAGAGATATATTGATAAGAAAATCTATACTTATGAAAAAAAATCACAACAACTATATTTCCAGGTTTAATTACAATAAAAAATATTTTTTTTAAGATTTAAAAATATTTTTAAAGCTTAATTTTTTTTTTATGCCCCATAGCATAGTGCAAGATACAAAGTATCATCTAAAACGCCACTTGCATATTTATCTGTGCTTAGAAGCTTGTCCAAAGAGCATGGCAGGCACCCCCACGGGTCCAGTGTTATGTTATCTAAAATCATCTTCCTCCTTCAGCAGAAGGTGAGAATCTGCGTATAAACATGAATTAATTGACGTACACAGAGAGCGAAGGTGATCCATTGATTCCGGCTTGCCTCACCTTGACAATGCTGGAGAACTGGCTTAACATTTCGGGAGCATTATTTTCCTCGACCTGTTCTGTGGTCATGTTAAGCCTGTAACCACCAGTGAGATCATTTTGGCCACCGTCAATGGTGTACAAGCTGGCTTTGGAGAAATAATCTGCCTCCTTTGGCAGCGAAGTCTCAAATATCCCTCCAGTCTCACACATTATTCAGCAGAAATAGTTTCAGATTTTCCTTTTCCTTTTCCAAAACATTAATTGTAAGAACTGGAGATATGCATTTGATGGCATCGATCACCTTGGCTACGGTATCTCTGGGATATTTTATTGAAAACTGAGCATCTAACGTCAAAGGAAATGGGAGAGATAAGTACTGAGGCCTGATGGTTGGCCCAGCGGTGGCAAAATTGGCTCCATGGCTGAAGTTTGAAGCCACAGAATCTAGATATGCACTATCCCAGGCTTTCTCTACAAATTCAATTTTTCAAATCTGGGAACGTTTTTCTTTATTAATATAGAATTAATATATTATATTATACTTTATATTGAAAATGCTGATGGAAAGAGATTCCCATATGTACATGTGTTAATCTTTTTCAAATCTGATAGGGATAACTTAAATCAAGATTTAATTTTTTTTTTCTATTTTTAAAGCTAAAAATCTAATTTATTAAAGGGAAAAAAAAATTAAACCTACTCCTTTAGCTTAAGAAACTCTTCTCCAAATAACCAATAATCTCTCACGTTAACTTGTTTTGCTTGTCTTTTTTAATCAATTAACTCATCTTAAAAATCCAATCATGGCGAAACAAAAATACTAATTCTCCATCCATTTTCACTCTCTGGATTGTATTCAAAAGAAAAAAAACATTAAAAATGAACGAACCAGCAAATTCCTGAGAGAGTACACATCAATGGACTGGCTGCCTCTGGCATGCCATCTTCAATGGAACTGGCGGATCGGAAAAGGAACCGTCCACGATCCGGTCGAAGATCCATTTGTTAGCTGCTTGTGTGTAGTGCACCCCATCCCAACTAATCCATTCGGATGGATCTTTGCAGGATTTACCCACTAATATTTCCTTGCCACCCACAGTTCTCTTTGCTCCGCATCCAAGCTGCCTGTTGTAGTTGTACTTTCCACCATGCCCACAACAAGCTCTCAACGACTCATTAAACCCTGCGATTTTATTTTAACTCACATTTTCAAGAATATATTAATTTCTCAAAAACAATCATAAAATAAAAACGAGAAATTAACACAGAAGATATCGAATGAGTTGATTGAACTTGTCCTCACCGTGCTTTCTTGCTTGGCTTATGAGCTTGTACTTCACTGAATAAACATCAACATATGTTATTGCAGCCAGTGGTAATTTCTTCCTTAATTGGAAGACAACCTTCTTTAATCCACGATTGAAATATTGAGCCACTTCATTAAATGGAGTCCCACATCCACTCTTATCCACCTCCGCAGCTGAGATTGGAATGCGCTCCAAGACATAAGCTAGACACCCAAATGGACCAGTATTGTGAATCCAAAAGTTCCTTCCTCCTTGACCATATATGTACTGTGAATTTAAATATCAACAAAGCACACTTATTTTAGATTAACCAGTTTTAAATTCTGATTCTGCATGCTAAAAACTTAAAAATAACGTATAGTTACTCTCTCGTACATAAAAGATGAAATATAAAAGATAGAAAAAATAGAGACAAAAATAAGATGTTTCGCTATATTTTTTCTTCTGAAAGTATTATAAAACTGTTTTAGAAACATATTAATTTTACGTCTCCTCTCCTTTATCATCCCCACAACAACAATTGATAAAATTAACTTCAAGCAGATGCATAAATATACTAACCGAAACAATGTTTTTGAACTGGTCGAGCACATCTGGGACATATGCTTTAACTTCACTGCTGGTCATGTTCGAGAAATAACCGCTGGTAAGATCATTCTGACCAATATCGAATGTGTACAAAGCATGAGAGAAATCTTCAGTCTTCGGCAACAATTTCTTATAAACTCCACCTGCACCAAATAACTTAACTCGGATTCATGTTCTTGATTGAATAATGTAAAAGGTACTGCACAGAGACATTATCAGTATGCGTGTCGACAAATATATATATACCTTGGCTACGGATAATCTGGGATCTGCGGTGAAAATCATAGAATTCGTTCCATTGAACATCCAAGGAAATAGGACTGAAACCACTTTGATGGAGAGTTGAATTCTGGGGTCTAATGGTTGATCCTGCCGTTGCAAAGTTGGCTCCATGAGTGAAGTTGCTACCCACTGAATCAAGGTAAGCACTTAGATATGGTAGTCCAAAGCTCTTCGCTGAAAGTTCATGGTTAAAGAATTAATGCCAGCAGTATTAGTCTAATTATCAATAAATATAAGGCACTCCAAAGGAAACAAATTATTTTGGTTTTATTTCTCTCTTTTGATTTCATGGTTAGACAACGAAAAAGTGATTAATCTTTTTTTCTTATTATTTTGATTGTTATATATATATATATATGGAATCACTCAATTAAAATTAAACAGTTTAACTTATAGCAGAATTATTTTTGTATTGTGATAAATATCTCGACCACACAGCTTTCAGGTGCGCGCATGGCAAATATACCTGACAGGGTACAATCAACTCAACATAATGCCAGTTGAGATGAAGCTCACGGGCCAAACCGATGGCCTAGCAGGATATTCTTAATTAATCTTTTTGTTGTTTTTCATTTAAAGAAAGTTATCAGTAATTTATTTCTATTAAATATTTATCCTAACTCCTAAAATACTTTAATCATTTCCATTCCCTATCCATTTATCATATTTTCATATATCGTTATATGTATTTAATATGTAAGTGAAAAAAAAAGAAATTATCATATCATGCTTTTTAATTTTTATTTTATAATAATAATAATGTAATAGTATTTCTAATTTGGATAAATAATGACATGGTTGTTTATTTTTAAATTCAAGCATCGGATCGTACTTGTTACCCATGTAGTTCTACGAAGGTTGTAAGAGAAAAGACAACTTTAAGGATTTGTTTGTATAACTATAAAATTTCAAAACTAAAAGGTGTAGTAAAAAAAAATACAATGAATAGCATAAACAAATTATAACTTAAGACATATACAAACATTATTCTTAAGGATATTTTTGATCTTAACACAAGTTTATTTTTTAGGACCTAACAAGTTACTCTAAAACATTGTCAGACCAAGATCAAAAGAAAATACCAGTAAGCTTTGCAAACATAGAAAAATAATATTATGATTTTTTCAGCACATTTTAACTATAAGAGTGCATGGTATATATAGGCTACTAACATGTAATAACTAGACATAAAATAAATTAGAAAATTAAAGAGTTGTCACAATAGTTAAAAAAAAATAAAAGAGGTATTAGGGAATTAAAGAGTTGTAGCAATTAAAAAAGTTTTAAAATAAAAGAATTGTTAAGATTTTATGACTATTAGAAAATTAATTTCAAGTGTTTAAAAAATTATGGTTTCAGCAGACAAAAATGTTCATAAAGTATAGGTATTATCTTATGCGCACATAGTGAGATTAAAGATTTTTCTCTTACTTGACTCAATCTTATGCGCTCGAGCTCACTATTATTTCCTTGTTGGTTACTATGCCATATCAAAGTTCATCATATAAACATTAGATAAATGTTTTATTTTTTCAATGTAGGATAAATATATTTTGAAATAATCTTCATTATTTATAACAATCCCCCACATATTTCAAAAGAATTTTGAAATAAAAATATACATGCTGGATTTCTATCTATTGAGTATAATGTATCTAATCTATTCTAGTGTCTTTTTAGACTATGAATCAAATCATTTAAAAAATGAGATTTAACTTACTAAATTATTGGTGAAACTTTTTTAATTCTATGAATAATTTTTTTTATTGTAAGTTAGGTATCTCACCATTCACATTATACTCCCATAATTTTTTGTTGTTTGACTCGATTTTGCGCTTAATAGGCCATGCGCGTGCCTAGTTGTTCATGAGTGCTCTAGAGATTTTGCTAGTATCTTATATGACCGACCCCACTCCACACTCATATAGGTGATTCTATCAAATGTACATTGTAATTAGAACACTATTCATAAGAAACATGGAACTCATTAAAAACTTTGTAGCTCATCCTCTCTTCAATTGCAGACTAGCATTATTCTCACATCATAGAAAATGACTTGTTTTATAGTGCTACAGAATCATAAATAACTATGTTATTACTCATATGAACCTAATTCATGGGATCTCCAATCACATTGGTTAGGTTATCATCATTTTGATTTCTTACTTAAGCATTAGTCTCATTCCTTTTGATGTTTCTAATATTATCTTTCTACCAAGTGGTTTAGTCAGAGGATCAACCAAATTCATTTCTAACTTCACATAATCAATTGAAATAATTTTATTTTTTAATAGTTGTTTTACAACATCATGTCTTCATCAAATATGTCAATTCTTACCACTAAAAGACTTATTCTTAGGAATGGTTATTGCTACTTGGCAATCACAATGCATGAATATAGAAGGTATTGGTTTCATTTCAATTGGAATCTCAGTTAAGAAATTCCTCAACTAGCTTCATTTCATATTGATTTCAAAGCCATAAATGTTGACTATATGGTGGATCGAGCGATTAAACTTTGCTTGGATGATTTCCAAGACACTACACCACTACCAAGAATAAAGATATAGTCACTAGTGGATTTAATCTCATTTAAATCTGAAATGCAATTAGCATTGTTATATCCTTCTAATACAACGAGAAATCCACTATATAAAATACCATAGTCTATGGTACCTCTCAAATGTTTCATTAATCGGACTATTGTCATCCAATGCTTACGATTGAGATTTTGTGTATATCTACTCAATCTACACATAACGTCTGCTATATCAAGTTGAGTGAAGTTCATCAAATACATCACACTCCCAATAATCTAAACATACTTAAGCTGAGAAACCGGTTCACCTTTATTTTTTTTAATTGAGTGTTAGCATTATAGTACATGCACACATTTATCCACACTAACTGAAGAAAAACCATCACTTAAACCAACTTGATCAAATTTCTCATATCACTGTTTAAAAGCTTGCTTTGAGCCATATAAAGACTTTTTCGACTTACAAACTTTATTCTTTTGACCAGGAACTATACAACCTTTAGATTGTAACATATATATCTCTTCTTCTAGATCATCATTTAAAAAAACATTTTAACTTCCATTTGATGTATAAAGAGGTTATAAATAGAAGCTAAAACAATTAACACTTGAATTGAAAAAAATTCTAATTACAGGTGAAAATGTATCAAAATAATCCATATTTGTTTTTAGTAAAACATTTTGAAGCTAATCTTGCTTTGTATTTATCTATAGAACCATCAGGAAAATATTTTTCTTTTAAAAATCCATTTACAACCAATAGGTTTTGCACCAGAGGGCAAATCAACAATCTTCCAAGTTTGATTTTATAAAAGTGAATCAATTTCAACTTTAATATTGCTTCTTTCCAAAAAAAAATCAGAAGAAAAGATAGCTTAGGAGTAGGTCACTAGATCCTTATCTACTAGATAAGTGAAAAAATTATTTTAAAAAAAAGTTTATTTCCTTTGTTTCTTACTCCTCACTTCCTCAATGTGAGTTTCATCAATTTTATTATCATTAATAGGTGTATGAGAAATCTTTTCATTTAATGGATAAATGTGTTCAAAGAATTTTGCATTTTTTCCCTTCAATAATAGTATTGTAATCTAGCACATCACTCTTTAAAACTAGAAACATACATGCAACACTATTTTTAGCATAACCAATAAACATACAATCAGAAGTTTTTGAACCTATCTTTTTCTCTTTTTGTTCAAGTAACATAACCTTAACTAGAAACCCCCACACTTTTAGATATTTTAAATTAGGAGAATAATCTTTCCATAATTTATAAGGTGTTAAACCAATTTTCTTATAAGGAATTTTATTTTGTAAATGACATACAAATAAAATAGCTTCACTCTATAAATTATCAGGTGTTGAAGAACTAACTAGCATAACATTCATCATTTCTTTTAAAGTTCTATTTTTCGTTTTGGCTTCCCTATTAAACTCAGGTGAAGAAGGTGGAGTAACTTCATGTATTTTACCTTCCTATTCATAATAATCATTCATTAGAATTGTTGCGCGTGTGCGGCGTCGTGACGATCATCTTCCTGGATCGGGAATGGTATAGGAAGAAAATACAAGAAATTCTTATCTTTTATTAGTACAAAGAGGGAATGTGAGTTGTCACCCAGTATTTTGGTTATTAGAAACCCTAACTGGTCTTGGAGTTTAGGTAAGGAGACTGATTGCGTAAAGAAAATGTATTAGCACCCATAATACACCTTATATCAGGTAAGCTACATTGTTTATCTGTCTGATATAAACTAAAATAATATTATGTTTTCTAACTGTTGGTTTGTTTATGGTTGAAGAAAAGTCTTCCTCAGTAAGGATATCTTTATCTTATTAGGTTAAAAACCTAACTATTCTAAAGCCAATATAAAAATAATATGAACTATCATTTAACTTAATATCAGGAATACATCTTACGTATAAGTTTATAATCTCATATATCAACAGAAAAAAAAATATTTTTGATGTTTTTTAATTTAATATAGGGAATATGTTTTACGTATAAGTTCATAATTTGACGTATTATTAAGAAAACAAAATTAATTTTTTCGATCAAAATAACATCACCTTCATTTAGGAAAGGATTTCTCCTCAAAGTCAGTGTTCGCTGGAATGAGCTAGACGATTTGAAATATAGACCAAGTTCTCATGGCTTTAATTACTCGATAAACACCTTGGAAAGTCGATCTATACACTCAAACTATTTTTTGATAAATTGCTATAACATTGTGATTTTTTTGGAATCAAATACTTACTATTTTGCGTAATGTTTGGACTATTAATTTGGTTTGATTTGCGTTTGGATTTTTGAAATAATTTGATTACTTGTGTTAAATTATAAGTTTATTTTTAGGGTTGTGATTACTTTGTGGATGTTACATATTGGGGCATGAGTTGTGTTAAGATCGGTATGGATTTATTTGGATTAGCATAAAATTTCAACAAAGTAGGTGACATTAATAATTTTTTTTTGTGGATGTTTGGCATTGTTTGGTTTTGAGTCGATAAATGATAATTTATTTTGAAATGACATCATGATTCAAATAGCTTGATAAAAACATGTTATTTGTGTTTTGCCTAACAAGGTCATAGTTTAGTCGTTAAATTATTTTTTCAAATAATTTTAAGTTCTCCATATTTTCACCCTTTCATATTTAATATTTGAAATTGTGATATACACGTGAGGTGTTTTTTTGATATTAAATAAATCAGTTTCCTCCCACAAAAAAATAACACAAAAATTCTTTCCTTCAAAAATACATTTTTTATTTTAATTTGCATATGGTCAAGTCTCTTAAAAATACAATTTTCTCAAATTAAAAAGTCAAAAGAATATATTTTTTTTATTTGGCATGCTTTTTTTATTTAATAACTAATTTATTAAAGTTATGAGAACTTGACCTACATTTCAAAAAATAACAAAAAATTACTTTTGTTCCTTTTAATATGTGGGATTACAAACTTATATGTAAGATGTTTTTCTGATATTAAATTGAAAAACAACAAAAACATCTATTTTGTTTTTCGTTAGTATCCGAGATAATAAAGTTATACGTAGGACGTATTCGTAATAGTAATAAAAAGATTTTTTTCTTTTTTAAATTATAACGATTAGGTTTCTAATTTGATAAGATAAGGATCTCCTTACTGGGAAGGTCTTTTCTTTAATCATAAACAGACCAACAGTTAGAAAATACAATATTTTTTTAGTTCATATCAGACAAATAAATAATACAACTTACCTTAGGTAAGACATATTAAGGGTGTTAAAACCTTCTTTTTATGCAATCAATCCCCTTACCCGAACTCTGAGACCAGTTAGGGTTCCTAGTGACTAAAATATTAGGTGGCGACTCTCATTTCCTCTTTTTACTAATAAAGAACAAGAATTCATTATCCTTTCTACCCATACCATTCTCGAACATTCTCGATCTAGGAAGATAATCGTTGCGACGCCACATACATGCGACAAGAACATACTCACCTCCTCTATCAGATCTAACTCGTTTGATTTTTTTTATTTAGTTAATTTTCTACTTCTGCTTTTTATAATAAGAACATGTTATAAGCTTCATCTTTACTTCTAAACAGGTAAAATTTTGTATATCTCGACAAATCTTTTATGAAGGTCACATAATATTTCATACATCCTCTAGTCATAGTTTGTTTTAAATCCCCCAAGTCTGTGTATATTAAGCTAAGTAATTCAATTTCTCTTTTAATAGATGCATATATTTTCTTAATAATTTTAGCTTCTACATATATTTCACATTTATTCGTAGATAAATAATTTAAACAAAAAATTAAACTAAGAGAATTCATTTTCTTAAGATACGATAAGCTAACACGTCCTTATCTAGCATGTCATAAATCAATATAGTCAAGCAAGTAAGCAGAAGAAGATGCATTAACATTCATTTCATTAGCAATATTGAGTATAAAAAGTCTTTGGTTACAATATCATTTCCCCCACAAATATATTATTCTTAGTCATTACAATCTTGTCAGATTCAAATGACATTTTAATATTAAAATTTCCCAACAAAGCCACATAGACCAAATTTTCTTTTATATTAGGGACATGCAACACCTCATTCAAAGCCAGCATCTTACTTGAAGTCAATTTCAGGACTTTGCCTTTACTAAGAACATTTGTAGTTCTTGAGTTTCCAAGGTAAACCATTTTTTTTCATCCTTAAAAGGTGTGTAAGTTGAGAATAATTCTTTATTTGCACATATATGCCTAGCAGCATCATATTCTACCACCTAATTTTTCTCATTAGTCACCATATTGACTTGAGAAACAACCACAATAGTGATGTCTTCTCCTTCAACCATGTTGACCTTAGTTTTAGAAGGATTGTTGTTTCTCTTTCTATTTCAGCATTGAGGTGCATGGTGGACAAATTTGCCATACACAAAACAATTTCTCTTTTTCTTAAAATTGTTGGGTTTGGGTTTGAACATATTGGAAAAATGTTACCATTGAACTTATTATTATTATTATTAAATTTATGGTCATACATTTTTTAATGTGAACTCCGTTCCACTAAGTTTGCTTTGGTGGTCATCTCCCTTTTCCTAGTAACTTGCAACTCCTTTCTATTTGTGTCTTTAATGACGATGTGGGTGATAAGATCAATTAAAGATAATTGTCTATGCTTGTACTTGAGTTGTTTCTTGTAGTCGCTCTATAAGTTGGGTAGTTTTTCGATCAATATTTCAACAATGAATCCTTCAAGAAAGTTGATATTTTCAGCTTTCATGTCCTCTAACAGTCTATGATATTCATTAATTTGAGTTTTAATATCTTTATTATCCACTATTTCCCATTGGTAAAATTTTCCAATGATAATTTTTTGTTTTCCCACATCTTCGACAGTATACTTTGTCACCATATTGCTCTATATCTCCTTCGCTTCCTTATAGCTGCAATATAAATCACATAACTAATTGGAAAGAGTGCTTAAAATGGCGTGTCTACAAACCTTGTTCTCATGTGTCTATGCTTCGACATTGTCATTGGTCTTGGGATCGGTAAGAACCCAAACAACTTCATGCATGTCAAGGACACCAAAAATTCTTTCTTGCCATCTTCTGAAGTTCTCTACCAAAAAACTCAATCTTTGAAATATCAAGGAATGGCTTAGCTAATGACACAATGGCAGCAGCAACAGCAAAGTTAGCGACAATAGAGATGATAACTGCAGAGTTCTCAATAACAACATTGTCAAGAGCAGCAATGTTGTCGACAGTAGTGTTCCATCCATGTTACTCAAATATCCTTAAGTTAGTTGTCAAAAAAATACAATGAAGAATAAAAACAAAATATAACTTAAGGCGTATACAAACATTATCCTTAAGGATATTTCCTTAACATAAGACTACCATCCAGGATTCCACAAATTCCTCCTCTAAAACGAGGGTTACTAGATCGAAAGGAAATACTAGTAAGCCTTGCAAACACAAAAAAAAAACACCATGGTTTTTTAGCACACTTTGACTATAAGAGTGCATGATATATATAGGCTGCTAACATGTAAAAACAAAGCAGAAAATAAATTAAGAAATTAAAGAGTTATTACAACAGTTTAAAAAATAAAAAAATAAAAAAATGTTAGGGAATTAAAGAGTTGTAGTTGTTAAAAAAAGTTTTAAAATAAAATAGTTGTTAGGATTTTGTGACTGTTAGAAAATTAATTTCAAGTGTTTAAAAAATTATGGTTTCAGTAGACAAAAGGTTCAGAAAGTGTAGGTGTTGCCTCGCACGTGCAGGGGTGCAATCATAGGGTTTTCTCTTGCTTGGCTCAATTTTATGTGCGTGAGCCCACTATCTTTTCCTTGTTGGTCATTTTTCATATCAAAGTTCACTATATAAACACTAGATAAAAATTTTATTTTTCCAATGGGAGATAAAAACCTTTTGAAATAGTCTTTATTATTTACAACAATTTATTAGTAGTTTCCCAAGCAATGAGTCTGAGCTTTTTTTTTGCCCTTAATAGGCTCGGGACACGCGTCTAAACCCAACACTTTAAACCTGATTTTTTTTAGACCTCATGCAAATTCCTAAAGATTTTTTACTAACTAAATAGATTTTGGATCTCATTTTCCCTACACTTTAGGTGTATAAAAAAAATCTCACATGGCCTACCACGTTTACATCCTATTAATATTTGTATAGGAGATATTTATCCCTTATTAATATATATGTACGAGATATTTACCTCTTATTAATATAATGAAGGAAAAATTACTCTTCAACCCCTTTACTCAAACAAAAGAACAAGATTTATGAACTATAAATACCCCATGAATCACCTAGATAAAAGTTGTCAATCTCTATTTTCTACATATTTGCATAAATATTTTCAAAGTTTTTTCTCTAAAATATCATTATTTTCTCCCTCTCTACAAAAGTTCTTAAGCATATGAAAGTCCTCGCATCTACTAAATGAAACCTTTTAATGATATTTGGCTTTCCACATCAAGTAACCACCCATTTTGGCTTCCCACACCAAGTTACCACCTACTTTGGCTAAGAATAATGGATCAGATTGCAAGAACTAAATGATCAACTTATTATCCAACTGCATAAGCTTTATTCCCAAGCATCTTGAATTTTAAAATATCATTAATTGGCTTTGTCTGTGGGAAATAATAATAATTAAACCATTAGTTTCTCCTTAGTACTCATTTTTTACATTTCTAGGTTATTTCATGGAAGACAACCAAGACACACTTAGGGTAGAATGTGTGATAGATCTACCTATAACCATAAGCACTTCTGTCCAACTATATTCTCAATAATTCATCAATTAGGTGCAAGTCTTTACTCAAGCTATGTTGGTAACCCAAGGGAAAAACTAACCCTTGTCACCCTAGCAAGTTTTAGTACCTTTAACAACACAAAACTTCAGTGTCATCGCCCTCGACCGCTCTTAATACCCATAGACAATTGCATTACTCGAAGAAGTTTGGGTGAAATGACATTTAGAAGAGTATTTTTTTTCCTCAATGCCTCTCAAATGCCTTAAAAGGTCGTTCGTGCCATACTTATGCTCAGAATGGGCACTCTAGACGCATTTTTATTAGATACCATGAGATTGACATCAGTTACCGAACCTGTCGTTCCAAGCCAAACTCCTTGGGCTTCTTAGATCCCAACTAATAAAAGATTAGGAGATAGTCTGTATTTGAACACTTCTAAAATAATATTGATAAACCTCATCAAGTGGCAGGCTCTCCTGAGTTTTGAATACTCAAATCCTCTAGGACTATATTTCTAGAAAAATAAATCTAAACAACTATAATGACCTCGCCGACCTGAGAGAGCATGTGCAAAACATGCGTAGTAGCTTGAAGTTGGTCATCCATGATAGCGATTTGATGTGTAAAATCATCCCTATAACCTTTAAAAGGTCTAAGCATGCCTAGTATAACAATTTAGAGCTAGGCTCTATTGGAGGGTTTAATGACCTCCATGTCAAGATAGAGACACATTTTAGCACTAATATACCCGTCAACAAAAGCTCAACGAGGTTATTTGGTGTTACTTAGTTGGAGAGTGAATCCACGCGAGTATACTTGAAAAGGTTTGATGAGGAAATGCTCAAAGTGAAAGAGTTGCTTAAACTAGTGGTCTTAAAGATCTTGATAAGTGGGGTGAAAAAGTGTGCTTTATGTAGAAAGTTTATGTCTTACCAGACAGAAGATTGCTCAAAGTAAAACAAGTCATGAAAAATTATATACAGGTGCAAGAGACAAGTATGCTACAGCATAGACCTTTCTGTTTTTACAAGGATAACCAATATGAAAGACCTTCCAAACAAAATCATTCTCCTAATAGGAATGAAAGCTCAAGGAAGAACTAGGAAGATCAACCCATGGTGTATCCTAAAAGCTTGCTACACCCTTAAATCAAAATGGGATGACTCATTCAAAGTTTATCCTGCCACCTTCAAGATATGGAAGGAAAAGATCTTCCTTGTGCTTAGCACTCATATCACTTAAGGATGCATTATCCTCGATAGGAATGAAAGTTTATTTCTAAAATAAAAGTATTGTGTCTCTGACATAAACTTTCTATTTACCGTTCTCTAGTGCAGACTTGAGCTAACACGACTCTCTAGTAGAGCTTCTAGTCCTTATATAATCTTCAAGTATTAATCTCGGATCTCCTACTCTCCAGTGCAGTCTTAAACTAGCACGACTCTCCAGTAGGGCTTCTAGGTCTCACGCCATCTCAAGGGATTGATCTTAGATCTCCTATTTCTAATGCAGTCTAGGACGAGCACGACTTTCCAGGTGGGCTCCTAGGCCTTACATCATCTCTAAGTATTGATCTCGGATCTCCTGCTCTCCAGTGCAGTCTTAAACTGACACGACTCTCTAGTAGGGCTTCTGACCCTCGTACCATCTCTAGGGATAGATCTCGGATCTCATGTTCTCCAATGCATTCTTAGACTTGTATGATTCTCTAATAGGACTTCTAGACCTCACGATATCTCTAAGTATGATCTCAGATCTCTCTTTACTGTGATTACTCTCTAATAAAGGGCTTTCATGCCTGTACACCATCGTTAGGAAGGCTATAGGCCTTCCACTCTCTAGTACAAATTATGATTAGCTCGACTTCTTAAAGGGCTTCCGTGACTCCAGCAATCATCAGGAACAACTATTCATGGTATGAGCTCCTCCATGGTTCCCCTTAACCTCTTTAAAAAAATTTTAAGTATAGATTCCTTCTAGCCTTCTAGAAGATTTTCTAAGCATTGGTTTTTTCATGAGTCCTTTAATATCTTAGGAATTTTTTAAAGTACGGTCTCCTTCATGATTCCACTCTACCCTTTAAATTTTTTTTATGAGCTCTTACATAGGCTCTCCTCGACTTCTTTAAGGATTTTTCTAAGTAGGGTTCTTTTAAGATGACTTCTTCTTGGCCTCCTAATTTTTTTTTCCAAATATGAATTCCTCTAATAGTTAATAACCGATATTCTAATAACAGTTGTAAACGACAGTTATCAACATCACGTCAGAATGTGCGATTGTGCATGGGGTGCCTGACCCGTACCTATAGCTAGTTGTATGATGGAGCTACCTAGCGTGGTGTTGCTTTCTCAAACTAGTTTAATTATTTAACCCTTTCGGACCGTCGGTGGGTTTCGTTCAGATACTGCAGCAGCGCACCTTCCAAAGGCAAAACAAAAAACAATAATGATGTCTGCCAGACCATTCTTCACGTGATCCTGGAAACGTCAGGTTATTTTCTGCGGCATATATATCTTTGTCCCCCCTGTTCCTCTCTTTTTCTTTAAGCCTAGCTTGTTCCTTCTTGTGTTCTTTCTTTCTTTACTTTTTTCCACGGGACTCGTCTTTCTAGGTTTATTAATTAATGGATGACAATTACTTTTAATTAAACAATTAGAGTACTGGTAAGCTTTAAGTTCACGTGTTCATTTCTACACGCAGTACGATATCTGATTTTTTTTTTTGGCAGTTTTATTTTTTGTTTTTTTTCTAACTTTGTTTTTAAAATATTTTGATTTTAAAAAATATATTTTAAAATAAAAAATTCTTAAAAAACTACCTTTACTGTCATCTCATGATCGTATATCTCCTAATAATATTAAAAGATTTATGGTTATATTTTAAAATATTTTTTATTTAAAAATATATTAAAATTAATTTTTTTATTTTTTAAAAATTAATTTTTTTAAAAAACACTATTGAAAAAAATAAACAGGACGAATCTCTGCATCAAAATTCTGCCCAATCGTAAATATATTGATGTTTAAAAAGCAAAATTATATACCTGGTTTCTAGTCGAATTTGGATTAAAGAAACCTAAATATTTTGATAGGTTTTGACAAAACTCGTATATCTAAATCTTACTTATTATCGTTAATCATTCAGTGATAATAAATTTATATCTAATAATATTTTATAAAATAAACTCTATGTATTTTCGTATGTATGTATAATTTAATTATCTTAAACATGAATAAAATCTGCTAAAGAAAGCATGCTGTCAGAGAGTTAACTCCAACTCTTTAATGAAGTAGCAGTTAACCTCCGTAGACAGCAGGCCCCAAATCATCAATGAAGTAAATTGTAGCAGTTAACCTCCATATATATGTATGCATGCAAGATTGATAATAAACGATTCAAGATCTATTCTACTCCTAAATATTCCTGGAGCTCACACAATTGGTTATAAATATTGCAAGTTCTTTTCTTTTCTTAGGATCAGGAGTAAGGATAAAGAAAAGTAGGAAGTACCGATGAAGTCGATGATGAGGCGGCCATCACAGTAACGTCCAGCGGGGTGGTGGAAATAAGACTCTCCATGCGGAGGAGGAGCTTGGCCAAAGACTGCAGACAATCCACCGGTGTCTGAGTTTGAGTCTCCGAAGTTAAAGATTGCTGGGAAATGACATGGAGAAGTGGCAAACGCCACCCACTGCACCGTCGAAATAAGTAACAAAGTAAAGATAGAGACGACAGAGACTGAGCTGGGCAGTTCCATCACTATTAATTATCAGATTGTAAAAGAAACTGGTAATTTGTTGTACATAACTTTATGTGGGGGAGGTGGGGTTGCAAGCATGAGGTGTGCCGAATGAGAACGTTAGACAGATAATAACTAGACCGGTGGCTCGCTCATGCTTATAAAGATGTTTAATAATTTAGTTGGGATATGATTTATTTGATAAAAAAACAATTATAATAATAAAAAATTAAAAAAAAATTATGTGTAAAGTTAGATTAACAAGTGAAATACGAACATAAAATAAATTTAAGATTATGTGTTTAATATAAATTAACAGATATATAAAATTTATTGAATAAAAAAATGTTATGTAAAGTTGCATATATTAACAATATAATCAACAATCAATATTTTTAATTTATAAAAATACATTTAATTATATGAAATATATAAAACAAATTATAGATAAATCATACTAATCTTGTGAAAAATTAAAGACACCCAATATAATTAAAAAATAATTATTGTTTAAAAAAAGATTAAATAAGCCAAAAAATAAAATAAAAGGGGTATTAATTTAAAAAAAAAAACTTAAGCCTGCGTGCCGGGGCATGCTATTTTTGTTTTTTTTTAAAATGGTAACCTATTTTTTTAAGAAAACAAATAAGTTGACGACATGTCACCCGTTATGGTAGATAACACGTTGTTTGCTAGCCCAAATTCTAGCTACCACTATAGTGACCGAAAAATCAGGCCTGCAGTTTTTTACACAAAAAACTCATTTTCAAACACCCTATAAATACTCTTAGAACACCAAGAAAGTAACATATCAACTCATTAAACTCAAAAACAGTCCAAACCACTAAATCAAACTGGAAAAAAAATATTGCATCCTTAACCTAGATTTGGTTTTTAGGTTACATTGAGGCTTAAAACAACCACCATAAGCCTTCCTTCATCTAATGAAACTTGTAGACACTAATTTAACATGTTTGGTGGTCGGAATGGTCACCAACGAAGAACTTTTTCTCTCTTCACTAGAATCTGGCAACTCTTCTCTCTCCTTTCATGAAAAAAGGACTAAAAAATAAGAAGAATGAAGTTTGGTATCAAAATGTATTTTTTAAAAATTAAGAGGACCGGTCACTTTATACAAAAAAAGTTGGGGGGCTAAAATGTACTTCACAAACAAATTTAAAAGCGTCACTTATGTTACCTGTGTATTTTATTTCAGTCCCTTGCCTTTCAATTCAATCCTCCCTCCCAAGAAAAATGTAATTGGGCAATAATTTTAGCTTAAAAAGTCTCAATTGCGCAAAGAAAAATTTTGAGGATTAAATTGAAAACTTTTTTAAAAAATCACTGCTGTAATCTACAGTGATTTGTAAAAAATTGAACAATGATTTTATATACAGTGAAAACACCATAAGCTTTAGTTTTTGTTAATAGTAACAAAAGAGATCAGTGTTAAAAATAAAAACTTTATTGATAATACATGTAATTACAATCATATTCGTAATAATATAATAAAATGATTATAAAAATAAATTTTAATTATTTTAATTCTTTATTTTATTTTATCATTTGACAATACTTGATTTTTAATCAGTAATTGTATTACAATATAAAATATAAAATATAAAATCTTGATTTGTTTTTTCAATGTACCCCTCAAATTTCTAGAGATTTTAAACAAAAATTTTTATGAGTTTGATATTTATATTTAAAGATAATATTAAAATTTTGATGATCAATTTGAAAAATAACCTCATTAGGCCAAGGCTATTCAAGCCAATAACAACCAAAGAAAAAATAATTTATGAGTATATATTTAACTCTTTGTAGATCATAAAAAAATCCAAATCAAATTTTACTAGAGATTGTATCTTGAAAAATATAACATGAAATTAGTAATTTATAAACAAGAGAAATGTCATAAAAGTCATAATAAAAAAGGTTCTCCAAATTGTGATTATAAAGACAATAAGAAACAAAGATAGTAAATTATAGGATTAGCGTTTAAATCACTTAATCAAGTATAGGTTAATAGTAATATAAATTTCTTGTAAGAGATGTATGATGATGAAAGAAAAAAAATGACAAAAATAAAAATGGTTAACAAAATAAAGTAAATCAAGATTAAAAGAAAAGAATGTTTAGTCAACGGATAGCAATAGACAACAATATTGTTTGTTGATAAATACAAAAAATATTTAAAAAACTCAATACATGGCTATCGCTTGTTCTTATACAATGTTAAAAATAAAATAAAATAAAAACTTTATTGATAGGATGTATGTATATTGTCTCATGTTTCACTATGGATTTTAATAGTGCTATTTTTTTTTCATTTTAGTCATAAAAAAAATTATTGCATTTTTTGTGAGCTATTTTGGACATTTTGTGAGTTGATTGTTCCTTATATTCGTGTGTTATGTTGACTTAAAGGGATATTTTTTCATATTTTTAAATTTTATTGGAGTCCAATTTAATAAATTATAGTTTTCATTTGTAGTGGAAAGGAATTCTTAAAAAAAGGATCAAACAGTAAAACAAGACATCCACCTAGCCAATCTTATATTCACATGAAACAAACCTTTTTAGTCTATAAATTTTCCTTTTTATTCTTTTACAATCACTTTAGTTATTAGAGTTTTACTTTTGATCCAAAAATTCATTTTTTTCATTTTTCAGTTTCTTAGTTTGGATGAGAAGGGAGAAAGTGCTGAAAAATGATAAAAGAGAGAAAATTATCTGGTGGCCACATTCTAATAACAAATAGATTAATTTTTGTGTTAATGAGTTCTATTCAACAAGAGAAT
The DNA here is from genome assembly GCA_015852605.2 of Populus deltoides. Lineage (NCBI taxonomy): Eukaryota > Viridiplantae > Streptophyta > Magnoliopsida > Malpighiales > Salicaceae > Populus > Populus deltoides. Next base: position 8,213,720 of record CM027579.2, read on the forward strand.
TTTTATATAGGTATTTTAGAACCGTCATTTTGTTCAAAGAAAGTAGATTGAGACTCGAAAATTATTTTGGATTTAGATTATTTATTTTGTTTTTTAACTTGATTGAATGTTGATTTTAGAATCAAAATGGACTTGTTGAGGTCTCTAAATTGTTTCTTTGGTGTTTTCGATTGGAAAAAAGGTTAAAAATGATATTTTTTGGCACCTGAGATTTAGTCTTGACGTTCCGACCATTTAAGGTAGCTAGAACGTGAACTGTTAGATGATGCGTTGTTTGTCCAATTTAATAAAAAAATATAAAGAGGGCCACACACGCAAGCCAGACGAGTTGGTTCAGGTAATGGATTTGACGAGTTAGTCTGATTTGACTTGGATCAATCTTGAATATCATCGATTCAATATTTTTTTAAAATGCTAAACCAAAACCATCTATATTTTTTTAGGGTCAAATCATTTTTTAAATGGGCCGACCTAGTCACGTTTAGTCCTACTCGGTCAATTGAATCACATAAAGTCAACTTAGACCATGTTTAATTTGAAGTCTGGTTTAGGAGATGAGCTAGGATAAAGGGTCCTTAGGTTGACCATGCAGTCAAGATTGGGTTAAATAATACCGTCAAAACGTTTTCCAAGACAATGCATGAGAAGTGTATTGTTTTTATATATTTTTAATACATTCGCATCAAAATTATCTAAGCATTATGATTTTTATATAATTTAAATTTATTTTTATTTTATAATTATGATAAGATGTTTTCTAAGAAAGCATTATGCTTAAAAAAATCCAAATAAAGAAGAATATCTTATTTTGATTTTACATCATACAAATATTTTTTATATTTTCTTGGTTGTTTTTTTTATATTTTTATTAAATAAAGGATATAGAACAAAAAATTTATATTTTTTCATTGGAAAAAAAACTTAATAAGAAAACAAGGTATTATGCTAGCAAATTATTTTATTTCAATAAACTATTACTTTTGTTAAGTAACATATAATTGAATAAGAAAAATTGAACAACTTTTTTGTGACACAAGATCATATATTCTAATGTGAATTTACCTCAGAACTTCTAGATTTTTTTTTGTATTATTGTTAACAACTCTTTTTAATATTTATTGATATAAATTATTATTAATTTACTTTATTAAATATACACATTGGTTTTTCTTTTTTATAATTAAGTATTTAATGATGTTAAAAAAAATTAACACCGCTTGTATAATTTTTCATTACAAATTAATTTTTAATCTTACTAAGTGGATAAGTCTACTTAGAGTTGAATGTTATTTATTTATATCTATCTTAGTAACAAGGTACATTGAGGTATTCAGAAGTGAATATTTATATTAATTTATTTTTTATAGGGTTATAATGATTAGAAAAATATCTCAAGCGTCTATTTGTTTATCATATAATTAAATAAAAATAGTATAAAAAGCAAATTTATTAAATTTAATGGAGTTCATATCACAGGTTGCAGGTTTGATTAGTTAATTTAAACTAACCCCGACTAATTCAATGTATCACCGTCTTAATATTTTTTTTAAAAATATGTAATCTTGAAAATATTTTTAAAATCAAATTATGTTTTTACTAATTGTCCGAGTTTTTTTTTTTTACTTATCAAGTCAATCAGATCATATTGTAACAACTCTTATTATTTTCAAAAAAAAAAGTTTTTATTATTTTTGGTTGGCATGAAAGTATTTCTCTTTATTATTATATTTATGTTTCTCTCCTATAATATAAATATTAATAGTTATAACTTTAATATTATAGATTTGTTTTTTTAAGATAGGCAGCTCCTTGAAAAATCGGTGCATTAATAAACACAAAATATATTAAAAATAAACAATTAAGAGTATAATTAAGGAATTGAACCGTTACCTCTCCGATAGAAATTATGCTCCTCCACAATCTTTGTTATGCTTAGATGACTTACTTAATCTCATTCTCCCCTCGAGTTCATGAGTTTTAAATACAATTATTAAAATTCTAAATCTTTTGATACAATTATTAATATTTTATTTTCTTCTCTTTTATTTAACTATAATTTAAAGCATTTTTTCTAAGAAGTCAAGTTTAACACCAATAGTTGCCAAATTAAATTTCAATTATCGATTATTGCTTGAAGGCTAATGTTAATTTATAAAGTTTAATTAATATAGTTTTATGTTAATTTAAAAAAGAAGTAATTTAATTTTGGGTTTTCATTTGTATTTTGCAGTATTTTTATTTCAATGATGTTGCGATTTATTATTTATCTCAAAATAAAAATAAATAAATAAACGAAATGAGAAGTCCATACGTACAATATTATAATTAGTTTACTAAATATTATGTATATTTCTTGAAAATAATTTCCTCACCAGCCGTTTAAATATCAATGAGATACAATATTATTTATTGTGTGAATGAAGGCTTTAATGAAAAAAAAAATCATTCCAACTTGCATATATTAAAGTTCTCAAAATATTAAAATTATATTTTTTTATATTTGGTATCATGATATATGATGTTTTTTAAAGTGTTTTTTTTTCCTTAAAAATTCATTAAAATTATTTATTTTTAAAATTATTTTTTTATTTATTTTTAAAATTACTATTAAGCCAAGTTTTAACGAGGGAGTCGGTGAGCCCTGCTTAACACTAAATTGTTTTTTATTCAAATAAAAATTATATATTTCCTAGTCACTTTTTTAGTCATGATAACTATTTTGCTTACAATATAAAACTTATATATTATTTTTATTTTAATTTTTTAGATAATTTTAATATTTGAAATTTCTCTTCAATACATGAAAGTTAATAAATTAACAAAAAATTAAAAAACTTGGGAGGTGGCCATTGTTCACATTAACACTCCTGCCCTTTTTTAATTGCATTTTTTTATGGTCTAATTAAAATTAAGTTTTGAATTACAGTAAAAATATAAAATTAAAAAATAATGGTCAAACTTTTTTTTTCTTTATTTAACTGCATCGTTTTACAATCTAATTATTTAAAATTAGATTCTAAATTATAGTTGAATTACAAAGCTAAAAGGAAAAGAACTGAAATGTGAAACACCAAGAAAATACACAGTTCACCCAAAATTTATGAAAATTTTTATTTTAATTTAAAAGTTTATTTTATTTATTTTTCAGTCCTTGTGTTAAATAAAAAAGAGAGAAAGTTGGTGGAAATAACAAAAGAGAGAAAATAATTGGTTGTTGCAATTCCAACAACAAAAATTGCCAAGTTTGTTGTCAACGGTTCCATTCAATAATGAGAGTTCGATGGTAATGAGTTTTCCCTGCAAACATGTATGAAAAAAAAGATCGAGTTTCTTTTTATCTTCGAGATTCGATTGATTTTGGTTTTCTTGGGTGATTTTGGGGTATTTTGAGTTTAGTAGAAGGTTTAGGAAGGCTTTTATGGTAATGTTAGGAGTTTTTAGCTGAAGATAAATTGAAAATTTGATTTTCAACTTAAAAAACCCCACTTCATGATTTTCCAACCATCATAATAAAAGCTACATTATGAGCTGGACAACTTTAGATCACATCACCTTTTTTTTATTTTCTTAAAACAAAGTGAGGGTAGTTAGCATATTAATTTTTTAAGAAAGAAAGAAAAATATGGCCAAGGAGGGTGGGCTGACCTAGGCCCATAAACTTGGTCTTTTTTAAGGTTTTTACACGTTGGGCCACTCAGGTCCGCATGTCTAATCTGACTCTTTTTTTTATTATTCTACATTCAACATTGGGTTTGTGATGATTTTTTAAAAAAAATTTATTCAATCTCATGTTTTAATATTGAGTTAATTTTGAATTAGTCTTTTATTTTTATTAATTAAAATAAAAATATATTATAGCACTCATAAAAGTTCATTAAATAGATAATAGGTTTGACGAGTTGACTCGAGTTGATCAGAATTGATCCAATACTCCATCGCCTCATTGTTAAAAAATAAAAATATTAGCTTCAATTTTTTTTCTATTTAAGTAAAACTATTTTTTATTGATCGTCTATATAGCCTTTAAACCAACGAGTTTTGTCTTTGTTTTTTTTTTATATTTTTTGATTTTTTTTTTGTATTTGAACCTAACAAGTTGATTATGTTGCATCCCGCATAATTTAATTTAAAACTTACACTAGGCATGAAGTCAAAGTTAGAATTTTTCAAATTTAACTTAGAGGACCAAATTTAATAATAATGACAAAAAATTTTCCATAACTTAGATATTATTTTTTACATTAAAAAAAAATTAATCCAGCTTGCATAGTGAAGTAAACTAGTGACTTACTTAACGAAATAATTTTTATGAATAATGGAGGGTGATTTTGTAAAAACAAAACTTGAAGGTTGTCACATTCCGTCCATAAGCTTCGAACCTTCTCTAGAACATTTAGTTATGATTTCATTGTAAAATATTATATATATATATATACATGTATATTAATATTAGCACGGAGGACTCCATGGCCCAATGGATAAGGCGCTGGTCTACGGAACCAGAGATTCTGGGTTCGATCCCCAGTGGAGTCGTTTCTTGTGGCTGTGGGTCTATACCCGAAGCCCGCGCATGGTTTTTTTTTTTTTTTGCAGAACAGTGAAACCTGCAGAAGTCGTCGCACATATTTATATTTTTATGTTGTAAAAAGGTATTTAATAGTGTAATAATGATGATTTTTTAAAATATTTTTTTATAAAATGTATGAAAATAATTTTTTATTTTAAAAAAATTATTTTTCAGCTTAATAAAATAATCAGAAAATACTAAAAAGAATTAATTTAAAGCAAAATAAAAATAAAAATTAATATTTTTTAAAAATCATTTTTATAACGTAAAAACACAACTCTATAACCATAAGTAAGGTCTAATGTCGCATTCCTAATTTCCAACTTCACGAGCTTGATTTCTATTTCCTCGCTTCCTTTTTCTATATCCATTGCTTCGAATGTTATCATGAGAAGTGAATAAATGGATTTAACATAAAGAGGAGTCTGAATCTGATACAGTGAATAAATGCTCCCTTCATTCTGTAAATGGCGACCCTGTCACTCTTTTTTTCACGGAACGAACGTCTTTTTTACATCCAAGCAGTGGAGCAACTACAAGCATGAGATAGCATTGCGAAATATTTACTGTGGTAGAGTCATTCATAGGCACAAAAAGAATCAAAACAGGTGAAAATGAAGCAATCCCTCAAGCACTGTAAAAAAAAAATAATAATAATAATTCTGTGCAGTTGAGAGGAAGAGAATAAAAGAACCAATTGAGAGCATAGCAGTTAGCACAAAGCAGCTTCCTCGGCTCAGGCACAACAGGACCATTTAACTGTATAGCAGCTTGGAACTGTCCAAGAAGGGGAAAAAGGAGGAAAAACTACAGGTCCCATAGTGTTCAAATAAATTGAGTCCTACAAATGACACAGCCTCCTTGCCACAAAAGGGACAGAAAAGGGGAGGAAATTCAACTTTACATAGTCTCAAGATGTAACAACAGATTAACCCAAGGGTTCCCAATGCTTGAAACTCCATATTCCTTGCTCTATTCCCAGAGCACATGAACAAGGGGAACATGTAAATTAAAAAAAAAAAAAAAAAAAAAAGGAAAAATGAAAAGCAAGGAATAAGAGAGGAAAAGGAGAGACAAAATATTATTTGGTTTCAGTTGTCAAAAGATGAAGAGAACTCAATGAATCAACACCGCCAGCTTCTCACCACTTATCCGTCCTTTGCCTGCCAAACAAAACCTTGTTAGCATTGGGGATTTCATTTCCCCTGTCCAGAAACAAGGGGAATGCACATGCAATGCAGGCAAATAACACGATCATGGCAAAAACACCATGGTATGAGACTTTTATTTTACCAAAACAAGCCTGGGAAAAAACCCATCCATGCAGAAAAGGTTTGGTTTTAACGAGAGCTGATTGCTCTTTAAGCATCGATGGTTCCTAGGAAGATCAACAACAAACCTAATACAACAAACATCTCACCACCATAGCCACTCTGCTAGGTGACTGCAAGGCACTTGCAAACCAGATGGATCGATTTAGCCTTTGCACTTGTAACGGAAGAGCAATCACGGCAATCTATTGTCTAGATACAGGTTTCAAAAACATTCTTTTGCCTTAAACTGCCCGTGATTGTTAGTTCTCAGCTAGAAGATGCTTGTGGCACTCTTTACCCAGACTCTTTCATATTAATTAGCTGGGTAAACTAGGGCTACTTAATTCTTTACTAAGACTTTGTTACTAAATGATGTGGCAGCTTGTGATTGGTTATTTATTAGCTAATATTATAATAATAAAAAAAATCACTTCATATGATTTGGAAAACTTTCCATACAATGAAACGCCACATCACTTGGTAAGAAATATTTTGCAAAGTATTTAAGAACCCCTTGCCATTACTCTTGCTAGATGTCCAGGCTTTTTGAAGTAGCATGCTCAATTGACTGGCAGGTTAAAAAATTAAAACAAAAAGGTTCAGAGATAAAAGGATTGTATCTAATTTATTGAACAAAACCACCACAGAATTCCCAATTTAAGTATACAGGCAGCTTTCATAGTTTCATGAGCTGCTCCAACAAAAAGTTTGTTAATAAACCATTTTTTCCTGGCCTTACGATAAATTAATTAACTTCCCAAATGAAATTGGCAACTCAAAACTAATCACTGAACCTTTTGCCTATATTAATAGATTAAACCATGGCTGACAATCCTTCAAATAACATAAGATCTAAAAAATAACATTATGAAAGAGGGCAAAAGGGGCTACTTCACAGCTAATGCTAAAGGGAAGATCAGAGATACATGAAAGAAGTTATTACTATATCTTTACCTGTCAAAATCTCTGCTACCCAGAAAACCTCTTTCCCTGCCACCTTGAAATGATCTTTGCTCGTCAGCAGGCCTTGTCCAAATATCTGGCTTGCCACGAGATCGAGGCCTATCCATGAACTCCATACTTCTCGACTCGTCAAATGACCCAGGTCGCGAAGGAGGTCTCTCTGAAAACCCAGGAGACCTGCCTGCCCCAGAACCTGGCCTTTCAATGGCTTTTGGTCCAAATCGAACTTTGTCATCCAAATCAAGGACCAATATTTCTAATTCCCTTTCTTTCTCATTTATCATCTCCCTTAAACTGGGCAGGTCATCAACAGAAACTTGTTGAGGTTCCTGATTCACTTTTGTCGCTTTCTCAAGCTTCGTCTTCAAATGCTCTATTTGTTTTTTCAATAACTTTTCCTCTTCAGTTTCAGGCCTAAAATAATTTTTACAGTTAGTATCAAGAATACAAGTTCATCAGTCACCGTGAGAACCACACAAAGCTGACACAGTGCTGAAAATGAGCACAGACATAGAAAAATACATTATTCTAAAGCATTCACATACAACCAGAGAATCCTAGGTCACAGTACAGACTTTAAAATAAAGTAGGCAGTCGCAGAACTCCAGTAAAAGTTTCAGCAATTAAAGGATGGTGCAAGCAGGTAGAAGTGGAAAAATGTAGTGAGCAACAGTAGAAAGGTGGTGTTAACGCTATGAAAACTGAGAAATGCAGAGTGAAGATCAAGCAGGGTACTAAATCATGGTGTAAAATACATTCAGCAAAATGAAGATGGGGCCATATGATATCCCGCAAACCATTACAAAAATATAAACAAGATAAGACACATAAATGCCTTGATGCTGCAGATATACGTGGAGCTTTCAGGAAAAATTAATCATAGATCACATGAACAAGCAAATTTGGGATTTAAAAAAATATGCAACATAACATCACTCAACAGCAGTTCTGTGCAGTTATGACCATTAAGTTAATTAAAATGCAGAGGGGATGAGAGGAGAACGAAAACAAGGGGTAAGAAGGGAAAAAAAAAAACCAACCCCTGGATTGAAGATTAACCAGTTCAGTTAACTGACAACAGTTTCAATGTTGTTAAGTCTGCCTCATCCAAATAAGGCACATACATTCTTGCATCAAACAGCAATAACAACATGGAAAAGAAGTGCCACATGTAGCAGTAGCATCATCTATATAGAATTAAGACAAGTGCACATGTTAAATTGTCATGTCCATACAGATAACCAAGAAAACAGCCACACAAAAAAAAAAGAAATTGCATTCTTTTATGTTCATCCAACAAGAAACAGCAAACCAAATTCAGTAATTAGCATGATGAATACAGGCAGCCTCAAAAGTAAGTCAATGCACAACCACCAAAAACTTTACCAGCAAATCAGTAACACCAAAGTACATTTTCAATATTACTGCGAAACATTAATTGGTGTACACTTAATAAGAATACCACTGGACTAGTGTGCATTTTTAACAGCAAAAACAAAACATGCTTAAAACAGTAATCCACATAATAATTACAAAAAAGTTCTATTCACTCTGTTCCACAGAGAGTTCCTTATTGACAAAGTAAATATATTAAGAACAACTATTAAATGTTGTCCCACCTCACATATCTTTTTTATTGACGTTCCAACATTGTCCTTTCAAATTAAATGTTGTTGAAGTGCTGGATTTAGTTTTTGATAAAGGGGAAAAATATGAACATAAGAGAATGAATACTTCAGCTTTTTTATAATGGACATATTTTGGAACAGAACTAAAAGGATACGAGTACAGTCTTTGTGGGGCTGAAGCATATTTATTTTTTGCAATTGGAAAAATATTCTTTGTAAATATACCAACCTTAAACTCAGCTAATTAACTTTTGGAATTGTGTCCATAAAATGAAAATGGGAGCACGAAGTATAAGCATCCCTCCTAACAGAAATTATAAGATCTGTGGTGTCCATAAAACGGACAAGAGAGAGAAGCATCAGCTAACCCCATGCAATGAAGGAAGCATATCAAATGAGCCGAATTGAAAAGGAGACAGTAGAGACAGATATGTTGAAACAAAAAAATTACATGAGAAATGAGCTGACAGAAAATCATCTAAATATGTTTTGGTTATGTGCGATGTGGATTTATGCATGCTTCACCATGAAACAATGATTGGATTCAAGTTGTAGACATGAACAAAATGATGTTGGGAAAAAGACAAAAAAAAAAAAAACAGAAACCCTCTCTATGTATAACATTCGTGTGTGTCTGTGGATTTTGCTAACCTGACCATTGTGCCCACTTTTCTTTGGACAAAAATTAACCTTAAATTTAATATTTTATAAGGGCACATGTATCCATTAACTACAAAGGTTTCTCTCACACACCTCTCTTAGTCTTTCTCTGTTTCTCACTGACTGCAAAATTCTTTTTTTTTTTCCATGAAGATCATAAGCATTCGAAATCAAATGGATAACATTATTCTCTAATCAACAAGACTAAGCAAGCATTTTGGCCCCCTTCATAGAACATTGAAGTTTATAAACATTATAGACAAAAAGGAGAATGATTGCACAATGCCCATCTCTGTTTTCCCCCTTCATTTGCAAGCATTCTATTAGTGGCATATCACCAGTTGAATTCAATCCAACAATCAAATGTCCTGAGATCACCAGTAATACAAAGGCCTAGCTACATATGACATGGACTATTCATTCAATAATCCAAACTAGTAATTCAATTTTAAGAAGACATTAAAACTTTCTGAGTCGATTTAAAATCAGAAACATGAACGAATTATAATCATGAGTAGATCAGCAAATTCCCAATTTGGAGGTGTATTTTCATATGCATGATGATGACAAAGATACCATTATGGCATTCAACCAGTGGTTGAAGGCAGGAAAGGAGAAGATGAATAAGGGATAAATAAGATAGAAAAAATGCCCTAGATGAAAAACCCTCTTCTTCTTTTTTTACATTTCTTCTTTTTTTTTTTAAAAAAAAAGAGAAGGTATTTGTGTCAAGTAAAAGCAGACACAATAAGAACCCACCCAAATAGCTGGTAGGTTATCGTATTTACAGCTAAAAGTATAAAATCTAAACACAGAACCCATCTCTTTTTTCGTAAAACTCACACTGTTGCACTCAGGCCTATGCCCTGATAAACTAAAAAAAGATACCACATTTTGACATGAAAACCTGACAACATCATCCATCCAACTATGGTGATCTAGCAAAGAAAATTGGCAAGGCAAGACTTCTCCGGCTTATGCTTGTATCAATTGTAACAAAAAATCTCTTCATAAAGCATGATAATTCACTTGTTGAAATAAGAAAGCTAAAAAAGTAAAATATATAAACCTGTTTGCACAAAAGGAATTCTCAAGAAGTACAGAGAATGGAATACTTGCCAATAAAGCTCAATTGTAAATCAAACCAACTCAACACCAACTACATGATATGGAAAAAATAAAAACAATAACTCAACTAACTTAAGCATGCCAATGGTAGATGCAAATGTTTCAATATAATCCTCTCAGTTCAGCCACTTGGACCAAGAAAAAAAAAATACTTTAATGGAAAAACTCACTGTAATATAATATTTTTTTTTCCCAGTAAGTGATAATAAAGGATGAGCCTAGAAACACAACAAAGATTGTGACCAAGGAAATTTTAGCTGATGACAGGGTAGAACCAGCTTTTTTCCTATTTTGAGCTCAGCTTATTCAAATTTGAGTCTAGTCAACACCCTTATGCTTTTCAGAAATACCCAACTATATTTTTTTACATCACAAATCAATATTCAATTCCTATTCAACAGAAAATCATTTCAAAACTTCTGCCGTGTAGTTGTATGAGACAAGCTATAAACATATTCATGGATTTGGAGAGAGACTATACAAGAAGAATTGTTAGTCATCATCAAGCATCAAAATTCTAGTGCAATAAGCAAGGCTGTCAGTTGATATGTTTTGCATCACAACAAGGCACAGCTAACATTAGAACAGCATCAGATCATACGTGAACTTCCGAATTATCCAAATGCTTCTCAACGTCCTATTATCATTGTAAGATCAGCTAATGGCTAGCATATTGTATATCCCACAACAAATGAAACCTAGCAGAAATATCCACAACAAAAAGAAGCAGTTTGAAGCCAGATAAGATAAGAGAAGCATTCTCGAATTGACAATATGCAAAAGCCCAAGCAAGTAGACACACACGAACAAGCAATTCCAAGAAAACCATGCGCACAATGTATGAACACAACAAAGATAATGCCACAAGACATACCTATCTACCCCACGATGCTCCAACTCACGGTCAATCTTTATCCAATCTTGACCTCTTTCCTGCAACAACAGTTCCCTGGGCTTTGCCTCTCCAAAAGGATTCACCCTCGGCCTCGGCTTCGCAGCCACATTCTCAAACCCTTGGTGCAGCAGCCCTGGCCCTTCAGACCTATTCGATTGGGCACTAGAAGGTCTGCTAGAATGTGCACTGGTTGGCCTGCTAGATTGTAAGCTCGAGTTCTTCTTAGCTTCCATTTCCATCTCCAGCTTCTTCCAATCCAATCCTTTCTCTGCCAACACATCTTCTCTCGGCCTCGCTGTCCCAAATGGATTAGACCTGTTTGTTTTTACAGGCTCGTTAACTACAACTTCAACTCTTGGTGGATCCAGAACCAATCTAGGCCTCTCCCTCTCTGGCTCACGATATCCTCCTCTGCTCGAGCGATCAGGCTCCGGTCCAGAATCACGAAAACCCGAACCAAAAGTAGAAGGTCGAATAGGTAACGGTTTTTTACCAACTGCCCAATTATCAACTTCATCAGCCCTAGAACCACCTCCGTCACCACCGCCACCTCCGAGTGAACTGTAACGACTTTGTCGTCCAGAATCAAAAGAAGGTAGCGGTTTCTTCGCCATTGCCCAATTATCAACCTCATCAGCACGCGAAGGCTGATCGTAATCAGAAACCCTAGAAGGAGGTTGGCCTCTTCGTTCATCATCAAAACCACCACCAAATTGCCTTCTACCACCACCACCACCCCAAGACCCGTCGGCGTTGTCACGATCACGCATACGTCCAGGAGGCGGCCCGGTTCGACCGTAATTGGAAAATCCACCACCGAGGTGTCCATGCTGCATTTCTTCAGCGGAACGCTCTTTTGGACCTGTAGGGAGGCGGAACATCTCTTCAGGAGTCAAGCCTTTGGATTCAACACCGCCGCCGCTGGGTGTGGAATAAAATTCGTTGAGAGACATTTTCTTCTTTTTAGGCTTAGCGGTTCCAGCAGCTTCTTTCAGGCTGGGGAAGCTTTGAGAAACGGCTGCTGCAGCGGCTGCGCGCTCCTCTTCTTCGGCTTGCTCGGAATCGGCTGCCCATGCACCGATTTTCCCCCACTTTTTTGACATTGTTTTAAGAAAGAAAAAAAAGAAGAAGATCCGGAAAGGAGAAATGAACGGATCTTTAGAAAATGAAAAATTGGTGAACTTAGGGAGAGAGATTCGGGTGGGTAATGAGCTGGGCTCCGTTAAGGGAGCCGGAGCTCTGAGAACATGCGTTGATGAAGACGGAGGAGGAAGAGGAGGAGGAGGAAGGTTACAGTTGTTGAGTTAGTTTCTTTATTATTATTATTATTATTATTATTATTAATCTCTTTTAAACAAAATCTAAGAAAAAGTAAATTAAAAAAGAAGGCCAGAGACAGAGGGACTGCTAAGGTGACCAGCGGGTGATGAGGATGGGAGAGGTCTGATCTGATCAGAGGAAGCAAGGTAGTGGTGATTCTTGGTGTGTGGAGCGGGGATAAGGGACGATTGTGTGGCCCACTAGCGATGGAGGAGTCAGTGATTTTAGAAATTATGCAATTGGACGGCCAGGATGCTCTTGGGATCCTCCACCTTTTTTCGGGTGGAAAAGGAGCATTGGCTAATAGCGCAGCGAGTGCTGTGCTCGGAATTTCTCAGAATAATAACCAAACAGTAGCCAGTAGTTTTGTGCTGTCCAAAAAAGATAGCTCTCTATTATTAAATTATTATAATTGAAGAAATTACAGTGATTTGAATTTTGAACAGCCTTGTTTCACTGTGATTGTAGAAATTATAGTGATTTGAATCTCTTTGTCGGTTGAAATTGACGACTGCACAATAGTTAGATAGTGACCGTCTGATATCGTAGTACCGTATATTTCTTTCTTATCACGGATATAAAAAAAAATTAATTAAAAAGCTTTAATTTTTTATATTGGATTTCACACGTGTCGAATTTTAATTTTTTAAAAATAAAATAACTTGTTTTATTTATTTATTTTACATCAAAATCATCCCAGGCTTTAATTTATTTTACATCAAATTGGTTTGGACTCCCTCGAATGTTATTTCATCTGAAATGAATCACCTGTCTTTTATTAAGGTTTGATCGAATCCCACCCCTCATATTCTTGATTTACAGTTCTATAACTCTCATCAACAATTTTCTAAACCTGACAAATATTATTTTTAACATCGTTTTTCTATATTAACATCAACGAAGATAATCATCTCAAACATAATTATTAAATCTAGTCTGATTCACTGCTTAAAGAGAAATCATAATTATTAAACCTGGTCTAAGATTGGCCTAGTTAAGAGATCATGTTTCTGGTTTTATGGGTTAATCCGGATCAATTCGGGTCAATTTAAAAAAATTATAAAAAAATTAAAATTTTAATATTTTATATGAAACAATTAAGAAAAAAAATTCATGTAAATATAGACTATATATATTATAAATAATGAAGTTTAAAATAATATTTTAAAAAGTTTTTTATCCCACATTAAAAATATATTATGTTAAACTTTTAAATTAAAGTATTTAAACCAAAAAAATTTATTATCCCACGTTGAAAAAATATAGCTTTTTTTCTTGTAAACATAGAATACATATACTAATAGATTTCAAATCTCAAATTGAAAAAACATAATTTTTTTTTTGAAAACATAGAGTATATATATTAATATGTTTCAAATCTCACATTGGAAAAAAAATAATTTTTTTCTTGGGAACATAAAGTATATATACTAATGAGTTTTCAATCCCTCGTTAAAAAAAAGATAACTTTTTTCTTGTTTTTAAGAACATAGTATATATATTAATGGATTTCAAATCCTACATTGAAAAAACATAGCTTTTTTCTTGTGAACATATATACACACACACACACACACACACACTAATATGTTTCAAACCCCACATTGAAATAAAATAACTTTTTTTCTTGAAAATATATATACTAATGAGTTTCTAATTCCACATTGAAAAAATATAACTTTTTTCTTGGGAACATAGAGTATATATACTAATGGGTTTTAAATCCCACATTAAAAAGATATTATGTTATCCTTTTAAGTTGAAGTATTTAAATCAAAAAGTTTTTTATCCCACATTGAAAAAACATAATTTTTTTTTAGAAAAATAGAGTATATATACTAATGGGTTTCAAATTCCATATTTAAAAAAAAAACACCCGGTTTTGCCCCGGTCACGGGCTGACCTGCTGGGTCGACCGGGTTTGCCGAGTCATTGCACTAACTGGTCTTTTGACAACCCCAGACTAGTCCAACTCCCGGATCGACCGGGTCCCGGATCGACCGGGTCCCGGGTTGACCTGCCAGGCCGAACCAGGTTTAATAACTATGATCTGAATTTCTAGCAAGGATTCCGGCGATGCATGGGCTTGTTTTGGCTGCACCAACTTAAAACGTCCATGAATCCACTGCCTTTGACACAACAGATACCTCTTCTTTCCACTCACACAACATCAGAGAGCGTAGACGAGAAGGAAAAGGGGAAAGAAACTCTGCTGTGTGTCAGTTTATACTAGGGACAGTTGAGGACAAACAATGCACAGCCATGCATCTCTACCTCCATTGATATTGAATCTTTTATTTCTCCAAAATCTTTTCCACTCCAAACTTCTCTGCCGTGACATGATGTCGCATTCAAGTTTTTCCCAGGAAATGCCTTAGTCAGGTCTGATATCGTTGCTGATATTACTGTCTTCTCTGAGTTCAGATTGAAAAGGGCAACATAAATCTCTCCTGAGTAAACAGTGGCAAAGTCAGTACTGAATTATTAAGAGCAACAGACACATGTGATAAGCCATAAAAGTTTTCAGACAATGAACTGTCAGCATGGTATGGTTGGATACTACCAGATCAGTGTCATAGCAGACACAGAAGTTGGCAGCTAGAAGAAGAAGATCATTAATTCTCTTTAAATTAGGCAACTTGGAACTTGATAAAATGAATATATATTTACGTAATCAATGGAGCATGAATATAGATAGTGAGAAGACAATTTTCCACCTCAGTTACAAGGAAAAAAAAACCAGTTAGATTTAAAATAGCATCCCTTGACTAAGGAGGACAATTATAATTATCTTACGATAACCGATGATGAGCATATGGCTCAGTAGTAAAGATTTTTTGTTCTGACTCTCACCTCTGTCAAAACTTCAACAAAAATCGGAACATACTCATCAAAAAAAGAAAAACCATCTCAGGGTTGAAGGTTCTCATCAAACCACAAACTTCTTTGGGTTCTTTTAAAAAGAAAAACAGCAAAGGAATGGTAACAAAATGGAAACCAAATTTATAGAGACTTTAGGGGGGCATTAAACCTTTTCTACCAGTAGCAATCCAAGAGCGAACTCCTCCGCTGTTACCAACATTAGCTGCATATATCAAGGAAGGATCATCAAATAGCCCTTATCGTACGTATAGAAAATCAGCTTGATCTTCTAGCATAATACCGTCAATTGATTTCACAGTTGCACAGAGACCAGAATAGCTGCTGATAAGGGATCCATTATTGCTTAACTCCCACATCTGTTGAAATTAAGAGTTTGCTTTCAAATACCACTCATATATGTAAAATTCATGAGAAAAAAATGTCACCCTGCAGACTGGCTGTGAGCAGAAAAACACAAGCATTCTGACAAACCAATTAATTATATGTATTTGTTAAATTGTTTGATGTAGATTTATCTCCTTTGCATTCCACCAAAATCTTACAGGATACTAACCTCTGTGCCTCTTTGTTAGATGCTAGGGAATTGTGAATGAAGAGATACCTGGTTGGCATCTGATCTGCAAGGGGAGAAGGAACCACTGTTAAATGCTTTTGAAGTACGCTTCTTTCTTGGAGATGCATCCAAACAAAACTCCATTTCATCACTAGCTAATAAATGGAACCCTCCTTGATTGAAAATTAACCGTCCATCACTACATTGTCATTCACAGAATCAGATAGTGAAAATAATAATAATAACTCCTTGTTTGGAACAACTTTAATAAGGAAGGTGAAAGTGCATACGAAGTCAAAAGAGGTTTTCGCTTGTATAGGCATAAAGGTTCATGGCTTCTCATGCTCTCTTTCCAGCATATCTGGTCAAGATCTTGGTCAAGTGCTTTAATTGACCAACCGTTAACTTTGGGATGGTTACAGCTAGTGAAACCCAGAAACTGTGTCTGTGAGGTGCCAACTTCCTTCAAACCTCTTCTTGATCTTCGGCTGTGATTCGTGGTCTTATGTGCAGAAACCTTTGTGCCAGTAACAAATGGAAACTGCATGTGCAATGCGATGATACATCAGAAAAAACCTCAGTTAATATTCCAAAGACCTCTTAAAGACATTGTTTCACATGCCTCCATATTGTTCGTGCTAAAAGAATTAATTTCCAGAATGAAGGGATTGGTGATCAAACTAGATGTGGTCTCATCAAGCCTTCTAACATCTCCTCCAAACATGATAGGGGATCTGGCCATTGCCCACAAAGTCATCTGTGAAGTAAAATACTTGTATCAAGTCATCAATAAAGAATCTTAATTTTTTAACAAAGGACGGACGCACATATAGAGTTGCATGTACATACCTGGGTTTTCTGCTCATCTAGATTAAGGTTACTCATTCTGTATGGTCCTCTGCCAGAACCTAGGATACAGAAAAACAATGTGATTATTCAAGTTTTTGTCTTGTCCAGTAGAACTCTTTAAACACTTTCAAGTTAATCATGAATACCCCAGCAACTTATGTGGCAAACCCCTAGACCCAAGGAAAAAACAGGTCCAGATGTATTACTTTTCAATGATCTTGTCACTAGGATGTGTGCCGTTCCAGTTAATTACCATGATAAACACAAGAGTGCATGGACAAGCTATTCAATTTTGCTACCCCAATGTAACAGCAAGCATTCCACTGCTTCGTTCAATTTACATGTCAGCAATCCATGTTGCAATCAGCTTTCCTATACCCAGTCTCACCAACCCCTTACAAAATAAAATCATTTAAAATGTGCTAGAATTAAAGAGAACAATCTGCTAATTTTTATCACCAGGATCTGTAAGCCATCCTACGGGCAACATATCCAAGTCAGGCCATGACCTCCCCAGCAAGCCCTTCGCACCAATCTTATTAGCAGCTGCAAAGTCCCTGAAGTAGATGAACAAGAAATCGCATAAAAAATGGGAGAATAGAAGAAAAGCACCAATTAGGAGCGACGATCTATATATAATTCGAACTTTGAGCTCTTATTTTACATGAAAACTTTATTCCACCTTGAAACATCGAAATGAGCTGCAACATCTCCCCATGTATCCCAATCATCACCTGTTACCCTGTACATGTTGACTAACCCACTTATATCTTTCTCCATGACTGGTGTCGGGATAACTCCCGGAGACACAGAATACAGAATGGGACGACTGAGCTTTTGCAGAACCTGAACAAGTGCACTTCATGTATCATCATCTCTATTAAGAAAAGATTGAAGACATAAAATTTACGCACCAGAAAGTGCTGTATACCTCTGACACAAACGTTATTTCATCTACATCCAAGTCATTACCAAATACACAATCATGTTTCACTGCAAATAAAAGAGAAGAAACGAACATGAAAATTATTAAAACAAAGAAAGACTGACATGAAGCCACTAAGAAAATGCAGAGGTATAAATAACAGGAGGGGAGATTGAAATGTGCAGAATTCACAGTTTTGTAATAAATACGAGTCAAAATTACTATCCATGAGAAGCTTGCCCGAGCCTAAAATGCTTGAAGAGGTCAAAACTCTACTAGACTCACTTGCAATATTACTATCCAGTCCTTCCAGGACCTTCAACATACATTCCCCACATCATTATAGAAACAATACTTCATCCATGCAATAATGGAAATTCTCGAAAGATGCAATGCTGCTTTGACAAGTTATTCTACCATTTTTAATCAGTAAAAAGAAAAATTCATTCTCTAGAAAATGTTGAGACTTGAGATACACCCTATTGGACTCACAGACTTCTTAATGTGATGGGTAAGATGGAAAAATGCAGGTTTCTGTTAATTATTAATTACCAAAATCAACACCCCACTCAGCATACTGTTCATAAAGTGACCTCAAGAAGGCCTTTCCTGCTCCCAACTTAGTATTTACACTCATGAAACCATGTGGCATCCATCCACAAGCCCTCTCCGTGATCCCTATGTCTTTTGCTCGCCACAGTCGTCCAGACTCTTCATAAGCACGTCCCTAATAAAAATAGAAATTTAGCATGAACTTTTTAGAGAAAATCGATTAGAAACTTGAGCTCATATTGCACCTTTCACCTGACCAGTCTATTTTTATGATGACAGTGTTTGTGGGACTGTAAAATCTGAGCATGGAAGGGAAAAGAGAAGAAATACTTATCCAGCTGAAAAAAAAAATGAAAAGAAGAGAGAAGAATGAACCCTCATTGATAATAAGGAATAATACCGTGGTAGTATCCAAGATGGGGGTGTTCGCATCATATGCCTGTCTACTTAATCCTCTCATAACATGAATCCCAAGCTTCAAACCCACGCTCTGTACTTTCTGGGCTACTTCAGTGAACCCTTTCCCATCTTCAGATGAGGGCCACCTATCTGGATCAGGGATCAACCTCCCCCATTCATCAATTACATCAAATCCAAGAGAATCTGGGTAAGCACCCGGAACGTTCTTCCTATACCACAGGTAATCTACCACTGCATACTACATGGAATTTCACAGATAAAAGACAACTTCTATTTCAATAAACTTTCCCGTTCTCCAATTGTTCCAGTAATTGAAAAAGTTCTAAAAGTTGATTGTAGTCATCAGCCATTTAATACCTCATATCCATAAGGCTGTAGACGCTGAGAGATCTTTTCGGCACTTTGCAAGAAGTCTACTTCAGATAGAATCCAGTCAAAGGAATCGTAAGAGTTCCAACCTCGAGGCGGGAAGCTAGCGTGCTCAGGTTGAGATGATACCCTAAAACGGGTTTTGTACAAATTTTTAAGTTCACAAACAAATATATTTAGCCAAGAAAGCCTTCAAAACAAATGTTGGAACAATTATGGGATTGAAAAAAAAGAAACATGATCGTGTATTCTTCAATTCAATGTCCTATGAGGATCATCAAAGACTAAAGAAGACAGTATATCGAAAAAGTAAAATTTAAGAATGAGTGAGAGGAAATTTACAACAAACACTGGAATATATCTACCAGCATAAATCCAATGTGGATCATTACAGTAGTGAAGAGAAGAAACATAGAGAGAGAAACACCTGTAAAGACAAGAACTGAAGGAGAAGAGAAACAGAGAGCTCAGCAGTTGGATCCTCATTGTTTTATAGTATACTGAAACGCAAATACAACCCTTCTTCCTAGCTATCTACGACAAGGTGAGAGCAAACATACCCAAGGCTAATTAGTAAAACACTTTAACAGGTTTAGCATCACTCAACTAGGAAAGAAAGTATATGGCTCTACAATCAGATGAAGCACCCAAAAAATCATGCAGCCAACACCGAATCATGACATCATCCCATTTATGAAAATCGTCTGTATATCTAAATTCCTATGGCCGATATAATTAAGTTCATGAAAGTAAACAAATATTCAAACTAAATATATGATCCAAGGAAAACGGATATAGTATATGAGGGAATTAATCAAATATAATATTCTGCAGAACGTTCTTAAAATAATGGAAGGAAACAAATATAATGTAAGGAAACTGAATATATGTTATCAATATTAGAAAATTAGAAGAAGAAAAAAATCAACAAATTATTATTATAATTATATTATTATTAAATATATTGGGTTTGGATCAATCCATCTATATGGGCTAAGCCCAACCTGGTTGGGCTCAGCTCGAAAAGGTTAGGTCGATGTTGGCCCAATAGTTCTAGTTTTTTTTTTTTGTCTGGGATGGGTCGTGCCGGCCCAAACTCAAGAAAGGAATTATTCCCCCTCCCCCAATGTTCTGCATGCAGAACAAATTATTGTTTTACATACAGAACGAAGACGAGGGGGGAACAAAAGAGAAGAAGAAGGGAGAAGTTTACCTGGTATGAGAAGCTGCTGGTGGAAAGGATGGTGGTCACGCTAGCAGTGAGTTGCTGAAGGAGAAGAAGGAGAAGTTTGCAGAGGGGAGAGAGAGAGAGAGAGAACTCAATAGCGCACTCACCACGTGAGGTGGTTAGGCAGCTGCTTGTGGTGAAGATGATGGTGGTTAAGCTAGTGGTAAGGGTGTTGGTGGTTGAAGGCCACGGTGGAGAGAGAGAGAGAGGAGAGAGAAATTTCATAGTAGCAACAAAAATGGGGGGAATGCTGATTTTTTTTTATTGATTTTGGACTTAATTTCCCCATTTTCAAGTCATAAAATCCACCCCTATTTATAAAGCGGTGAAAGAGAGACGTTTTGTTTCTATTGGTGCCAAATCTTGGCCCTCAATTCGACTCGGTAGGATCTCAACTGTTAGCTCAAAATAGCTATCATGGGTTGTCAGATTTGTTACAGGAAAATGATTGGTCAGGTTGGCCACTTTGAGGCAATGCTATAGTTGTTGTGGTATCAATCAGCTAGAACGAATCACACTAGTATGTAGTCAGGTGTCAGGTGATCATTTTCATGTAAGTTTTGTCCAAATTAGTGGATAGATAAAGCATAAAACACCTCGAGAAGGAGGCCACTTGAGCAGCTTCTTTGGAGAAGAAGATGAACAGTCAACCTCAAAACTGAGCCGTTTTGGCAAAGTGCATTTTAATCCTTCGATTTCTGATGTCTCTCAATTACACCTCTGATTGACTTCAAACTTTTAATTTTATTAAGTTTTGCCTGTAATGAACTTCAATTTCAACCCCGGATTCCAGCGCCATTTTTTCATTTTGATTTTTGGTCTTGGATTTTTGCAATTTAACTCTTAATTAACCGTTAAACTTTAATTCTATTCAATTTCACCTCTGATTTCAATCAATTGGGTCCCCAGAGTTTGTCATCTTTTTCAAAATGATCCTTGGCTGTGAATTTCTTCAATTTAGTCCTTAATTGACCTCAAAACTTTGATTTTCTTGTAATTTTACCTCTGATTTAAATCAATTAACTAAATAAAAATTAAATTTGGTTTCCTAAAATTTCAATATTCTCAATTAAGCTCAAATTGGGCTCCCAAACTTAATTTTTCACCAATTAAGCTCTTAATAAAATTAATTTGACTCATTTAAAGCATAATTAAGTCCTTACACCTAATTAAATCCTTCAATTGAATCCAAATTAATTTTTAAACATAATTAAAGTTTAATTTGGCCTATGAGTAAATCAAATTGACCTATTAAAAATCTAATTATGTCCTTAGGCTTAAGTTTTATACAGATTCATCCAATAATGATTTAATTTGACCTTGAATTTGCACTATCTCTCTCATTTTGGGTAAAATGAGGTACAATTAGGCTCTCAATTTCATCCAAAATTATAGCTTGATTTTTCTATATATTTAGAATCCTCCTCAGCCTGCTTTTGCCAAAATATCAATCTCTATTTTTTTTTTTTGAAAGAAAAAAGTTGAATTTGGGGAATAACCCAAAAATGGGTTATAACAACAATGATGATAAAGGATAATTAAATTATTTTTTAATCTGTTAATAATGCTGGCATGTTGAGAATTGTAAGTCTTCTCGTGTCCTTTTCAACTCTACTCGAGGGAATAATAACTTTTATCCTTAAAAAAAGTTAACAAAAAGATTTTGCTTTAATGATTTTAGGGTTCCAATAAAAGATTCTTAATTTTAGGTATACTCGATCTCTTTTAAACATGATAATTTTGCTTTTTTAGGTTGTTAACTATTGATGAGAATCATCAAGTAACATCATAGGATGCATTACATGTGTCAATTAGACCTATTACATGGTCAAAAACTAAGAAGATTAAAGAAGCATTTAATGAGATAGTTCAAGATATTTGGGCTTTATTTCCTACAAAACTTGCGAATTCAATATGTTTTTCTACTTACATATGGGTTGAACTTATTTTTATAATGTCTAATTTTATATTAATAGGCATAACTTTTTATTCAATCGTTTGTTCGAGCTAAAATTTTATTAAAAGATTATAAAAACCTTATTTCATATAGGGTTAATTAGACTTTTATAACGATCAGATATTAGGAAAGCCTTTCTATAAAGCCTAGAAGTTAGTGTTCTAGATATGCAATATTTTTCTAGTTGATTTAAGATTTTTTTTCTTATTTTATATGGATTTTTTTGTTACTTTTCTAGCCTTGTTAATATGTTATACCTAATATAAATAAGGTTATTGTACTTGTATTTAGAGAGATGAATTGATTATTCAAAAACAAAACTTATGTATAAGAGTTTGTTCTTACTATTGATTTTTTATGGAACTTTTAAAACTTATCAAATATTACTTCTTTGTATTGCTCATCTTTATACCTTCGATTGTTGGTTTATTATAATCAACAGGTCAAGGTTTTCAACCTTATACCTTTGATTTTTGATTCATTATAATTAATAGGTCGAGATCTTCATCTAATAACTATAATTTTTTTTTATTTAGGTAATCATTAAATCATGTATTTCTAAACTAGATTTTATTTTCTCAGTTTATGTTCAATCTTGATTGTGTGTTCTAAGGTTTTTACCTTCCGAATTAACATAAGTTGATATCAGAGCTTGGCTTTAAAATTAGGTTTTATCTATCTACCTATCTTTAAATTCATTTTTTATTCATGTTTTGAGTCTTGTTTCCTTTGTTAGGTTTGGTTTTCTCTCAAAATTGTCGAACCCTAGTTCTTATGTCTTGCATTTCAGCTTATTTTGTAGTTTAGCTTAGTGTTGTGTTTTCTTTGAATTATATAAATATATATATATATATATATATATATAGAGAGAGAGAGAGAGAGAGAGAGATAAGTTATTTGTTATTTAGTTTATACTAATATTTATTAAAAAAGAAAAAAAAATATCAAATTGCAAAATCGGGTTGATTAAAATTGGTTTTGTTGAAATCGATAGCCTTGAGAAAAATTCCATATAGAAATTGTTTTATTAAGTTATCTTGTATTGAATTCAGGTTTATTTCAATATTGATTTGAGGTTTTGTTGAGTTATTCCTGAATTAGTTCTTGTTTTCTTGATTGTCTTGTCTTTTTTAGTTAGTTGGTTGAACTTTATAAGTTGAAATCTTTTGATAATTTTTGTTTAGTTCAATAAAGAACTTGATGCAGACTTCATGGATAAAGGATTCATAAATTCATAGTCAAATCGACTCTTCCCAAAAAAGCTAAGATTACGTTTGAAATTGAGTTTGACATAACAATAGCCTATAACAAAACACTAAGACTATAAGTTATCAAACCCCCACTCAACACCTATAAAAAGATGTGATGACAAGTAAAGAAGATACCATGAAACTTGATTAATTATTTGATAAGTCATAGTAGTTTAATGAAAAACCAAAACGTATGAGCAAACCTCTCATGCACAATAATAATAATTGTTGAAATTAATTTTTATCCTAAAAAAAAGAAGAAGCTAAATAACCATATTTATAATATGTAAAAACTTCTTAAACAATGCTGGAAAAATAATAAAAGAGTTCTAAATAAAAAAAATTCTAAATTAACTAGGAAATTAATACAATTCCCTCAAGGTAGCTTTTAGACCTTATCGTAATGCCTTCTAGATAACAAAATACCAAAATAAATTTGAAATTAAAGTAAAATTTAATCCGATCCAATAACGACATATATGTAAAAAAATTCAAAAAATGTCTCTAACCACCAAAATTAATTAGCCTATAAAGTGGATGGATTAAACCTCTCTTATGCATGAATTAAATTAACTAAGGTTTGATATTCACTTGTTGATGTTATCTCTTTAAAATGCACTTTGGCCTAAATATTTTAAATAATCTCATTGAATACATCTTTAAACTTTCTTTTACCTTTGATCTTATAATTAGCTCATTTGAAACTTACAATGAATCTTTTACTGTAGTCTTGATCGCATCAGAACTAAATAGAGGAGTTAAAAGTGGTAAAAGGCAAGAGGGTGAGGAAATAAAATTAAGAAAATCCAACTTGAGAGAAAGACACTAGTGAAGTGATATATCTTTAAGTGCAAACATGTAAAGGAATGTGTTAGGGTCATTACTAATATCTCTTACAACTTTAGAATATATCTTTTAAAATCAAACCAACATGCAAGCAAGGTGATGATTAAAGATCAAATACTTTTAGGGAGAGGAAGTGGTGAGAATCATCAAAGAACACAACATAATTCATTACATGTGTGAATTGAGTTTATTATAAGGTCAATAGCTAAGAAGATTAAATAGGCATTCAATGATTTCATTCTTGTTATTTGGGTTCTACAATGGTGTTCTTCATTTTTCTTCATCAGATTCAAGCAAAAATGCTTATTTGATATTTGCTTGTGATGTTTCTCTTGTGAGTTATGTTTATAGGATTGGGTTTTTGTCAAACAAGCCTAAAATATTTTGAAAAAATTCAAGGATTTTTTTAGAATTTTTTATGGGTCCCTTATATATTTGTTTCATAGTTTTTTTCAGATTGTAGATTTATATTGTAAGATACTAATCCAATATTAAAAATGCTTGCTTTTCGCCGAAATTTCAAAAAAAATCCAAAAATTTCTAAAAAATTTCTTCATTTTTAAAATATAAAAATATGTTTTATTATATGTGTATGTAGCCAAATTCTGAAACTTTCATGCATATTTTATATAAAAAAATAAAATTATATTTTCATTATACTTTGAAAATAAATCAATTAATATGTATCACGAACAAATTTATGATTATCCATTAAATTTTGTATTAACTAATTGGCTTGAACTCAGAAACAAAATAAAAGGAACCAAATGACAGATCGATATCACAGTGATTAGGATACTGATTAATGGGTGTTATAGAATTTTTCAAGTGGGGAACAAATTTAGTTACCTAAATTAATTGCATTTCAGGGATGACTAAAACTTAATTTGCATTCCAGGAGAAAGGAAAAATATATCGAAAAGTATACAGTGTAAACGGTGGATCCAAGAAAATTTATAAACGGAAAGGTGAAAGGTGCAGACTTTTCTCTCCAATTTGTCTCCAAACTTAGGCCTGTTGCCTTTGCTCCTCTGCTTGCTCCAATGCATTGTATTTTAGCATGTCGTCCCTTCAATATTTTGCTTTCCAGTTAGCACCTTATGGTTTCATTGATTCCCTGTATTAACAACGCCGGCGAAACTTCTTCCCACAGGATCATTAGCCATCCAGCGTTACCAGCATTCGAGCAACACATGCAGACATATGTTGTTTTCTGACAAAAAGCTGCTTGTTCTATCCTCTCTCCGACCACTGCCAAGTCGGCATCAGCCTCTAATGTGTCACCTCCCACCTCCCGAGTCCGAAGCCTTTTATCTGGGTCAGTTAAACATATTGCTGTGCTCTATTCTGGTTGATGAACAATGCCACCTGCTGAACATATCTGCTAATATCTCTTTTATTGTCTCTTCATATTTTAAGAAAGCTTTGGAATAGCTTCTTGAATGCTGAACTGCTATTTTTGATTCCGTGCTAGCTTCTTGAATGCTGAACTGCTTTTTTTTCTGGGTGGTAAGAAAGCTTTAGAATAGCCTTGAATGTGTTGGTTCTGTGTTTGCAACTGTTATAGAATGCTAAACTGCTATTTTTTATTCTGTGCTTGCAATTTTGTAGTTTAAGAAAGCTTTGGAATAGCTTCTTGAATGTTGAACTGCTATTTTGGTTCTGTGTTTGCAACTGTTATAGAATGCGGTTTAATTCAATGTCATCTCTCTTTTCACGTCCGTTTGGGAGGCCCGTGCCGCAACAATCAAAAGAAAACCCCGCTCCGCTGCGGGAAATGTATCTAGTTATTATTATCAAGAAACGAAAATACTGCCTTAGCAATTAAGAGATGATTTAGAAATTAATTAAGAACAAACTTGATTTTTTATTTTCATTATAATTAGTTAAATGACTTAAATTAGACTTATAAATAAATAAAAAATATTAACTTTCATCAAGGGGTTTTTAGACATTTTTATTTTTCAAGCACAATTATATTACTAAATTGTCATAGGAAGCAACAAAAATAAAGCTTTCTTCCCCGGGTTTTTCATATTTTTATTTTGATTTTTTTTTTATGATAATCAAGTTGATTTAAAATAAATTTTATTTTTCATAAAGAATATTAATTGAAAGAAAAAATGGTTGGTCAAAGTATGAGAATGTCGTATTATTTATATTTCATATGTTATTTAGTCTTTATTATTTTAATTATTGTTTATTTTTTTTTATTGTTTATTTTCTTTAATTTTTTCCTTAGTCATTAGATTTCATTTGATTTTTAAATCAAATTCAATCCTCATTCTTTTGATATTTTTATATCCTTCCACTAATTAAATTTTATTTTAATTTCACCCCTTATCATTTGATTTTGATTTTTTTTTTCATGTCAAATTTGACTCCACTCTTTTTACTGGTGTTTTTTTTTTGTTTTTGGATATTATTTTATTGCTTTTTAAAAAAATTCATAGGTTTTGAAGGTTAACACAGGTTGACTTTGATCTTTTTAGTTCTTTTTATAAAATTTATTTTTTTATAGCTGACCAAACCCAATTACTTTTGGTTCTGGCCAATGCCATACCTAATTGTAGATGAGTCTCGCGCTGTCAGACCTGATATTTGGGTCTGGTGTTGCCAATTTCATTTTTGGATCTGGCAGCATATGTCAGACCGAGCACTTGGGCCTGGCAATATGCCAAGCCCAAGTGTAACCTGTGTCTGGCGCCTGCTAGACTCAAGCACCATCCGGGTCTGGTAGGTGCTACCAAGCCCAGTAGCTTGGTCGGGCGCACTACCAAGCCAACGGGGTGAGCCTAATACATGTTTCCTGAAAGTGTTGAACCCGATGATTTTTGTCATCATAACTCGGGCATCGCCAGATTTGCTATGCCCACGAATTCAAAACATAATACATGAATCAAACGTCATTAATCCTATAGATTTTTATGTAAAATCTTAGAGGATTTATTTCTCAACAAATAGGTTTAATTAAACAAGTCTACACTCCACCAACACCATTAGGTGTATTAAAGTCTTTCATGACCCGTCATGTCTCCATCTTTTAGCTAAATAAAACGAGTGGAATACATCCCACAATACAACTCAAATTATCACAAAGATAAAATTACACTTCAGTCCCTCCTCTCCATAAAAGGACAAAACTCATGGGTTATAAATACACCATGAGACCTTCTAATCAAAAGTTCACAATCTTCATTCTCTATTGCATATATATTTTCAGAGCATCTCTCTCTAAAATATTATTGTATTTTCTCTCTCTAAAAAGATACTTATTTAAGCATCGAAGAGTCTCCACCTTCATCAAAGAGGATCTTTTACAAGTATTAGCCATAAGCCACTTTGACCTGCCAAGTATCAAGCATAAGCTATCAACCACCTTCACTAGGGAGAATGGATGAGATTGCCAGGATCAATTGATTAATCGATTATTCAACTCGGGAGCCTTGGTCCTAGGCTACTTAGATTTTTTTAGGACTTAATCAGTAGCACCGTATGTGGGAACATGATAATAATAAAAAAAAAACATTGATTTCTTCCTAAAACTTACTTTTGATATTTTCAGGTCATTCTATGACATACAACCAATGCCCACCTGGGTTAGGACGCAAGACAAGTCTACTCACTACCGTTGACACTCCTACCCAGGAGGAGCTTTAACAACTCACTAGTGAGGTGCAACTCCTCACCTAGGTAATATTGGCAACTCGAGGGAAAAATCAGACATTTTCACCCCAACAAGTCTTAACACTCTCAACAACACACAATGCTTTAACACCACGACCATCAGCTGCACCAGAAGCCCGTAGATGATTACACTACCTAAAGAAGACCAGGAAGAGTGACAATCGCAGGAGTTCCTTAAAGGATCACTGGCATAATTGTGACACCCATGCACAAAGCAAATACTCTAAACGAACTTCCCCTGGTTATTATGAGACGAACATTAGTCACTGTAATCGTTGTACGCCCAGCTCCCCAGGCTCCTAAAAGCCCAACATATAAAGAACTAAGCGACGGTTTATGCATGAGCATATCCAGGAGAATGTCTATAGCCACCATTAATGGAGAGGTTCTCCTTTGTCCAAATACATATTGAACATCGACTCTCTAAAGTCTATATTTTCAAGGGAGTACAAAATATGCACAATAGCTTAGAGTTGGTCATCCAAGATTGTGACTCGATGTGTAAGATATTTCCTATAACCATCAGAGGGTCTGTGCGTGCCCAATATAACAACTTGGAACCAAAATCTATTAAAGGGTTTAATGATCTTAGCGTCAAGCTATAAGCACGCTTTAGTATTAGTAAGGTTGTTAAAATCGCGTTTTGACTCGTAAAATAGTGCGATTTTACGAGTCAAAACATCCTTTACGTGCTGAATCGTTTGAAAAATAAAAAATGGATGAAATTGGGTTGAAATCAGGTGAAATTGTTAAAATCGAGTAAAATCGCAAAAAATCACGAGTTCAGGATCGATTGAGCGATTTCACCAAAACAGAAGTAAATGTTTCCCTCCATGCTCCAACTGTCCGGCGCCTATTGGCTGGGTAAATGCACAGTCACACATACGTGCCTATGAGGCTATGCCTATAACGTCGATGAGAACGAGGTGGCTTACGGGAAAACAACAAATGCACACAAGACCACAAATCTGTTTCAAGTGGAATCAATCACCGGCCGCCACATGGCAATGGATATTTGCTCAATTTGCTTTAGTGTCTTCTATATTGTGTCCTTATTTGTTTTCTTCTACATCAAGAAAGTCAAAGAGGTCTCAATGAAATGAAAAGGGCTGCAGATATCATATCAAACAATAAGCCCATATAGCATTTTCAAGTAGTGGGTGCGCCATGTTTTATGTTCTTAAATTTATGTTAAGCTTTTTATATTGTCTTGAACTCATAAATGAAGCTAGTTTTAGTTTACATGACACACTAGCAGATTGTTTATTTTAAGTTTGTTAATTATTAGTTAATGAAAAATTACTTAAATTATGTATGAATTTTTATTTGACCCATATATTTTAAGATGCTTAAACTATATATGAATTTTTATTTGGAACATGTATTTCAAGGTGCTTGAAACTATGTATGAAATTTTATTTGTAGCATGGAATTTTTTTTATGTATTTTAAAATTCCTTACAATTTTACGAGTTTATTACTCCTTTTCAGTGCCAAGTTAAAAATTTATTTTTAACAACCTTGAGTACTAGCATACCCGTAAAAAAAACTTCACAAAACATTTTTGTGTTCCCTACTAAGAAGGCAATTCTCCACAAATATATTTGAGGAAATTTAATAAGAAGATGATTAAGGTAAAATAATTGCTCAGCAGCCTTAAAAGCTTTGAAAGGAGTTAAGGAATATGTCCTATGAGGAAAGTTTATATAATAACTTACTCAAAAATAACTTATTATTTTTTTCAGGTTGAAGTTCCCTCGTCATTAATCCTAGGAATGTGTATTCTTCTAGGAAAGGAATGGACTAGGTCTGATGTCTACAGAAGGATTCTTGATGAAGTGCACTATTTAGGATGCAGTGCACTATTTAATGTCTACAGAAAGATACAAGAAGATTAGTAAATCAATATGACATTTAGGAGCTGGTGTAGCAGAATCATTTTGGCTGCACCAACTTAAAGCGTACATGAATTCACTGTCTCTGATACAACAGATACCTCTTCTTTCCACTCACACAACAACAACAGAGAAAGGAAAGAAACTCTGCTGTGTCAGTTTATACTAGGGACAGTTGAGGACAAACAATGCACAGCCATGGATCTCTACCTCCATAGATATTGAATCTTTTATTTCTCCAAAATCTTTTCCACTCCAAACTTCTCTGCCGAAACATGACGTCGCATTCAAGTTTTTCCCAGGAAGTGCCTTAGTCAGGTCTGATATCGTTGCTGATATTACTGTCTTCTCTGAGTTCAGATTGAAAAGTGCAACATAAATCTCTCCTAAAAACAGAGGCAAAGTCAGTACTTAATTATTAAGAGAAATAGATACATATGTGATATGCCAAAAAAGTTTTCAGACAATGAACTGTAGGCATGTTAACTATCAATCATACTTCATAGGTATGGTTGGATACTACCAGAGTGCCATGGTAGACACAGAAGTTGGCATCTAGCAGAAGATCATTAATTCTCTTTAAATTAGGCAACTTCGAACTTGATAAATGAATATATATTTGCGTAATCAATGAAGCATGAATATATGAATATAGATAAAGAGCAGACAATATTCCACCTCAGTTACAGGGGGGGGACAGTTAGATTGAAAATAGCATCCCTTCACCAAGGAGGACAATTATAATCATCTTACGGTAACCGATGAGCATATGGCTCAGTGGTAGAGATCTCTTGTTCGAGTTTTACCTCTGTCAAAACTTCAACAAAAATCAGAACATACTCATCAAAAAAAGAAAAACCATCTCAGGGGTGAAGTTTCTCATCAAACCACAAACTTCTTTGGGTTCTTTTAAAAAGCAAAAACAGCAAAGGAATGGTAACAGAATGGAAACCAAATTTATAGAGATTTTAGGGGGGCAATAAACCTTTTCTACCAGTAGCAATCCAAGAGCGAACTCCTCCGCTGTTACCAACATTAGCTGCATATATCAAGGAAGCCTCATCAAATGGCCGTTATCGTACGTATAGAAAATCAGCTTGAACTTCTAGCATAATACCGTCAATTGATTTCACAGTTGCACAGAGACCAGAATAGCTGCTGATAAGGGATCCATTATTGTTTAACTCCCACATCTGTTGAAATTAAGAGTTTCCTTTCAAATACCACTCATAAATGTAAAATTCACAAGAAAAAAATGTCACCCGGCAGACTGGCTGTGAGCAGAAAAACACAAGCATTCTGGCAAACCAATTAAATATATATGCATAATGACATTTTAATTTGGAGCTTCAACTGTCAATCAGACTTCTCCAAATTCCAGCTATATGTATTTGTTAAATTGTTTAATGTCGTTTTATCTCCTTTGCATTCCACCAAAATCTTACAGGATACTAGCCTCTGTGCCTTTGTTAAATGCTAGGGAACTGTGAATGAAGATATACCTGGTTGGCATCTGATCTGCAAGGGGAGAAGGAACCACTCTTAAATTCTTTTGAAGTACGCTTCTTTCTTGGAGATGCATCCAAACAAAACTCCATTCCATCACTAGCTAATAAATGGAGCTCTCCTTGATTGTAAATTAACCTCTCATCACTACATTGCCATTCACAGGATCACATAGTGAAAATAATAGTACTTTGTTGTTTGGAACAACTTAAATAAGAAAGGTGAAAGTGCATACGAAGACAAAAGAGGTTTTTGCTTGTATAAGCATAAAGGTTCATGGCTTCCCATGTGCTCTTTCCAGCATATCTGGTCAAGATCTTGGTCAAGAGCTTCAATTGACCAACCATTAACTTTGGGATGATTGCAGCTAGTGAAATCCAGAAACTGTGCATGTGATTTGCCAACTTCCTTCAAACATCTTCTCGATCTTTGGCTGTGAGCTGTGGTCTTATGTGTAGAACCCTTTGTGCCAGTAACATAAGGAAACTGCATGTGCAATGCGATGATATATCAGAAAAAAACTCAGTAAAAATTCCAAAGACCTCAAAAACTCATTGTTTCACATGCCTCCATATTGTTCTTGCTATAAGAATTTATTTCCAGAATGAAGGGATTGGTGATCAAACTGTATGTGATCTCATCAAGTTTTCTAACATCTCCTCCAAACATTAGAGGGGATCTGGCCATTGCCCACAAAGTCATCTGCGAAGGAAAATATTGTATCGGGTCATTAATAAAGAAGCTTAATTTTTCAACAGTGGACTGACGCACATATAGAGTTGCATGTACATACCTGAGTTTTTTGCTCATCCAGATTAAGGTTACTCATTCTGTATGGTCCTCTGTTAGAACCTAGGATGCAGAAAAGCAATGTGATTATTCAAGTTTTTGTCTTTTCCAGTAGAACTCTTTACTTTAAACACTTTCAAGTTAATCATGAATACCCAGCAACTTATGTGGCAAACCCTAGACCCAAGGAAAAAACAGGTCCAGATGTATTACTTTTCAATGATCTTGTCACTAGGATGTGTGCCGTTCCAGTTAATTACCATGATAAACACAAGAGTGCATGGACAAGTTATGCTGTTTTGCTACCCCAATGTAACAGCAAGCATTCCACTGCTTCGTTCAATTTATATGTCAGTAATCTATGTTGCAATCAGCTTTCCTATACTCGGTCTCAACAACCCTTTAAAAAATAAAATTACTTAAAATGTGCTAGAATTAAAGAGAACAATCTGCTAATTTTTATAACCTGGATCGGTAAGCCATCCTAGGGGCAGCATATCCAAGTCAGGCCATGATCTCCCCAGCAAGCCCTTGGCACCAATCTTATTAGCAGCAGCGAAGTCTCTGAAGTAGAAGAACAAGATATTGCATTAAAAAAAATGAAAGAATAGAAGAAAAGCACCAATTAGGGGCAAGGATCTACATATAATTTGAACTTTAGGCTCTTTTTTAACATGAAAACTTTAATCCACCTTGAAACATCGAAATGAGCTGCAACATCCCCCCATGTATCCCAATCATCCCCTGTTACCCTGTACATGTTGACTAACCCACTTATATCTTTCGCCATGGTTGGTGTCGCGCTAGTTCCAGGAGACAAAGAATACAGAATGGGACGATTGAGCTTTTGCAGAACCTGAACAAGTGCTCTTCATATATCATCATCATCTCTATTCGGAAAAGATTGAAGCATAAAATTTATGCACCAGAAAGTGATGTATACCTCTGACACAAACGTTATTTCTTCAACATCCAAGTCATCACCAAATACACAATCATGTTTCACTGCAAATAAAAGAGAAAAAAGAACATCAAAATTATTAAAACAAAGAAAGACTGACATGAAGCCACTAAGAAAATGTAATGGTATAAATAACAGGAGGAAATATTGAAATGTACGGAATTCACAATTTTGTAATAAATGCGAGTCAAATTTTTTAATTCCTGGCTTGATTTACGGTAGCAAACAAACCAAATTGTTTGTGACCAGTTCTGGACTCAACTCCATATAGATGAACAGAATAGCTAGATGTTAAACAAACAAACACATATTCAGCACAAACAGGGCAACTAAGCATCATCCTAAAAAAACTACAGCTCAGCCTTTACCGAAATAAATTTTTTTTTTTTTGTTTCTTTCCACAAAAATTGATATCTATACAGGTTTGGTACTAGTTCTGTCAGTATGACTTGTGTATCCAAACTTTGCACTTTCATTTCTTGGCTGAGTGTACAACCTTGAGCTCAAGATAAATTTTGGAGGTTCTTAAATAAACCATAAGAAGCTTGCAAACTTGCCTAAGGCTAGTTCGAGCTTAAAATGCTTGAAGAGGTCAAAACTCTACTAGACTCATTTGCAATATTGCTATCGAGTCCTTCCAGGACCTTCATAATATATTCCCCACATTATTACAGAAACAATAATTCATCCATGTTTCCTATAATAGAAATTCTCAAAAGATGCAACGCTACTTCGAGAAATTATTTTACCGTTTTTAATCAGTAAAAAGTAAAATTCATTCTCTAGAAAATGTTGAGACTTGAGATACACCCTATTGGACTCACAGACTTCTTAATGTGTTGGGTAAGATGGAAAAATGCGGGTTTCAGTTAATTAGTAATTACCAAAATCAACACCCCACTCAGCATACTGTTCATAAAGTGACCTCAAGAATGCTCTTCCTGCTCCCAACTTAGTATTTACACTCATGAAACCATGTGACATCCATGCACAAGCTCTTTCCTTGATCCCTATGTCTTTTGCTCGCCACAGTCGTCCAGACTCTTCATAAGCACGTCCCTAATAAAAATTGAAATTTAGCATTAACTTTTGATAGCAAATCGATTAGATTGTTAACTTTATGCCTTATATCAGACCTTTCACCTGACTAGATTGTTAACTTTATGCCTTATATCAGACCTTTCACCTGACTAGTCTATTTTTATGATGATAAAGTTTGCAAGACTCTGCAATCTGGGCATGCAAGGGAAAAGAGAAGAAATACTTCTCCCGGTGAAAAAAAAAAACATGAAAACAAAAGAAAAATAAAGAAAACAAAAGATGAGAGAAGAATGAATCCTGATTGATAATAAAGAACAATACCGTGGTAGTATCCAAGATGAGGGTGTTCGCATCATATGCCTGTCTACTTAATCCTCTCATAACATGAATCCCAAACTTCAAACCCATGCTGTGTACTTTCTTGGCTACTTCAGTGAACCCTTTCCCATCTTTGGATGAGGTCCACCTATCTGGATCAGGGATCATCCTCCCCCATTCATCAATGACATCAAATCCAAGAGAATCTGGGTAAGCACCTGGAACATTCTTCCTATACCACAGGTAATCTACCACTGCATACTACATGAAATTACGCAGATAAATGACAACTTCTATTCCAATAAACTTTCCCATTCTCATATTGCTCAAGTAATTAAAGAAGTTCTAAAAGTTGATTGTAGTCATCAACCATTTTATACCTCATATCCATAAGGCTTTAGACGCTGAGAGATGATTCCGGCGCTTTGCAAGAAGTCTTCTTCAGATAAAATCCAGCAAAAGGAATCGTAAGAGTTCCAACCTCGAGGTGGGAAGCTAGCGTGCTCAGGTTGAGATGATACCCTAAAACAGGTTTTGTACAAATTATTAAGTTCACAAACTAATATATTTGGCCAAGAAAGCCTTCGAAACAAATGTTGGAACGATTATAGGATTTAGAAAATGAGACATAATTGTGTATTCTTCAATCCAATGTCCTATGAGGATCATCAAAGACTAGACAAGACAGTTCATCGAAATAGCAAAATTTGGGAATGTAATTGCAGTACTATTTAGTTAGAAATTTTGAAAGTACTTGTCTTGCTTCCAAGAATCAAATGTAAAAAGGGTTTTCTTATCTCAAAAACTCCTATGTGAATCATAACAGTAGTGAAGAGAAGAAAAATAAAGAGAGAAACACCTGTAAAGATAAGAACCGTAGGAGAAGAGAAACAGAGAGCTCAGCAATTGGATCCTCATTGTTTTAGTATACTGAAATGCAAATGCAGCAAGTATTAGAGAGTTGTAAAAGACATGATATAGATAAATTTTTCAACTTTCTAAACCAATCTAGCTAGATGGTAATTTATGAATTGATGCAGCCAAACTTACGAAAGTTTTTTTGTTGGGAATCTTGAGAGCACTAGGCTTGCTTGATTGGTAATTACATGAAGCAAGGGTGAATGACTTGTATGACGTTTCCAAGAAATTTACTACAAGTTTCTCCAACAAACGAAAGGTCCAGTTTTTCTGGTTCGGGGTTGAAGATATAAAGGTTGAGATAAATAATAGGTGAGAGAGAGAGAGAGAGAAAGGCACCTATAAAGAGAGAAAGTGGAGAAGAAGAGACAGAGGGCTCCACAGTAGGATCCTCACAGTCTCGAGTCCACTTCTTCTTAATTATAATTACTGAAATGCAATGCAGGTCCTTCCTCCTCACCATCAAATCTTTTTAAGGGCATTAATGATGCAGTGTTGATAGTAACTGGGGTGGGTGGTGGTGGTGGTGAAAATGGATAATCTCTTTTTTCTTCTTATTTAATCCGCCGGTGATGCTAAGTCCCCTCGTGTCCTTTTCAATCCTACTAAGGAATAATAATTTTTATCCTTAAAAAATATTTTATTAAACGGTGTTGTCGTCTGGTTAGTTGAAAAGAAGAAACAAGTAAAAAATTGGAGTCGGCGGCTCAGTCGGAGCATAAGCTTGTTACTGATCCGACAAACCTGTCGGTGTGGAAGAAAAGAATCAAATTAGGACACTTAGCTTGTTACTAGATACATTCGAATCCCAACAATCTTCTGAACTCGACATTCGATGCACAATTGACACTTGGCTAAATAATGCTTTTCTTCTGAACAGAGATAATTCAGCTGTGAGCGTGTTGACCATAGCTTATTTACCACTTGCTATTTCCAACTTCTAGATAGCCTTCGATATTTCCATTAGCAATAGCTGTCCAACTTACAAATTTCAACTTGTAATTTACAATAAATATATATATAAAAAAAAAAACAGCTTTAGTCTTTGGCACAACTGTTTATCTATCTTTGTACCGGAGACTAAACTGTTGACTTGGCTTCGAAGAGATTACATGCTTGATTGGTATTGTGATAGTTTTGTTTGGTATTGTGATAGTTTTTATGATTATGGTTTAAAAAAAATTATTTTATAAAAATTATTTTTATTTAAGATTGATTTAGTATTTATATATATTTGATTAAAACTGTGGTTTAAATTAAGATTTAATAAAAAATAATTTAATGTGTTTGGTTAAATATATTTTTCAAATTAAGATTATAAAATAACTAAAAAATATATATATTAATATTGATCGTTTTTAATTTAAACATTATAAATTTAACTACCACTAATGCATCATTAAATAAATAATATTTTATATCAGATATTTTTATTGTTCAATTAACTTATCTACAATTTCATCACGTATGAAATTCATTCGATAAGGACTATAATTTCTATGGTTTTTTGAGCATGCAACAAAATCAAGTAAAATATCATCAAAAATAAAATTGAAATTACAATCAAATTCTACAAATATTACTTCATCATACAATCTTCTTCTAATTTATGTAATATTATTAAATAATATTGAGCACCAGTTTTTTAAGTAAAACACAATTTAAAAAATGAATTTTTTTATTGGATCGAACAGGAAATACTGTTCATGTAAACAGTGTCAAGTGCAATTCAGCTGGCACTGTTCACAAGTAAATTAATTCACCTAGCATTGTTAACTTCTCCTCCTGCAAAACTACACGGATGCAAGAATAGGGAGAAACGTTTGAAGCGAACGTGTTTCTTTCCATCTGGCCAAATCGTTTAGAGAAAAACAGAGAGAGAGGGAACAAGAAAAAAAAAGAGTTGAACAAGTTCGAAGAGAGAATGAGAGAACCCAGAGAACATAAAAAAGACAGAAGATAAACAGAAAACGAGATAGGACATCTTCTGGCCAGATCGTTACCATTGTCTTCGTCTCCAGCCTTCAACACCAGGGTGAGCCTTTCTTCCCCGGCTCACAATTTAATTACACTCTTTACCGTGCAGATCACGCATGCACAGATACCGCAGGAAGGGAGAAGCAGATGAATATTGCTTTTGGCTAACCCGCGATTTGAACGTTAATTGTGGTGGGTCCTGTATACAGTGAATATCATTTGTTATTTTACCAAACGATTTGTTTCCGTGTTTTGCTTTAGCATTGTTTCCCTGGTTTGCTTCAAACACAGACGCAACCACGAAAACAAACACTCTGAGTATGCTCGAATCCTGCTCCAGCTATCTGTGCTGATCATATTCCTCTAGTTCTTCCCATATAAAAACCTTACGCCACTCATTTTTCTTCGTTCTTGGTAAAATAATATAGCTTCTCAAATCACAGAGCCATGATTCTTTCAGACATGCTCCTCATAATGAATTAGAGGCGACGCATCTAGAAATATATGCAGTCAGGCTCTACACATACAAGGAGTCAGAGGGTTTTCCCACAGGTCATAATTAGGGAAGGTCTCCTCTGGCAATCCAGTTCGTGTTTGGTGAGTGACAATCACATCCTCTACAAAAGTTGCCCAGCCCATGTATGGGTCTCCAAAAGATTTGGACATCAGCCCCTTGTCTGGTTTTATGGATTTGTGAAGATGACCCGTGTACCGACGGGCCCCAATAATCAATTTAGCAAAGTTGCCTCCATGGGTCATCACAAACACGTCAGACTTCAGGCAAACCAAGAAGTCGAGAGCTGCCAAACTTGTCACATGCTTCCTGAAACCATCTAACTCCTCTTTGGTTGCCAACTCTTCCTTTGTTACCTGTTAGAAACCCTCACAGTCAAGTATTGATGGTTAATAAAATCAAAATTTGTATAGAAAAAACTCACTTTGAAAGGCTCCTCTCACAGGCTAGCCATTTAAAAAAATGCAACTACAAAAATTCAGCCAACATTTGGAGCCCGAAAGCGCTTTGATTTCTCAATTTCCTAAACATTAAATAGAATTTAGAGCATGCAAAACCATTTAGCTTCCCATCCCAAAGTAAAATTAAACTCTCTTTTTTCCAAGGGTCCCATACATATAAATACATTTGCAAGCATGTGTATTCATGAATGCATGAATATTGCAGTAGCTGGAAAACATTCTTCCTTTATATATCTTTGGAGATAAGAGAGGTATCGATGTAGGTTATTTTGAATCAAGGACGTAACAGGATGGAGTATCCCGTGGCTGCAATATTATTCACTTGTGGAATTTATACACAGTTTTCCATTTTAAAAACATCGATTGGATGTATATGCTGGGCACCAAGCATGCACAAACAAGAGAGATGGAAATGATTTCATAAACATGTTTAGTCACTTCACCGATGAAAATGGAGTGACAGAAACAGAATCGAAGGCCTTACCAGGCTTGGGAACATGTTCTTCAGTGGAGCCATTCGGTTTTGTCCACCATAAACCTGGCCAGAAGCTACATAAATCTGAGTTTCCTTAGGATATCCCATTGCCCGAAGAATCACAGCTACTTCCCCGGGTTCAAGAGGGCATCTTCCTTCCTTCCGTTTTTGCAGGGCCAACTGCCATAGATGGGAACCGTTCTGCAAGATAAATCCCCAAAAGCTTATGAATCATCCATGCCTGTTCAAGTTTCAAACTAAAACCAGAAAACTGATAACTCACCTTATATCGTCGGGGCCACTCTTTTTTTCTATATTCTCCCATTCTAGCTTTCTCATCCCTTGTCCCCACAAAATCACAGAATGATAGACCTACCATTCCCTTTTCAAATCTAAGATGAAGAGCCCTGTATGACAAATAATGTTCAGTGCCACTGAACTTCAAATTATAAAAAGTTGGAACTAAGTCCAGACAACTTCAGATATCAATGTCACATACATATATGGATTTGAAACTCCTGTGCGATTTCGCATCCTTGATACCAACAAATCAGACATTTCCTCTATCTCAGGAAGAAATTTCAGAGCATGATAATTCACCCTGCACCTTAGCCTGTTGATTTCTGGAGGAACATTATCATATCTACAGCATACACAAAAAAGGAAAAAAAAAAAAAGACAGAAAATTAACAATCCAAGACAATTTATTTTCCTTCCAGTGAAAGTAAAATTTTGAGCATAGTGCCCCAGAGATGTACAACATCCATGACTCACCCAAGCCGATCAACAAAAGGCTTCAGGGCCATTATCTTCTTTTCCTTGATTCGAGGCAGTACATTGTCTATGTAGAATTGAGCAGGTGCATATTTTGGAATGTTTTTCACTGTCCGTCTATAACATAGATGGCAATTTTTTTCCAGATAATCAACACCAGTTGCAACAAATTCAAGTCATCATATAAATGTGCACAACACGACAAAATGAGATGGAGCACAAAAATCAAACCTTATACTTGTGAATAACTCTGATTTGTCAGTAAACCACTCAGGTATATCACGAACAATTCGTACATCATACTTTAAATAGTCAATGAAATGATCAACATCAAAAATGTCTTCAAATTTCCTGCAGACATTTTGTAAAAGCAAAAAAGGCTTGTGAGAAGGGGAAAATCTAACTCGTTAATGTAACTACAAATGAGACAAGGTTTGTTGTGAAAAAAGGAAATATAGCTAAGCATATAATAGTAATATGCCAAAATCAAATGAACCTATTTGAGATGACAATACAACCACAAAGTAGAATTCCCAACGAATATACATGTTTGTTGAGTGCATTAATATCACATCAATTTCCAACTGATGTTTTCCCCCCTCAAAAACAGCAAGACCTAGCATTGTTCAAGCTGAAAGACCTTAATAAGAAATATGAGGAGCAAAGCCATCCACAAGAAACATTGTTTATAAATCTCAGAAGAATAAAGAGAAACAAAAACAAAAAATTTTAAAAGAATGTTGCAAGATGTAATGTCTAGGTATCAATGTTATCATATGCATAAGAGTATTGGCTTACGTTTGGTCTTTCCAAATCTGGTCCTGCTTCAGAACAGGCAAAATAAGGGTGGCATTCATTATTTTGGCCACTGCTACAGCATTGCATATCTGCATTAAAAATAAAGGCGGCATTCACTATAATTCAATCACTTTAAAGCTTGTTGCTTGGTATGTAAAGGAATAAGCATAATTTTTTTATGAAATCTACTACAGGAAGTTACTTTGATTAAAAATAAAGAAGTGAGAAAAAAGAAAAATTGATTATTGAACAAGCAAATTACCAACATCAAATAATAACAAATAATTGACCAAAAAAAGAATATCCGAAATCACCAAGTCCAGATAGACCTGCTGAACTAACAAACATTATTCCAAACTAATGCAATTAAAAGATTCTCAGTGGAGTGATCACTTAGAGGTGCAAGTCTCAGCAATGTGAACAGCAGCATGAACCTTGAGGCTTGACTTGGGCACCATTAGGGAGAATCCCCCAAATATGAAATCATTGTCCCTTATTATAGCTAAATAGAAACTTAACTCTAGTTATTTAGAGCTGTTATCCCTATCGACATTGTGCAGCATGCCAGTTTTTCTGTGTCCATGGCCAGCATGGGAAGACACAACAGTGAATCAAATTAGAAAAGATGGAATTTAGGCTGATAAATTACATCACAATCTATGATTAGTTTCCATATTCCAAACAAAAAATTCATCACTTACAGAGTAGAGACAGCATATCTAACAAAAAAAGTCTAAAGAGATCTGAGGTAGCTCAAGTATGAAAGAACCATGTGGTTCCATAATACATTAGGCCATGCAGAAGATGAAGAGATAGATTCTCAAGGTCCAGGTAACTCCTTACTTTGAGTGTGTGTGTGTGGGGGGGGGGCGGGGGGTGTTCGGTGAGTGATATATCGCAATTCAAAACAAAAAGAAATGAAAAAACACAGAACTTTCATAATTACACTATTTGACAAAATGAATCCATACAGCAATCCTTTGCTGATTCAAACCGCCCTCTGCATGGATAAATATATAACCATTTGTTTCATTTTCGGGAGGAAGATCTGCAAAAATTAGAGAAAAGTCAGCACGTTAAAATGGAAAAAATGAATGGACGAGAATGAACGTAGATAAAACAACATTGCTTTCACCATTAGATATAGTTCATGCCAATCTTTCCAACACCACAACATATGACTGAGAATTCCTATATCTTTGGATATGTAAACTGGAAATATAACATTAAAACATGTTAAACAGTGCAAGTTTCTTCTAAACTTCTTTCCTCTCCTTGCCAATTCACATTACAAGTCAATGCATTTGGAAGCAATTAACTGACTCTAAATTGTATAAACTTATTTCCTCTCCTTGTCCGTTCACATTACAAGTCAATGCATTTGTGACGCAATTTTTTTTTTCATTAAAGTATGATGTCATAGAACACACACAATGATACCCTTCACACACCACTTAATGATATGTTTTGACTCCCCAGTGGGAGTCAGATACAAATGTGTCTAAGTGTCTAATTTGTTCAAATCCAAATCTTAGGATGCAGGGACAGGGGTCCAAATCAGATAGGGATGCATGGACAAGTTTATTCTACATTGTTATCATTCTAATTTCCCTAGCAAAAATATCTCCACATTTTAACAGATTGGAGATAATAGTTGCAAAATTGTAACAAGATGAATTACTATATTTACGAGAAAAGAATTGCAAAGCCCTTGCAATTATGGTGCAAGCAAACGCTTCCTTGTTCAAATATGTTGTAAGAGTGGAGACCTGAAGAGACTGTATTGAGTGCTAATCTTGTTCATATATTGTCACCTTCTTTACAGATGGAAGGGTGATATCACTGCCTTTCAAGTCAGCTTGTATTTCAAAGAATAAAGATATCACCACTACTTGAATCATTTTTGGATACCTTCCAGTAGAGAATATTGTGAGCTTATATTGTATAGTTTACAATAAGTGAAAAGGAACTGTGGCATGTCATCTGAAATTATCAAGATTGGTGATGGGCAGAATTCCTTGAAGGTGGCGGAATAATTGACAAGCCACCCATATCTATGGACATGAATCTGCCAGCAAATGCAGAATTTGAAAAGAAAAGCGATGGCTATGAAAGCAAAATATGCCTGGAGAGGAAGAGTATGTGTTGAATGTGGAAAATACTTCTTAAGTGAAACAGTTTCCAAGAAGAGAAAGGAATCAAGGGAGCTTACAGGCCAAAATATGTTGTTTGTCGCTCAAAGAGGAGTAAAAGGAACCCCATATCATGAAATTCTCTTGTGGTCTAAATATCATAAGCGTGTTGGTTTGCTTGGATTGCCTAGGAAATTCTCTTGTGCGCATCACTACTCACAATCAAAATGGGTGCGAATGGGAGATCACACCATGTCAACATGGGCTAAACCGCCAGGCATGCGTGCGTTTTGAACTTGGATTTCATACCCACACCAATGTCGTATGAATCAACATGAATATCTAGGGCTAAACTACTGTGCTCATTTAAAACTCACCTGATATCCCATTATCACGGCGCTCAGCACAAGGCTTCCATGAGGTTGTGGCAGAGTAAGGATTTTCCCAAAGCGAAGGAGCTTCGTTGACCTAAAATATAGAAGAAGCTGGTGAAAAAAAAAAACTAGCAGATTTTTATCAAAAACTATAAAACGAGGGAAACAGAAAGAAACTTGAAGAACTTACATGCGGACAGTGAAGAACAATGCCATCTTTCTTACACAGGTATGGGGCA
Organism: Populus deltoides; assembly: GCA_015852605.2. Taxonomy (NCBI): domain Eukaryota; kingdom Viridiplantae; phylum Streptophyta; class Magnoliopsida; order Malpighiales; family Salicaceae; genus Populus; species Populus deltoides. The sequence goes on from CM027579.2 coordinate 8,256,884, forward strand.
TTCTACAAAGAGAGAGAGAAAAAATAGTAGTGAGATTTTTTAAGAAGAGAAATGCAAACAAAATTCAAAATCGAAATCCAAAAACCCACCAGTCGATTAAAGATGGAGAAAGCGGAGATCAATCCAACAATAGCAAAAACAGCAATCAAGAATAACGAGATCTTGGAGTTGAGAAGAGAAAAAACCCTAGGATCGTCACTGAGAAAAGACCAAAAAGAACGGTCACGATCTCTGGAAAAGTGATGACGGTGATCGTCATCGTGGGTAGTACCGTGAATGAGAGGTGAGGCGTCCTCGTCACGCTTCATTGGTGACGAAGAGGCTCGAGCTCCCACCGAGCTCGAGTGCCTCAGCTCCGCCATCGCTCTCTTTGGACTGTAAGCCAGCTCTGCGGATGATGAAGGTGAACTGTCTCAAGGCATGCCTTGCCTGTGACTTCGAGTTCAGATGTAAAACTAAAAATCAGATTGCGGATTCCAAGAGGATCGCGTATGGATACTGCTGAGCCTGACCCAAAACCGGACCTGAAATTTAATAATATCCTTCAAGTTTTTAAAAATTACATTTATGCCATCTATATATAAGAGAAAGTTAGGTTATCATATTTCTCCAGCCGTTTACTCTCTTATCTGCCACAGTCCCCGATTCCACGCTCTGCTCTCCTCAACTGCCTAGTCTGCTTTGAGTTTCTGCCTTTATCCTTTCTTCGGGTTTTAGGTATGTATGAATGTATGCATGCTTGTTAAGTCGATTAGCTGGTTCTTCCAATCTTTATATTCTTGCTTGCTTGCTTGCTGGCTGCTGGTCAATTATAAATTAAGCATGCTTTGATTACAGCTTTTTTGTTATCTAATTGATGGTTTGTTTATAGTGAGTCCTCCTAAATTTTTTTCTGATGTATTATTATATTTGTTGACAAATTTGATCAAAACTTTGTGATCACTGCGCCTTCAGTCACCATGTCTTTTTTAGAAATTTTTTCGTAGAAAGAATCAATTTCTACCACCGGTTCACAATAACATTACGAGAGAAATTGTCTTGAATCCGGTCTGATGATCTACTCTTGTAATTTTTATCGATTTGATCTTATTGAATCCGTGTCATGAGAAATGATTTGATCTGATATACGTTTGTTATTTTGGTCTCTTAAGAGATCTGGAAAATGAGATTTTCTCTTGCTTTCTCGGCATCTAAACAGAGAACAGAGAGTTACTGTATTATTTGATTGATGTATATGCATATCTGTTGGTTGCGGCTGTTTGAGATTGAATTGAGTCTCATAATCTTGAAAATTTTTAATCCTTTTAGTAAATATTAAAAAATAATAATAAGGATGAAAATAGAAGGAAAAAAAAAAGAGTAAAGCACTAAAAAAATCCAGTTCTTTTAGTTTTATTTGTAAAAATATTAATTAGTAATAGTAATAGCAAAGCACCTAAAAAAAAAGTATATTTCTTTTAGTTGTCCTAGCTAGCTTACCCATGTGTGTCAGATCAAAATCATTTATAAATGAAAAAAAAAGAAAAATTGAAAATGCAAGCGCTATCAACTTGTTTTTTAGTTTGGAAAAAAATTTTCATTGATTTTATCTTAATGGTTAATTGTTATTGGTAATAACAAATTATTTTTGTTTTTATACACAATTCATACAAGTACAACTATTTGTATAAAAGAGAAGATAAAAAAAAATCAAGACAAATTAATGCAATTAAAAAATATAAAAAAAAATCAATCACAATCTAAAAAACAAAGTTGATACAATTTGTTTTTAAAAAGAAAGCACATAAATCAATTTTTAAATACAAAAAAGGGATAAAAAAACAAAAAAAAATGGTCAAGCGCACATTGGTCAAATGCACATGGGTCAAGCCCATGCGTTTAGCCTTGATAAAAATTGATAAAAAAGCCTAAGCATGCATGAGTATTTTTTTTTTTCCTAAGGAATGGATGTTGCATCGTCCGCTCTTGTTTTTTGTTTTTAAGGCAAGTGATAGGTCACCTTCAATGACAAGAAACCTATCGTAGAACAGTTGCCAACTAGTCTTTTTCTGATAACCGAAGGTGATTGGAAAATTGAGGTTAATGTTTTTGGATTTCAAAAACCTAATTATCAGCTGCTTTTACTTGAAAACACTTCCAAAACACAATATAAACCTCGACAAACTACTTGACAACCTCCAAACACTTCAAAATCATTCTAAAAAATGAAAATACTGAAAAAAACAAACGAAAACCAATCTACTTTTCTTGCCATGTTTAGAGAAAAAAACCACATTCATTTAACTCCGCTCGAGAAAGGGAACCCGTTGATACAAAGATCCTCTTTTTTGGTGACCGAAATATGGCTAGCCGATAAGTTTCTCTCTCCTCTCTAAACTAGAAATTGAAAAATAAACAAACTAAATTCTTGAACCAAGATAAAAATTCTAAAAACTTTGAAATTGACCACGCATTTTCTCTGTGTTTTACATTGTGATATTCTTGTTTTACGTTGTGATTTTAAAAAAAAAATTGTCTTTGTACTATAATTGAAAACTTTATTTCATGAAATTAAGTGACAAAAGGATTAAATAAAAAAGTTTGAGGATGAATTTAAAAAAAAAAGAACAAAAATGAAAGAGAGAGAGAGAGAGAGAGAGAGAGAGTTGGAAAGCAGCTTAACTTTCACATGAACAGTGAAAGCAATCCCATTTCTTTTAGTATATTTAGTAATTAATGATTGATTAAATTTTCTAAAAAAGATGAAGGTGATAATTTGTTGAATTGTTACAAATGTTGGAACAATAGTGAGGTTTTCTAGAGAAAAAAAATTGAAAGGAAAAGAAAGAAAGAAAAGAATACAAACCGATTGCGTTGAATTCCTTAAACAAATCCTAGCCGTTCAAAATAGGGCAAGTGTATCCCTATTCTCCCTCCAAACTATTAAACCTATTCGAAGCAGTTTTTTGATATCTTCGCCTCAAAAAACATTAGCATCAACAGCTAGCAAATCAGCAGTTTCTTGACCGCATCCTGATAGGTAATCCTCAAAAACTAAAATGGATTTTCTGTAAATTCCCTTTTCATCAAACACCAAGCAGATCGAACCTGCTATATAATTGGTTGTGATTATTTTAGCTTCTAATAACAAATGGGCTGTTCTATTTTTCTTGTTTGTCAACAGGGTTGTCGTAAAAGTTTGAATCTTGACATAAGTTTTCTAATGTGTAATTTGTCTCCAAAGCAAATGGGTTTTTTTTTTTATATTTCACTTCTTTGAAAGATCAAAGCTGCCATTTTGTAGAGTAGAGATGCATTAATCTTGTTTCAGTTTGTCAGTTACCATTGAAAAAAAACTGAGGATGAAATCATAAAGAAAAAAAAAACAAAAGTGAGAAGAAAAGAAGAAGAAGAGTGAAGCACCATAACAAAATCCAGTTCTTGTAGTATATTTAGTAATAGTAATTAAGAATAGTAATTGATGTGTTTTCTGTGATTCTCTTTTTAGCCAGTGATAGCTAAATCCCTAGCTACGCAAGCAATTGACTCAAGGGATTTGAGAAATGAACACGATAGTGAGAAGAGCATATAATCTCTGTAGGAGTCCGCCGCTGCTGCCGATTCAGGGAGTTAACTCAGTGAGTGGAGGAGAACACCAGATACAACAGTGCAGGGGGATCAGAGTGAGGGTACATAATGGGAACTTGGAGCAGGCATTGAAGTTTATGCAGAGGAAGATGCAGTCCAGTGGGATTGAGAGGCAAATAAAGAACTTACAGACTCACCACGTTAAGAATTCAGAGAAGCGAGTTTTGGCTCGTAAAAAGCTTCAGCGTAGGATTCAATCCCAAGAACTCGCTCACAGGATCAAGGTTATCCTTGCTGACAAAGCCAGGTGTGTGCTTACGGTTTGTTTTTGGTTTCTTGAGAAATTGAATTGGATTCTATTTATTTTAGGTTGTTTAGGTTTTTTTAACTGTGATTGTTGGAAGGAGATTGTGGAATTATGTTAAACTGCTCTGTAAAACCTTGATCTCACACCTGATGGACATTAATTATGAAATTATTAGCTAAATTACGTATTATACATCTATTCTGTATCAACTCAAATTGGATAATGCTATGCCACTTATTTGGCAGCTAAGAATGCATATAGCAGATTCCATTCTAAAGCTTGTTTAGAGGATGTTAAAATAAATACAGGAACAGTAGGAATATCATTAGAACAGAAAAGGTAAATAAAGCATGTTAAAACAGCAATCTAGACTTGTCTATATGGTGCGACTTTAGAGAATTTACAGCCATGCTCTGCAGTAAAGCTGCTGTCACAATTGACATGTCTGAAGTCATTTGGTATTGTTTTTAAGTTACTTGAGATTAATTCTCATTTACTATTGAGATCGATGAAATTGGAAGTGATGGATGGTTATTCTCGTGTGAATATTGAATGGGCTGCTCTAATAGTAATAAGCTTCTATGTGATGCTTCTAGTCTCTTATGGTTCACTTTAAGCGGCTGGCTTCCTGTAGAAGTCTCTTGTTGATTGTTGTCGCGGTTCCCTGGGTTTGCAATAACAAGAAGCACAACATGCAACTATATTTGCAGTCCTGAGATAGTGTTCTAGAGCATACTCACTGTTCCTTTCACTCTTTTGCCTCTGCCATTTCTGACACCCATTTATCTCCATACTACACCAACTCGATGAATAGTGCAAACCTTGTACGTTTCACACATGACTGGCATGGGAGTTGCGGGCAATATATATCAAGAAGTCTGTAATGGTTGAATTCTCCCTAGCATGTGCTAGAAGCATGGGGTATTTACCCATGAAACCATCTGGACAGTGTGGACAGGCAAATGTGTGCATTGTGGCGCTGTATTTATGCTGTGTAGTCGTGCTGTAGACGTACAAAACCACACATCTTATTTGGTTTACTAGAATTGTAGCACATTTTTTCATAAGTAATTGTTTGTCATGTGATCTTTATTGATACTGATTAATGTTTTCAGGGGCCTGTGAGAAAAGCTTTGAAGTACCTTTCTTGGTGCAAGATGGACCCTTGAGACGTTGATTAACCAGCAGGCTTTTTTTTCAGCTTCAAGTGAACTTCAGCTGTTCTTTCAAACTCTTTTTACGCTCTCGTGGTAGTCTCTATTATCCGATTTAGTTCTGTTTGCTTTGCTGAATGTTGGGTAATTTTTGCCCCCTGTGAAAAAAAAAGGAGACTGGAAAAAAAAAGTACATTTTATAAAATAAAATTTATAAAATTTGGTGAGTGCTTCCAGCAGTTTTGCTTTAAGAATTATTGATATCCCAAGTTTTACATATCTTTATGTACTTGCCAAACACTCTTAATACCTCATTTTTCAAATATTTTTTATATATTTTTAATGCTTAACTTTCAATTTTTAATCTGACATAGAATGGGATAAATTTTTCATAAAAGAGAGAACTATTTTTGAGTCTTAACTCCCCCCCTGCTCCTTAAAAGTTGTAAACAAAGTTAAAAGGAACCGAAAATCATTATGCTATATTTTAATGTTTATTTTGTAATAGTATTATATTTGAATTTGAATATATAATAATATGGTTCATATTTTTCAAATTAAAGAAACAAGATATTCTTACTACCCATGTAATTTATTTTTTAAGGTTGGAAGGGCAAAAGCTTATCAAGAAGGTAAAATTTCTAGTCTATTTAAGTACTTGCGTGATTATAAAATTTTAGGATCCAGATACTTATGCATTTTTGTGTGTAAAGAGTACAGGAGGGGGTAAGTTTTTTTTAAAAAAAAAAATAGACATTGACAGAAAAGACAGATAATAAATATAAAAATATATTTAATTAAAAAGACAGAAATAAAAATATCCAAATAAATCTATCTCTAAAATAATTTTGAAATAAATTTTTATAGTTTTAAAATATGAGGTATATGGGACATGTTTTTATAAACAATATTTTTTATTTTTTATTATTAGAACATTCTTGTAAAAACTTTTAATTATAAAATTATTCTACTAAGAGATGTAAAAATAAAAATAGTTATTATTATAGTTTTAAAATCCAACTTAAGGGTTGATTCAAAGCAAGGCTTGAGTAACGAATCAACATAAGAATAAAAATAATTATTATTATAATTTTAAAACCCGATTCACAAGTCGACTCGGGGTAAGGTCCTAGTCATGAGTGGGATTAACCATTGACCCAGATCAATACAAGGACAAAAGTGGTTATTATCATGGTTTTAAAACCTAATCATAGGTGGTTGACCCAAGGTGAGGCACAAGTTAAGTGTCAGGAAGGTCAACCCAAGTTGACTCAGATCAATGTAAGGATAAAAATTATTATTAACATAGTGTCAAAACCCAAATCGGGGTTAATCTGGGGAAAATGTTCAGGTCATAGATTAGGAAGGTCAACCTAGGTTGACTTAAGTAAATTTATGGATAAAAATAATTATTATTATAGTTTTAAAATCCAACTCGAGAGTCGAACCGAAACAAGTTTCATGTCACAAGTCAGGAAAGTCAACCCAGTTAACCCTCTTTAAAAAAAATTAATCAAAACAACCTTATTTTGACCAAAAATAATTTTTAAAAAAATCAACGGGTTTTTGACATGTGTTTTATCTCGAGTCAGCCTAAGTTTTTGACCGAGTTAGGTCAGGTCAATCCTTCGTCTATTTTTTTAAACTCGAACCAATACAAGTCTTGAATCGGTCCGGTTTTAGGTCAATTAATTAGGTCAATCCTAGTTTTATAACTACGGTTATTATAATATTATTAATTTTAACACTCAATATAAATTAAAATAAAAAAAAATAATATCTAATTATTTTTTAAAATATATAAATTTGATAACAATACATACTGAGGGTAAAATAAGTTTTTATATATTTTATTTTATCTTATCTATCATAATCAAACAGAATACAAAGACAATCACTTTATCTCGTACAATATTATTAAACATAATTTTGTCATCGTCTTCTGTGAAACCCAAACTTTTGGCCCAAACCCAAGTTTAAATTAGTCCAAACCTAACATCAGTTAATTTAGGAAAATAAAGAAAAGTTACAAGATAATTTTTTTTTTCTCTTCTTTTTTCTTATGGTTGTCATGACCATCCCCTTATCAAATCAATTATTTTAGTATTTTATCTTGAGTTTTTTGTTTAAGAAAGGTGGAAAAAATAAGTAAGTGTTTTATTTTAATGTTATTTTTTATTTTTGGATTGTTCATGGAAGGATCAATAAAGAAGTTAGGATTTTGTGTATGATTTTGATGATTGAATGAATTTAATTGAAGTATTAAGGTGTTATTTAGTTTTAAAACAAATTGATTTGATGATTGGAATGATGAGTTTTAGAAGAACAAGTTGTCTGTTTTTGGATTCTACATATTGAGGATTGATAAGTTAGGATTCTAGAAAACCAAACAAACTGATCAACCTGTTAGCTTGAACCGGTCAATTGGTTCACTTGTTGCTATCGACCAACTGATTGATTTGTGTAGTAGTTAACCTGGTGGTTAATCTGGTCGACTGGTTAACCATACAATGGTGATTAATTGAGTCTGTTAGGCTCGATTAGTTTGAGTTATGTTCGGAATTGATCGAGTGAAATAGTTCGGCCTCATATTTACTTTTTAAACTCTAAGCTTAGATTTTTTAATCTTTCATGCTACTTTGCTTCGAGTTTTTTTAGTGTTTTTTTGTATTCGTTATGAGTTCTGCTAATGTTCCTCATGACAATCTTTAGTAGTCTCTGATTTTACATTCGTTTACCTTTTGTTTTTGTTTTTTAGATGAATGAGATAATCTTCAATATGCATGTAATATAAATAATAAATATATGTTAATATTAGGATAAGTACAATTGATTATTTCTTGTATATCGATATATAGATGTTGTTTTATTTCTAAGTACTCATTCATTCTTAATTTTGCACTAGCATTCTATTAAATCAAATTATATTTGATATGACTTTCATTTGTTTTGGATATTCATGTAAATAATTATTATGTCTTGATATTGGTATGTTGTTAGAAACTCCATACTAACGAAAAGTAGTTAGTTTTTATGCACTTCATATGTGTATACCTAACTAATGAGAGATGCTCTTGCTTGTGACGACTTATCCTTCCACAATGCTCACATTCAGGTGTCATCTGGTCACATTCGAGTGTCATTTGATTTTTGACATGTATTCTACCATCTTATATTAATATGCTTAGTTTTGTTCTCTTATTTTTATATCATCACAATTGATGACTTATATTCATAAATAACTAAAATATATAGTAAATGTTATTTCTTCACTGAGTTGGTTAAACTCACCCATCCATTTAAATTATATTTAAATTCTTAGTTTCTGTTAGCAGGTTGATCTTGACTAAGAGTTTATGTTTTTATTTTTATTTTTTGGTCGACATGTCTTGCTTGTTTTCGCGAGACTTTTCTTTTAATTTGATTCAATATTTTAGATGCTCTACTATTATACTGTTTTATGTAAAGTTTGGATTTTGACTATATAATAAGTATATGGATTATCGTTTTTATTTTAATTGATGATGATAAATTTTGAACTATTATTGATTTTATTACTTTGAACAATATCATATTTTAAAAGATTATGAAATGTTGCATGATTTTATATAATTTTAGTTTTATTATATGTATGTTCTCAAATTCAACGCATGTGGGGTGTCCTCGCAACACTTCTCTTATGTTGTCGGTCACGGACCCGGGGTTTGGATCGTGAAATCTTCTTTTTTATTTTATCTCTTCTATCTCCAATCTTTTTTCTTTCTATTATAAAACAATAACCAAACACTATCTAGAAGCATTCTAAGTTTTCAGTCAAAATAAGATAGACCCATAATTATTTAAAAAATATAATTTAATTTTTGATAAATAACATTTTTTCAACATTAACTAAAGATCATATGCTGGTTCTAAAACATGACATGTGAATAAGAAATTAGGGACACATGTCATTTTTTAATATTATCATATGATCTTTGTGTTCGTTCACCATAAAAAAAATTAGTTGAAAAAACCTATTATTTATCAAAAAATATTTCATGGTGGTGAAATTAATATTTTTAAAGGTGATGGAGATGGTTGTTAAAAATATATTTTTTAACATGATATAAAAAATAATTTACGGGCCTATTAATGTATTTAGAAGTGTGGTTACAATTATTTTTTAAAGTACTTTTCATTTATAAATGTATTAAAATAATATTTTTTTATTTTTTAAAAATTATTTTTAATATAGCACATTAAAATAATATAAAAACATAAAAAATATTAATTTAAATAAAAAAATAAAATATTTTTTAAAATATAAAAATTAACATGTTATATGTCAGCTTCTTCAAAAATTCGATGTGCTTTTGGATCATTTAGCAAAATAATGATATAAGAGGTTGATGTAACACATTAAAGTGAGTTTGGAATGCTGTAGAAATCATGTATAATCTTTACTCGCTGAAGAAGGCTTTCGATAACAAGGCATGCTCTGCAATGGCCATCAATATTAATGAGCAGAGAAATTCGAATTAAAAAGCATAGAGCATAAATCTTCACTCGCAGCTCTTCTTCACCAGCTCAGCCATGGATTTTTAGAAGGTACACGCGCTCTTGTAAAATCTGACTTTTACAGTACTGTTTTCAAAACCCGAAAGCTACTGAGAAAGAGGGTTTAAAAGTGCCGATCTTGGCAACCCCATTCCTGCTTGAAATTTTCCCTCCCTGCCTCCGCCCCTCTCTCTCTTCAATCACTGGGCGATGGAGACGGTCAGGCTTCGCTTAGTGCTCGACAACGCTTTGACTACGACGACGGAAGGACTCAGAAAGTGCTGGATTCTATTAAAACCCCAACACAAAACCATCTCCGATCTCTCCTCCCATATCCTCCAGGTGTTCGACCTCCACAATGCATGCCCCAGCGGCCTCTTCCTCTCTGTAAGTATTTAATTTCTCTTTAATAAATTGCAATTTTTTTTAGCAGTCCTTAAAATTCTTTTTCTTCCTTCTGATTTTATTTTACGGTTACAGATGGAAGGGTTTGTATTACCGCCTTTTGAGTCCACTTGTATTTTGAATGATAAAGATATTGTCAGGTTAGTTAAATTTTATATGTTGCCAGGTTAGTTAATTTTATATATATATATATATATATATATATATATTATTTTTCTGTGGAAAATAACACTTAGTGCTATTTATATTATAATGTAATATCTGTAACAGAGTGATAAAGAAAGGTGGCACGGCTACTGAACTTATCAAGATAGATGATGGGCTGAATGATTCGTTGAACGTGGTGGAAATAATTGACAAGCCACCGGTAACCACAGGCACGAATCTGCTTGCGAATGAGGAATTTGAAAAGGAATCTGACAGCTATGAAAGTGAACAAGAGGTGGATGTTGCTGCAGAGGTGGAGGATGTCGAAAATAGTCCAGAAGTGAAAGCAGTTTCGAAGAAGAGAAAGGCATCAAAGGATGCTCACAGCCCAAAGTATGGTTTCTGTGCTACTTCTCAAAATGGGGTGAAAAATAAGAATTTTTTAATATGTATCTTATGTTACACAGACATATGTTTTGCGCTATTTGTAGCGTATCTGTAGTGTAGAGACTCCAGCTAGTAATTTCATTGTGTTCAAAACAAGTTCAAAGATGAGGTAGCTGGTTTAGAATGATTTCTTGTAAAATCATTATATAATGGGATTTCTACACTGCAGGAGGAAGAAAACCAAATCTGCTGGTGCTAAAAAATGCCTAGAGGTTTCAGAAAATGTAGTGACTGATGTCTCTGCAGTGCAGAATGGCAGTTTGAGCATTGTTGATGTTGATGAAAGAAGTGGCAAGAGTAGGAAGGCTATGCGTGACACTAAGAAGTAAGTTTTGTAAATTTCTTAGTGCCTATTAGTGCACCTTTTTAACTGTAAAATTCTTACAATTTCTCTTAGAACTTTTGGGTTTGCACTCAATTCTGGAAACTTCTACACTGCAGGAGGAAGAAAACTAAATCTGCTAGTGCTGAAAAATGTATGGAAGTTTCAGAAAATGTTGTGACAAGTGTCTGCGCAGGGCAGAATGGCACTTTGAGCTTTTTTAAAGCAGATGAAAGAAGCAGCAAGAGTACAGAAGCTACTATTAATGCACAGAAGTAAGTTTTGTAAGATCCTTATTCACACATAACCACGTTTTTCTTCCTTAGTAGGTTTCTAACTATAAGATTTTCCTATTTATATATATAAAAAAACCTATGAGATATTCTTCATCATCATTCATTGTTGGTGGCCTGGTAAGATTTGAGCTATGTGTTACTTCATGTTCATGTTATCTAGAATTCCAATTATTATGATCACTTGGAATGGGAATGGGTATGACCTATCCCAGAACATCATTTGATGGGTCTAGGATCATATACAACATTGCAGGATTGCTTAAATAGAAGCCTAATGCAATAAGGTAGGCATAAGTTACATTTGTCCCAAGTGTCCCTTTTCCAAAAAAATGTTGCTACTAAGTTTTGGATCAGCAATTCCAAATCAACTTCACTGGACTAGTTCCAAGGCATTTAAGGCATTCTGTCTTTTCATTGCCAATCTTGACCACAACTTTCCATGGTTGTCTGTGTGTCGTTGTTCAGCGAGTGGGATGTACCTCAATGAAGTTAACAAGGAGCTATTTCCAACGCAAGGAACATGCTATTTAGAGATAAAGAAGATTTCCAAGTCTTGTCTAGTTCCTAGTTCCTATACTAGAACTTTCAATTGAAGTTCTTCTCATATTTTGATATTTATGATCCACTTTTCTAGAAATGTGAAAACATGATATGATGATTGGTCCCTCCTGTATGACATGACTGTGCAAAAATATTGCTTGTTCATGAGGGGAGGCATCTTTATAGCTCATGATGTCTTTGACTCTTTTCCTCATTTTTACTTGGCTAACTGAATATCTCTTTACCCTTCTGCATTGTAGGTCTTGCCAGCCTGAACAAAATGGAAATGGGAGTGTGGATGCCTCGCATATACTTTCTGGATCTAAAAAGGTTTTGATCTATCATTTTACTGAACATATGGCTAACATTTGTGTTTTTAATTCTGAGATGTGCTGTAGTCTTTCATCGAGGAATTGGGTGAAACTCAGCATGATGTAATGATTTCTGCCACCTGCACCTTTTCATTGTGCAAAAAAGTCTACTGGTATCAAATTAAATTTGAATAATGTTAAGGCTGAGTCATTTTTGTTCCTATTACATGTTATTAAAACTTGGCTAAACCCCACCCATTGCATAGTATTAAACATGCTCTGTGAATGTTTGCGTGTGTAAGCTCAGCTCTCTTTCTGATGGAAAACAACCATGATTTTGTATGTATTTATGAAGGAGCTAGTGCAGCTAAATTGTCAGAGTCAATTTTGATGTGTCTTGTGGTCATAAAACTCTACAGAAATGATATCATGTATTCCTATACATTCCCTTCTTTCCATAGAGGACCAATGCATGGATAGTTATGATTCCCCTACAGAACACAAAGGGACAATTTAGCATGAACTTTAATGGTAATTGTGAAAGAAAAGGACAAGAAAGGGAATAGAGCGTTTGCATACTTGAAAGTTAATTTTTATCATTTAAAGCTATCTGAACTTTAAGGCTAGGGGTCTTGCAAGTATGACCAGTGGACCAAGGGGCTCAAGCCAGAGGCTATTGGCCTCCCTATGCAAGCAACGATTCTAACACTTGCATTTCCCTTTCTTGTCAGTGCCCCAGTAGAAGTGCTAGGCGTAAAAAGGCCAAGAGGCATTGGTTGAAGGAACAACTCAAAGCTGAAAAGAAAGCAGTACGTTGGTGTTTTTTAAGTTTCCAACCCGGTTATTCCAAGTTTATTCATGTGTTAGCTGTTTTGCTTTTGCGGACGGTCTTTGGAGCAGGTTTTAGGTTAAGCGCGCACACACACACGCACGCGCGCACACACACACACACCTGGGTGCTGTTGACGGGAAAATTAGTTCTTTGCTACACTGCTTTGCTTTATGTTGAATTTTACAGCAAAATAAGAGGGAGTTGCTTTTGAATATCAATCAGCAATCATCTGAAAAGGATAATCAGAATGTTTCTGGAGAATCACCTGAACCAGGAAGTCAGAAAACCTCTGAAGAAAAACTCAGGGAAGACAACCAATTGGGAGAGCGAGATAGTGATGTAGAGGGTGATGTTGTTCCCGTAGTGATCAGGCCGGGACATATTCGTTTTGAGCCGCTCAAGAAAGGTCTAATGCTTGGTGTGTCTTTTCTTCCTTTTATGTGGCTGAAGAGTTCTATATTTTATCACAAGGCTGTTCCAAGTGATTAACAATTTTGTGTACTGTAAATACACCATTCAGTCATGTGACACACCTACTTGCTTGTTGTTCCAGGGGATTCTGATCATGCTGTGCCGCAAAATCACGTTTCTATTGTATGTTTCATTTATCCATTTAATTTTTTACTGCATATCTGTCTCTACACTCATGTTTTGAATACTAAATACCTTGATGAGATATATTCTAGCATGCATTTCTTTTATCCATTTAAGTTTTGTAAGTAAAAATTACAACCATTTCTGCAGAACATTTTAGCACTCCCGCATATTTTTACTTTTGTAAGTCCTAAGATGTTTGTGCTCAACATCTCTATAATCTTGTTTCTCTTCCACATGCCCTACAATTATACCATGCTTTATGAGGGTGTATCCGGGGGAGTGCTAAAATGTTCTGCACAAATGGTTTGTTGTAATTTTTTGGAACTGCAGTGAAATAGGATTTTGATGTATAGTTGTTTTTATAAATTAGTCAACAGGTTCTGCTATTTGTAGTTTCAAATTCTTACAATATCTTTGTGTGCGCTCCTTGTAAAAAAAATGCTTTGTGTGTGCTACACTTGTATGTTGTCATGGCATCACTTTTTCTTAGCTTCAATCGATGTTGAATTTCTGTTTTCGTGTCCTGCTTCAGGAAAGATTTCAGTGGAATGGAATAACAAGCAAAAAGAAGGGCCAAAAGTGGGGTAAAGAGAAAGTGGTGTCATGTAAAAGGAATGATTATAACAATTTCAAGAAAGAGTCTTATAGCAGTCTTACTATTGAAGAACAGACACCTGTATATGATTGCACCAACTTTGAAGAGTTTCCACTCTATGCTAGCTTGCCAAAGGTTTGTTTTTGTTAAAACTTCATTTGCCATTCATTGCATTGATATCTATATCTTTCTATTGTAGAAAATAAACAGTGGCAACTGGGCTTTATATGGTGATATTGACTGCTAGTTTACTTTTAAGACCTACTCTGGATCTGTTGATTGATCTCTCAAACTTGTATTTGTCTTGAAAGTTTCCTAATTTGCAAAGAGCATAGTCCAAATTTGTTTCTCGTATGGAGGCCAAAGCATCTAGTTATTCTTGGATTTTTGCAGGAAGGTGATGTAATTGCTTATCGTTTGGTTGAGCTGTCATCATCCTGGACCCCTGAGCTCTCATCATACCGTGTAGGGCTTCTTGTGTAATAAAACTGATCTTCAACTCGTTATTTATTGGCAGAGCATACCATTCATCACATTCTCTCTGTCCATAGGTTGGAAAGGTATCAAAATATGATCTTGAATCCAATATAGTTATGCTGGCCCAAGTACCAGAATATCCAGTAATTCCTGAGAAGATAGATGATGAGGCATCCGATGCGCTACCAGAAACATCCCCTTATCAGGAAGATGGTTCCTTAGAGGTATGTCAGCCCTGCATTGCATTTCTTATATATGTATGTTTTCTTTTTTCTTTTAGGTGGGTGTCTCGGTGTGTGTTTCTATGTTTAGTGAACACAGAATTTGAATGTGTTTCCAAAAACTTGAGGGATCTGACTAAATTGATTAAGGTGGAGTTCTTCAGTTTTGAAGTGTTTGACAAATGGGATTCAATTAATTCTTGGAAATTTTATGTTATTTCACTGATTCACATAACATTCAGGCTATTAGATTAAGTCTTGGGCTGTGGTCTAGTTTGCAGTTGCCTAAATGATAGATTTAGTAACCTTAGGCCAAACTGTTCTCGTTTGTCCTTCTCAATCAAGATAGTTGACAAGTGAAGCTCTTCTCCAGATAAAGTTTTCGGCACTTTTTGAAGTTCGCCTTGTTCACCATGGCAATATAAAGTCAGCAAAATCAGTTACTGGTGGATCTAATGAAGTCCATGTAAGGGATCAAGATTCTGGAACTGGTTTCAAGCTGAACAACAACCACGAAGCTGGTACTTCTGCTCAAGGTATTACTTCCAACTATTTTTACATCAAGAGTCGGGTTAATGATGGGTGCAAAGAGCAATGATAACAATACGATCAATGTAAACATGCTTACTTACCTTTCTTGTACTTCAGAAAACGGAAAACATAATCCATGGGAAGAAACTAACCAGTCAATCACAGCACAGAAGGCATGGCTATCTCAGGAAGATAGCTGTAAAAAACCTGAGAGTTCAGGCAGGAGCCCATGGTCCTTTAAGGCCTTGAGGGGCAGCGCATTGGGTCCAACAGTTGCTTTATTAAGAGCACAAAATGAATTTTGACGAGCACAGAATGAATGAATCGAGTAGCGTGGCTGTGCATTTGCTATCCACATAATTTTGCAACCACAAGGTGGGTGAGCATTTCACTGATGATGCTAAATTTTGCTTGAGGTACATGTAATGGAAACATGCAAGGGATATTTATGGCTCAACTTTTTTGTATAGTGTCGTCTCTTACCTTCAACTGCAGTGCCCGAGTGGAACTCTCTGTCAATTCTCTCCTTTATGCTGCTTTGAGATCTTCATTCAATCACCGTTTTCTCCGTATAGGAATGCACTTTTTTTGTTGAATTAGAAAAAAAGAAGATCATATTGCAATTTTGGAGTAAGCACTTCAGTGATGAACAAAGGAGATGGGTGTACTCCTATTAAAGGTTTGTATTCATTGACCTGCATCGACTGAAGGGGGTCTAAAGAGAGTTCGACTTGTGAAGGTGGGTACAGGTGTCTTTTTCTCCGAACTTGACGTCTCTTTCTTAGAGGAAGGTGTTCATATCAACATGGAGAGTGTTTTTCATGCTTTTTTTTTCCCTGTGTTTTTAAAATTTTTTGATTTAAAATTAATTTTTTTTTTACTGTTTTAGATTATTTTGATATTTTAATGTTAAAAATAAATTTTAAAAAAATAAAAAAAATATTATTTTAATTTTTTTATATATATTTCCAAACAAAAAATATTTTAAAAACTAACTACTTTTATAATCTCAAATATTTAGTTATTTTTTTGGTATAAAAGTGTTTTTGAATTTTTTTATTTTAAATCAATTTTTTTTGATGTTTTTAATTGTTTTGATATGCTAATATTAAAAATAAATTTTAAAAAATAAAAAAATAAATATATAACAAATTTTCTTTTTGTATTTTTTTTAAAATTACAATTGTTTGGTTTTTCAATTTAAGAGAATGATTGAGAGGATTTTTAATATCCTCTTCAACGGGTACATTAATATTTAGACTTGAATATAGAATGTTGGTAAAAAAAATAAGTTCACTTACTATATAAACCATTCGCATACCTTTTAAGTCTTCCCTTCTCTTTTTGCAATTTAATTGAAATCTAAATTTCGACTTGAAATAAAAAAGAAAAAAGAGGAGATATTAAAAAAAAAAAAAACCAAACATATATTGTTTTGTTTTGGGCCTAGCTTCTCTCTCTCGACCCTCTTCCCTTCTCATTTCTCCATTGCCAAAACCAGCTAGAGCTCAGCTAAAAGAAACTACTACTACTACTACCACTACAATTTCTTTTTATTTTCACAAATTCTCTTCAACGTAAAAGTTTACTTCAGCTTTTCATTTCTTGTATTGAAAGAGCCATGAGCTCACTGATGTTTGGTATTGTAGTAGTTTTATGGTTGTGATTTTAAAAAAATTATTTTAAATTTTTTGTTGTTGATGTTTGTTTGATATTTATATATATTTGGTTAAAACTGTGGTTGAAATTAAGATTGAATAAAAGGTAGTTTAATGTGTTTGGTTAAAGAATGCTTTTCAAATTGAGGTTATAAAATAATTAATATATATATATATATATATATATATATATATATATATAGTTTTTAATTTAAATATTGTAGATTTAACTACTGCTATTATATCATGAAATAAATAATATTGATATCAAATATTTTTTATTGTTCCATTAAACGATCTACAATTTCATCACGTACAAAATCCATCCAACAAGGACTACAGTTTCCTTGGGTTCTTAAGCATGCAACAACATCAGATAAAATATCATCAAGAACAAAATTGGGATAGCGATCAAATTCTGCAAATGCTACGTCATCAAGCGATCTCCTTCTAATTTTTTAAATGAAACACAATTAAAAATAAAAATAAAAATCGATTTTTTTAATTGGGTCGGACCCGGTTCAATGTATTTAGCTTTGAACCGGACCTGATCTGGCCAGAATAATGGAGTTTCACTCTCCATTGTTCACTTAAGTGAACAGTGGAGAGTGAAACTCTCTCAGTTGCTTTCCGCAAACCTGCGGTTTAAATAAAATCTGCATGGTGTTAAAGTAATTCAGATCAAACATAAAGGAGGCTAGAATTCTCAATAATATGTTTATTATGAGTGCTTAAGTTAACCTAAATACAAATGAATTATATATAGGTTAAACTAAAAATATTATTCTATCCTTAATAAATAAGACTAGATAAATATTATTTAATATCTCCCCTCAAACTCACGATGCGGCAGCTACAAGCATCGAGAGTTTGCCAACTAGAAAACAAAAACGAGAGATGAAATGCTTCTTGGTAAAGAAATCTGCAAGGAAGAAGGAACAAAATGCATAGTAATGGTGCCATGCTTGAGATGATGACATTCGATCTCAATGTGCTTAGTTCGCTCATGAAAAACCAAGTTGTGAGCAATTTGAATAGAACTTTGGTTGTCACAATACATAAGATATAGTAGGATGAGAAAAGAAAACTCTCATATCATCAAGTAACCAACGTAACCAAACAATCTCTTTGGTAGTAAATGTCATGGCAAAAGCTGAAGGAAAGTCGAAATACCAGATTTTGCAGAAGTGGAAAACAAAATATCACTCAAAAAAAATTGCAGAAACTGAATGCAAATACCAAATTGCAGAAACTGAAAAGAAGATGAAATACCAAAAACAATTGCAGAGACAGAACATAAATACCAAATTGCAAAAGCTGAAGGAAAGTCGAAATACCAGATTTTGTAAAAGCGAAAGATAAAATATCACTCCAAAAAACATTGTAGAAACTGAACACAAATATCAAATTACAAAAACTGAAGAGAAGACGAAATACCAAAACAATTGCAGAGACATAATAGAAATACCAAATTGCAGAAGCTGAAGGAATGTTGAAATACCAGATTTTGCAGAAGTGGAAGACAAAATATCACTCTAAATTTTTTTACAGAAACTAAACGTAAATACCAAATTGCAGAAACTGAAGAGAAGATAAAATACCAAAACAATTGCAGGGACAGAACAAAAATACCAAATTGCAGAAGCTGAAGAATCCAAAATAAAGGTTCAAATATTAATTCTTCAGTCGCAAGCACAAAACTTGATCTTCATCCTCCATCTTTTAATAGGCCAAACAACCCATGTCTGATATTTTAAAAAATGGATCTGAAGTTAAACTTCAAAGGAATGCATTGAGTGTGCTGGAACATCCTACATGGAATGAAGTGGATGGTGATAACGATTTTGATACTAGCAGTGGTTCTGACATTGGTGAACATGATTTCTACAGGGACAGTGAATTCCATAAAAATAGCAAGACAAGAGTTCAACCAACCAGACTCTGATACCATGTTAAAGTAATTCAGATCAAACATAAAAGGAGGCTAGAATTCTCAATAATATATTTATTATGAGTGCTTAAGTTAACCTAAATACAAAGGAATTATATATAGGTTAAACTAAAAATACTATTCTACCCTTAATAAATAAGATTAGATAAATATTATTTAACACATGGATCCTAGGTATACCATAAATTGTGTTTTGATATTACCAAATATAGGTTGCACCTGTATTTTACTACAAATGCTGACGCAACCTCCTAAATAAACGCTCACTGAGACTAGCCTGATGCTGTAACATTTACTATTATTATTGATGGTTTGTGTAAAATGAAGAAAGTTGATGCTGCTGTTCAGTTTGGCGTAATATGCTAGATAAAGGGATCAGACCAGATAATAATGCGTGTGGGGCGCTTGCTGTTGGGTTGTGTGATGGAGGGAAAGTGGATTTAGCTTATGAGCTTGTTATTGGTGTAATTAGTGGCCGTCAGTTTGAGGATAGTACATTGGTTTATAATGCATTGATTTGTGGGTTTTGTAGTGCAGGTAGGATTGATAAGGCGCTGGCAATAATGTCTTTTATGAGGAGGAATGGGTGCAGGCCAGATTTGGTTTCATATAATGTGTTGTTGAATTATTTTTATTGTGATGAGTTTATGTTTGAGGAGGCGGAGAAGTTGTTGACGAAGATGGAAGATGGAGAGTAGCGGGATAGAACTTAATGTATATAGCTATAATCAGCTTCTTAAGGGAATTTGTAAAGCTAATCACCCGGATAAAGCGTATCTATTTATGGTGACCATGATGAATCCAAAAGGGTTTTGCGATGCTGTTTCATACAATACTTTTATCAAAGAATTTCGCAGTATTTGCGATACCAGAAGGGCCTTTAAGCTGAGGAAATGGGGTGAAAGGGGATTGCCCCAGATGTAGTAACGTTCACAATACTTTAAATAGCTTTTCTTAGAGAAGGTAGTTCTGATTTAAGAAAGAAGCTTCTTGATTTGATGGCAGGAATGGGCCTTTGCCTGATCGTATATCTTGTACAACAATCATTGATCACCACTGCAAGAATGAGAAAGTTGAGATGGCTTACAGCATTTTCTATGATATGATAGAAAAGGGTATTACTCCTGATGTGGTTTCATATAATGCCCATACAAATAGATTTTGCAAATCTTCGAGAGTAGCTATAGGTGAAGTTATGCATCTATACAAGGAAATGCTGCAAAGTGGATCCTTTCCTGACGAGGTGACTTGTAAGTTGATCATTGGAGCTCTTATACGGGGAAAGAAGCTTTCAGATGCTTGCAGGGTGTGGGACCAGATGTTGGAGAAGGGCTTTACTCTCGACAGAGCTGTATCTGAAACACTGATCAATACCATCCAATCAAGAGAACCTTCATTGAAATGAGAAATAGTTTGTATATTTTATAATTTCCATTCCCAGACCCTCTGTGTGGGTGTGTGTTTGTGCGCTCGCGTGCTCACTGATACAATAACAAAAAGTTTTACTGGAATGATATTCTATTGGGCCAGTTCTGGATTATTTGTTATTGGTATTGGTGATTTCTGTAGTATTCAATGCCTACATAGTGCCTCTCAATTGTGCAATACCACTGGTTGCACTGGACTTAAGTGCCCATCTTCTGCAAACTTTATGGAATCTGGAAATTTTTGTATGATGGCGATTATGAATTACAGTGGCTGGAAATTTAAATTCAATAATTCTTCTTATTTTCTAATTCCAATTATGAATGACAAGGTTAAGTGGAGTGATTTTAATAGGCGATTATTTGCAAAATGACCACAGACGAATGATGGCCACTAGCTTAGATGCAAGAAATCCTGTTAAACCTGACATTACCGTGCTCCAGATCTTTATCAAGCAATCCTTGTTCACGTGATGTCTATAGAGTACAGAATGGAGAGTTTACTGTTTTGCAAGCCATTAGTGATTCTTAGGCACCACATTTTCCAGTGCCTATTACTGATGCTAACTAGTTATTGGGCCAACCGATCAGTTGTGCCATTGACTGAATTTGAAAATGACTGCATGCTCTTTGGTAGAGTGGTATGAATTTGCAAATGGCCCTTAAAGGTTGCAGGTCTATTTTTGTACAAATTCTAATTTTCATCAGGAAATGGTACCAAAGGCTTTCAATATTACTGAGCAAGTGCATTGCTAACATGTATAATGCTGACTCGAGTTCACTGTGTCACATTAATCTCTTACTGTTTCTGCTTGTGCCCTTAATGGATAAGCAACCGAACAACATAGATTGTCCCTTCATCTAACTGGTATTTCTCTTCCCCTCTTCAGTCAATCACAAAGCCCGAGTTTTGGAGTCTTCTGTGTGGTTGGAGACTTGGAGTACATCCTAGCATGCCTATATTGCTGCTATTCCATTGGCTTCTTCGCGAATTGCAATAACAGGGCTCTCAGGTTTGAGCCGCAGTCTTTTCTTGGACTCTTTTTTATTCATACATACAATTAATTCTAATTTTCTGCTGGTTATGTACGAAACGGGAAATGGTATGAAGAAAAGGGATATGGACACAGCAAGAATGTGGTTTCATGACTATCTTCTTTTTTTTTCTTTGAGTGACTTTTCACTATTTGGATAATTTCACTTGAAATGTTGTCAAGTAACATTTAACTGAAAATATGCAGTGCATGATGGGATTGGTGCTTTGAAGTCAGATGCTTCGAAGAACATGGGGCTTATCCTTGTAAGATTTATCCCCTTCCATATAAAACATTGTCTCTCGTCACGAGGGTAGAAATAATTGTGACATGTCAGTGTTCTTGTATTGAAGAATGTCTTACGATCTCTCTCCCACCCACTTAACAAACTATTCATGTTTCTTCAGTGTGATTAGGTTTCCTCAACAGTGTCAGACATCCAGGATCACTAATGATTGAGTTCAAGCTTTATAATCCAGTAGAGAGGTATGGTTTCTCAAATCCTAAATGTGTCAAAGGTGTGCTGTAGGACAGGGTGGTAGTGAAAAAATGATGGAGAACCAATTATACTGAGAAAGAAGTTCTAATACTTGTTTTATTTGAGTTGTTTAAGTTGGTTGGGATTCTTCTCTTAATTGTTGTTGTTGACTATACTTATTTAAAAAGGATGCTATTAGGGTTTTGGTGCCTATTTAAGAGAACCCACACACCGGGGGGCTCGAGCCCACAGAAACGAACATTAAAATCTAGGCAGAATTGGTTCTCCATCAAGGTGGCATCCTGGCAATCTATTCCAAGTCATATCATGTTAAAATCAAAACAAAACTGAAGTCAGATATCATATGTGAGATGACTGTTGCTAAATCTTGCTACTATTTTCTCTGGATCTTGCAGGAGATGAGCTAATAAAAGGGAATGGAGCTGAGGTTTTCTCGTGTTGTCCAAATAGTTGTTGGCTGCCCTTTTTGCCGATATCTGAATTTAATAAAACACTACATTCTGAGGAAAGCTCAGGGCTGAAACTGTGACTCCAATAGAAGGGCCTCCGACAACGATGACATTAAACTTAAGAACTGATTGCTTATGAAGCGGGGCTTCTCTTATGGCACTCAGCATTTTTTCAAACCTGGTGTGCCTTTGAAGCACCCTGGATTACTCCTGTTGCTGGCCGCTTCAGGTCAGAAATAGAGCTTTACAGTGTTCTGATATTTATTATCCATAGGCCAGAAGAAATTGAACGCATCCTCTCTTGTATGATTTAAATTTTACTGCGAGTTCTATCGCTTACTATAAGAACAGCTATGGCACCTAAAATTTCCCTGGATATACAAAGGCCATCCTTTTCTCCAATTTGCTGGCCATTCTGCAGTAGATTGTTTCTAATCATTAATCATTGCTCCAGTGGGAAGAGAAATGCAAGATTGGGAATTCCTATATTGTATTGTGACCAAACTGTTCCTAGGGAGCAGAAGATAGTATTAACGTCCGGAATCCCAGCCAATTCCGAGACAATTTCATGCATGGTTTACAGATTCCAGGCCAACTCTCTTTGCCTTTATTTTCGTAACCCTAGTTATTAACTGAAAAGGACCTAATAAATAAATAAAGGAGAATCTGAGAAGGTGTCGCCGTTATGGACTATTAGGCCGTGTTTGCTTCTTTCAAAAGTGCACACGCCATTCATAACTGTATTAAAATATTTGATTTGATAACAATTCTTTTACTTTAAATTAATTTTTTTATATATATTTTCGAAACATTTCAATGTAATAATATTAAAATATATTTTTTAAAAAATATTATTTTGATATATTTTTAAGTAAAAAATATTATTTTAATTATTAAAATCAAAATCATAATTAAAATGGGGGGAGCGGAGGTTGGCTCAGCCGTGCGGTGTAATTAGGAAGCAGCCAATCCTGTATCCTGGGACCATAGCCGACTGATTATATCTTAAGACAGATACAACCTTAAAGAGAAAAGGAACCGCTCAAGGATTACTTGCCTCCGTTGATGAGCTTATGTTTGATTCTTTGCCTGGACATGAATCCTACTTTAAGTTCTCGTGAAGTCATCCTCTTTTTCATAGGTCCAGCAACAACTCTCTTCTTATTCTCCTTCTGCAATCCTTCATTTCTCAACATCTCCATGCTACCATGTCTTGGCATCCAGAAACAAACCCTCATTTTATTAAAACACCGCTGCAACAGCGTGAAGGCCAACCCTCCCAGACACCACCTAGTCACGAGGGGCCGTCGTCAGGTCGTCAAGATCAACAAAACCAGCCACCTCAGGGCCCACTGGTGACTCGACTAAGGAGCAAAGGCCAAGGTTCCAAGAAGAACGGTGCACGGGTGGCTAAAACAGAGCATGAAGGCCAATTGCTCAGTCCATGGATCACACCAGCACAACAGCTTCCGGGCCAAAATCCCGATTCACACTTTCCACTTCATGACAACGAAGTCCAAAGTCCACCAACGCAGACACCACAGCATCGAGACCACCCACGTTTTCCATCGCATAATGGGACTTTCCAGAGCCCATGGGTTCTACCACTGTCCCGTGGCCCTCACTCCCAGCCATATGGCCCCAAGCATGATAGTGAACCTCAGGTACCACCGAGGAATCAAGATCAAGACCGTGGTCCTAGTCCTAGGGTGACACTTCCACAGCATCAAGAACGAAACCCCCGGCAGCCCCCCGGTCAAGTAGGCCGACCAGCACAGTTTTCTGGGTTGCCGAAACCTGGTGGAACCAAACCCTTAATATGGTTAGGTGCAGTTTTCTGCGCAATTCTTTGGATCGTAATATTCCTAGGAGGCCTAATTGTCCTTATAGTCTACCTGGTATATCGCCCACGTAGTCCACGGTTTGATGTGTCCAGTGCCTCCTTAAACATGGCCTACATCGATGCAGGCTCTCTACTCAATGCTGATCTAACTGTGCTAGCAAACTTCACCAATCCAAACAAGAAAGTGAGCGTGGACTTCAGTTACATGATCATTGATCTATACTACGGAAGCACTCTTATCGCTACCCAATATATAGAACCGTTTTCAGCAGAGAGGGCTGAGTCGAGGTTCGTAAATGTTCATATGGTTACAAGTCAGGTTCGGCTTCCCGTCCTGGAAAGCGCACGGCTCCAGGAGCAGATTAGTAAAAATGGAGCCATATTTGACGTGAAAGGAGTATTTCGGGTGCGATCTAAACTGGGGACTTTACTAAAGTACTCGTATAGGCTGTATGGTCACTGCACTATCTTGGTGACAGCTCCTCCCAGTGGAGTCCTTCGAGCTACCAAGTGCAGAACAAAACGATGAGAAACATTCTGTAACTTGCCAATACATGCTATTGTTTTCCGACTGGCAAACATTGATGGATTTTGCACATTGTTGAAAGAGTATCAGAATTGAAATGATTTTTCCTTGCTATTGTTTTCTACTCTTTTATAATTTTCAAGAACTTTCAGGATTACAATCGCTTAGTGTCCTTTTCGATTGTAGTTCTTTCCTTGCTCGCATGCATGTCCATGCATCTAATTATTATAGCAAAGCGCAGCAATACCTTTGGAGTGGATAGACGGTGCAAGATGGAAAGGAGTAACATGGTCTTTTACTGATTCAGAACCACTCACTGGAAATAACCGCACATCTGCAATGAAAAAAGCCTTGTTTCAACAATTTCTGTGATAATATTCCTCCCTTGTACAACACCAAGGTGGACAAAAAATAAATTACAACACTGAGGTACTTGTCAAGGCAAATCAGTCTTTGAAAAAAGAAGAAAAAACTGCTACAAAACTACACCGAGGACAAAACTTGGGACTTGGAGAATGCCTCTCCTGGTTACAGGTTGGCTATGTACAAATGCTCAATTTTGAAGGAAAATTGCACAAAGTCAGCTCAGAAATCCAGGCTAAGCCACCCACTCTCTCACAAAGTCAAGAAATACAGTAACATGGTAATTGAAAGCAATCCAGGAACCCACATCAGCCAGCTCCACCCTTTCACTTAATAAATCATTTCCAATATCAACATAAGAGAGTATTATTGAACTCTCCACTCAAAATCTTCTGTACTTTGTGAAGAAAGGGTGCCTGAGGGCTTCATGAGCTGTTAGTCTATTCGCAGGGTCATGTCTAAGGAGGCCTTGCAAGAGATCAATGATATCTCCAGCAGAGTGATCAACGTGCTGCATTACTAAGTTCTGCCATGGAAACAATAATATGTATGTAGCACAAAAATGAGTCCGGAGAAGATTCATAGGTTTGCATATAGCACAAATTTCTGGAACATGTTCCTTATGAATGAATCAAATATAACCCGAGGTAACAAAGTAATGCATCCACACCTGAAGGCGAGGTAGCTTCATAGTAGCTTTAATGCTTTCCCGAGACATTGCACCATCTGGCCAGTCCAACCTACCCCTTCTAACGTACTTCTCAGCCTGTAGGCTGAACCAATCACCCCCAATCCACCAAAATAAAATAAGTAAAATATTGATGTGTGCTGAAGTTCTTCACATTATTTAAAGGCTATTACTAAAAGAAGTCTCAGAAGAGCACACACTCTACTCTTTTTAACATGTGCTGAGGTAATGGGCCTAAAACTCTTTCCATCATGGCCAAGTGCTCCAAGTTCTCGTGTGTCTGAAACAATGCTTCTCCCTGCAAACAATTATACATGGGCATTCACATTAAGTTTTCAGGAATTAAATATCCTTCCCGACCTCTTGGACATAACGTACCGAGCAAAGTTCAACCAATATACAACCAACACTCCATATGTCGCATGGATAACTCCATCCAAGTCCTAAAAGGTGCAATTCACTTACTCATTAATCTCAACATGTATAATGACATAAGATCCACTCAGAGGACTAAACAATATCATACCAAGAATAACCTCCGGAGCACGATAATGCCGGGTAGAGACAATGTACTTGTGATCTTGATGGCCATAAGCTGTGCTGCCAAAATCAATAACCTTAATAGCACTTGACTTTGGCAACCTCTTGTAAAAGGTCCCCTCAGTGTGTGACTGCAGTGGAAGAAATGATCAAGTTAATGACAAGTTAAAAACAGAAGATCATTTATACAACAAGCAAAAAAGCTAAGTGCAAAAATTCTTGACAAAAGATAAAGGGAAAGGATAAACGTAAAAAGAAGATTTCAATTGCTAGCACAGCAAAACATACCAAAAGAAATAAATACCTTATAATCTGGTATTTTTATATATTCTGAAGAAACAAAAAGTATGTTTTCTGGCTTCAAGTCAGTGTGGATGAGGCGCATATCATGCATGACTGCAAAATTTCATAAGCAAGCAAAGCAACTATCTTATTAATCCAGCTCAACATCAATGTCAGCTTACTTGTAAGATACATAAATGTCCACATGCAATAAAAATAAAGAAAGGGGGAGCTTCTATTAAACAAATTATAGAAAAGTGACTTAGTTCCTTGAGCAGTATAACAAATGAGGTCAGTGCAACTCCAAAAAAAAAATAAAAACAGGGAGTTTAAAAAGGTAAGAGAAATCACAGAAGCAACAGCTACACACATGCTACACATTCCAAGAGCTGTCTGCCAAGCTCGCGAACAAGATTGACTGGGAATGGGCAATAGTTATTTTTCCTAAGAAAATCATATAAGCTTGGTCCCAGCATCTCAAATACCTGTTAGAACCATTTCAATTCAACACCAAGTAAGCCCTAGAATACTTGTGAACAAGGCAAAAATAAAACAATTGCAACTAAATTAAGTGATACTTACAATACAGATATGGTTACGATAATCAAGCCAGTTTCGTATTTGAACACAGCTGCAAAGAACACATCCACTAAACTACTGACAGAAGTTACATCAAAGTAGGCAGATTAGAAAATTGAAAGACAAATTACACTCACCGACTGCCATTTCTATCATATTTTCCAAGCAATTGGAGCACATCAACTTCTAACATGGCTGCCTCACGATATTTCTTAGTACTTCGCACAACTTTTACAGCAACCATCTCTCTTGTTTCCCTATCCCAGCATTCCAAAACCTGACCAAAAGTGCCTGTGAAATCAAAAGGATTCAGAATGCACTCTAAGCGGAAAAAAGGTACTACGTGTAGATAGAAAGACATTAGAGAGAACGGTATCAGTTCTAAAAGCTAGTAGAATTTCTTTCAAAAGAAACAAGAATACTAACCTTCACCAATCTTTCTGTGAATCTTATCTGCAAGTAGATGAAAAAAAACACAGAAGGAAAATTCACAAAATAAAAATCAAACTAGATCAAGACCCATGAAACAAAACCAATGTACTTCAAGGCTTTTATCTAATTAGACAGACTTTTCGACACCCAGAGCATGAGGTGGAAATAATGAAAGGTAATAATGAATAAATCTTGAGTGGGTGTCAATTAATTCTAATTATCTGGTAGATCACTAGTTGGCAATATCTGATTTGGAGGGGACAATGAGATCTAGTTTTGCAGAACAGAGTAGATAACTGAGGACACAAAAAACTTTTAACTCAAAGTATAAATAAAAAATCGAAGAAAAAGAAAACAACAAAGGCCACAGCAATACTCTTTAAAATCCTTTGTGATTTAAAACTCAGCACCCTATTAGAAAAATAAAACTAAAAATTGAAAAAGTAACTAATGCAAAGGAACAAACTATTATTATGTAACAACAGGCAATGAGGTGCATGAAACTCAGCATGCAACATAGCAAGACATAATAATAATGCAAAAGCCTCTGCAATGGTGATTAAGTGTAATTACAGCGGGATGTTAAATTCTCTCCAAGAGCAAATACATAATGTCCGTCTTTGTCATCGCCTCGCCATGGGGGAGAGCCTTTTTGTGCTAATCCCTTTACAAAAAGACTGGCATGGTCGGGGAGCATCCTTGATGATCCAGTGCTTGTCCCATTTCCAACCACTTGCCCATAATACAATCCTGACTGAGCCTACACACAGGCATTTGTTCATTCTCCACTAAACAAATAGTAATCGCAAAATGTTCCCTTGCATTTGCATTCTACCAGACCAAAGAACAACTCCAAATGTTTTAAACAGCAACATAACATGATAATGAAATTAATTTAAATTATTGAAAAGTCCTAATCCAAAACGATGAAATTATATAAGCACACATCTCAGACATATTTAACAAATTACTCATTAAAACATGAGAAAAACCATTTAAAATTTTCAAAATCTACCCCAAAAAAGACTACTTTAACAATTGATCTTTAGACCTAAGGGCTCCATTTGTTATGAAATTCAACAATTAATAATACAATTTCAGTTATAGGCTGATGGGTGAATTGCAATTTCATTCTAGGAAAAAATCACAATAAAAAAATAGCATCCGAATCTAAGTTTTTCTATTATTAAAAAACAGATCAGATATTTCTTTTCCTCTGCCAAACTCCATGCATTTTACCATCAAAATACTACCAAAAACGATTTTTTTTATATATGAACAATTCTCACATGTAATTATCCAAAATAATAATAGTAATAATAACAATAGAATACCATACCTTGGTGTGAGTGTGAGGTTGAGGTTGAGGAGGGATATCCCAAGCTACTGCTGCTGCTGCTGCTAATTTGGGCCTCTTTCTGGGACGACGATCCATGTAATTGTGAGGGAATTCACTCACATACTCCATCTCCATTTCTTAATTGTTTCATTCATACAATAAACCCAACCCTAATCACCTGCAGATCATCAGATTTTCATTGATCGATCGATCAAATTAATTCAATTATTTATTTATTTGCAACAGAATAATAATATATTTGTTTTATTTTTTTAACCCCTGTTCTTTTGGAGGTAGTGACCAGCTGGCCATTCCTTCTGTTTGACCATAGTAGGCTAGACGCGCGTTCAACTTAACCGTGGTTCAGTTAACATCCAATTTATTTTTTTGTTTTTCATTTTCTATCTCTATTAATATACTGTCTTTTTTAATATTATCTTTAATATCCTACAATCTTCTCTTTTTTTTTTTGTTTTTTTAATAAAATAAAATATTTTTTAAAAATAATCTAAAAACAAAGAGCATCACAACCCATTACACACGTTAAATAATGAAAAAGATACATTCAAATAGAATAATCATCTTTCATGGTTGTTTGTCAAATGTTAGTATCCAAGCAATCTTTTTTTTTTGTTTTTTTATAGAGTATCCATTTTTTTTAAGCGAAAACTATTTAGAAATTTGATTATTTTATATTATGTTTTTGTTTGACTAATCAATGTTTAGTTTGATTTATAAATATGAAGGTGGATAATTAAGTTAGGTTGGATGATAATATATATATATAGGTTAAAGGACATTCATACTCGAGGCATTCCAGTCAGTTTTTCTAGATAAAAAGCTCTCATGGCTCTCTATGCTGTGCCTTTGTGGCTTCCTCTCATTTTACTTCTGCCTCTACTGCTTTTGTTTATGAAAAGGATGAAAGATGCGGGACAAAGTGAGCAGCTTCTTCCTCCAGGCCCTCCTAAGCTTCCAATTTTAGGCAATTTGCACCAGCTTAGTTCACTGCCTCACCAATCTATGTGGCATCTCTCCAGGAAATATGGCCCTGTCATGCTCCTTCGACTTGGTCAAATACCAACTGTTGTAATCTCCTCCGCTGAGGCAGCAAGGGAGGTGTTAAAAGTTCATGATCTTGCCTTTTGCAGTAGACCTTTGTTATCTGGCGCTGGCAGACTCACGTACAATTATCTAGACATTGCATTTTCACCATATAGCGATCACTGGAGAAACATGAGAAAAATTGTTACTTTGGAGCTCTTCAGCTTGGAAAGGGTGCAATCTTTCCGGTTCATTAGGGAAGAGGAAGTTGGCTTTCTGGTCAATTCTCTCTCCGAGTCATCAGCTCTAGCAGCACCAGTTGATCTTACTCAGAAGGTATATGCTCTGGTTGGGAATATAACATTCAGGGTGGCTTATGGGTTCGATTATCGAGGGACTAGCTTTGATCGAGATAGATTCCATGAAGTGGTTCATGACACCGAGGCTGTGGTGGGAAGCATCTCAGCAGATGAATACATCCCATATCTAGGATGGATTGTAGACTGGCTTACTGGTCACCGTGCAAGGATGGAAAGAGTTTTCCACGAGTTAGATACTTTCTTCCAGCATGTAATTGATAATCATCTTAAACCTTGAAGGATAAAGGATCACGATGACATGATAGATGTTCTGCTGAGAATAGAGAAGGAACGAACTGGACTGGGTGCATCTCAGTTTACGAGGGATAATATTAAGGCAATCCTCCTGGTATGCAGATCATCATTTATTAAATGAAATCCTCTTTTTCTTGTATATTTAGTGCCTGTCATTTCATTGCTGCTAGCATATTTCAGAATTTGCTACCAGGCTTATAGGCAGCACAAGGCACTACTGGCCTTTGCTTGTCGGAAACAGGAATCTATTCATCTAGTGCCATACTCTAGCTGATAAGCCTCAAAGTTAGATAGTTTCACGTGTTATTACAATGATGAAATTGATATCATAAGAATGCAATCTAACATACCTGAATTTAATCATAAAAATTTGTTGTATGTGCTTTGTGCCCTTGTGTTGATGTTGCGTGGCATGAAAGACGTCCCATTTACAAAAAAAAAACATTCCTTTGAATATAATCTAAAATAAGTAGTTGTGCTTAAAATATTTGCACGATTCTTGGGATTCATCTCTCTGTAAGTGTATGGGGATAGCATGAGCAACATGCTAATGAAGCAGATTGCTGTCCAGCAGCATCATGCGATGAAATTGTTGTTATAAACTAAAGCTATAAACAAATATTTGCTTCCTGTTATTATGAAATTAATCGCCTTCTTTTCCCTATAGTTCCAACATATTAACTGTCTACTTGGATTCTGATGTTTGTCTGTCCGAATTTATTTTTGGGCGGAGTAGACACTAGTTCACTTACGGTGAATTGGGCAATGGCAGAACTTGTCAGGAATCCAAGAGTGATGAAGAAAGTGCAGGATGAAGTGAGGAAATGTGTTGGAAAGAAAGGAAGAGTTACTGAAGGGGATGTCGATCAACTTGAGTATCTCAGGATGGCAATAAAAGAAACTCTGAGACTGCACCCTCCTGCCCCTCTACTTCTCCCAAGAGAAACCATGTCTCATTGTATAGTCAGTGGCTCATTGTATAGTCAGTGGCTACAATATCTATCCGAAGACGCTGGTCCATGTTAATGTCTGGGCAATTGGACGTGACCCCAAGTACTGGAGGGATCCTGAAGAGTTTTTTCCTGAAAGATTTCTGGACAGCTCCTGCGACTTCAATGGACAAGGTTTTGAGTATTTGCCATTTGGATCTGGTCGAAGAATTTGTCCTGGAATTCATATGGGATCTATAACAGTAGAGATTATACTTTCAAATCTCTTGCATTGTTTTGATTGGATTTTGCCCCATGGGATGCAGAAGGAAGATATCAACATGGAAGAGAAAGCTGGTGTTAGCCTTGCTCCCACTAAGAAGACACCTGTAATCCTCGTACCTGTCAACTACCTTCAGTGACTATCAGAAGATTTCATAAGCTCATAAGCATTCAAATAGTTGTATGCACTAAATAATGTATGATCTGTGCCTTTTTGTTTTGCATGTGTGTTCAAAATAAAGAACAGGGTCGAGCAGGAAAGACCTCTTTCTTTCGGGGTGGAGATATGGATGCCATTTGAGCCAGGGGCATAGCATAGCATATCATATCATCCCATTGAATCTGTAGAATTCATATGCTTTATAGTGTCAAAAGAGAGAACAGAATCATTTGACAGTGAAGAAATCACAAGACACCATTATTACACCATAACTTTGCTCTTGCCTTTCTTTACCCTTCCTAAAAAACCCAAATCTCTCTTTTACCATCCGGTCTCTTCACTCACCATTTTCACATCGAGGTCCTCTAAAACCATCCATGCATCCATCCTCACCTCCCTTCTCCTCAAGTCTCGCAAATCCATCTCAAGCATTAGCTTCACCCTCTGCGACATAACCTCATCTCCATAATCACTCAAAATTACCACCACCCCCTACCACATTGTTATCAAAATCACGAATTGATTAGTAAAATCATATGATTTTACGAGTCAACATGTATATAAAATATAAAATTAGGTTAAAAACTCGAAATCGGTCAAATTCGATTAAAATTAGTCAAAATCGATAAAATTGGTAAAATTGGATCGATTTTACGAGTTTGATAAAATTTGAAAAATTTACTTTCTCCCTATCCGAATTCCCCGACACTCCACTCTATAGTTTGTGATTGAAAGTTTAATTTTACATTTCAGACTTGAAAGTTTAATTTAAAATTAAATTTTTAATTTAACCATATAAAATATTAATACAATAAAATCAGGTTGATTCAATTAAGGTTTTAGTAGCTTATTTAACTCTACTCAACTTGATTTAATCACGAATTTAACCATATACATGTATGCTTCTTCTATTTTTGTATTTTGTCCAACTCTCTACACTATAAATCCTTGTTGATGCATATATTGATTTTTGAACAAATTGTTTATTTTAAATTTGTTAATTTTTAGTTTATAAAATTATATGGACATAATTGTATTATATTGTATTTTAAAGTTATTTAAACCATGTATGAATTTTTATTTAAATTATATATTTTAAGGTGTTTGAATATTTATATTGTTTATTTCATTCCATTTTTTAGGCTGTGTTCAGTAACAGAGTCTTGCTAACAGTTTTTTATAATTTAAATAGTATTTTTTTAAATTAAGATTATATTTAATTGCATGTGACTATCATAATCACCAAATAATTAGTTAAATTACGAAAAGATAAGATATTCCTTACAAATTGAATAATATTTATTTAAAAAAATAATAGTATTTTTTAAGAATCATAAGTGTACAATAATATTAATCATTAGCATAATTATCTCAAGGCATTATAGTTATTATGATATAATAAATAAAGATATTTATTATTTCATAAAACACAAGGCACTATCGTGGGTTGAAGTAACCATAAGAAGCCCATGCTTTATAATTTGAAACATTTTTTTTTTAATTTAAATTTGTTTACACTTGTCACTGTTATCTGACTTGTCGGTCTACCTATCACTTGACATTGGAATGCTAGCAGCGATCACGTAATTGTAATAGTAAAATATATTAAAACTAATCATTGTTTCATGTGTAATTTATAGTGAAATGTTGATTTTTTTTTTAATTTTTTTGTTTTTTATGTCTTTATAGATTTTTTTTGTGTGTTTTTTTTGTTTTAATGTATTTTTTTGTTTAATTTAGTTTGTTAATGTTAATTTCTTTTATTTAGTTATCAGACTTTCATGACACGGATCCCGGGTTTGACGGGTTAACCTGACTTGACGAGTTAACCCGGAATTTGTTTTTTCTTTTTAATTAATTTTTTTATTTAGTTTAGTTTGTTAATGTTAAATTTCTTTCTATTTAATTATCAGACTTTCATGACACGTATCCTAGGCTTGACGGGTTAACCCAGTTAATTCTAGGTTAACCCATCAATTTTTTTCTATTTAGTTATCAAACTTTCATGATTCGAATCCTAGGTTTGACAGGTTAATCTAGTTTGAAGGGTTAACCTAGTTAATTCAGATTTTTTCTTTTTTTTCATTAATTTTTTTCTTCCTGTTGGTTTTTTTCTTTTTCTTTTTTTCTTTTTAATTAAACTACTTAATTATCACACTTTTATGACACGACCTTTCAATCAAACTCACATCCAAGGCTTTTGGGTCCGGTGTTGCAACCAGACTCACTTAAACTTGAGTCATGTAAGTTTAATATTATTATTAATATTATAAATGCTACTCTTGGGTCAAGCGTTGCAGTTAGATCAAAGACTCTTGGGCATATCTTTGCAGAAAGACTTAACACTTTTAAATCTTAGCCTTTTAGATCTTATTTTTTTTTTTAATATTTTTTATGCAAGAAAAAAAAATTAACCTGTGGCGTGAGCTTTTTTTTTTTCTCTTTTTCTTTTTAAGCCTTTTACTGTGGACTGCACAGTGCAATCCACAGTGAAAAAGTTGATGCCTTTAGTTTCTTTTTTTGTCTTTTTTTGTTTTTTAATTAATTTTTTTAATTTTGTTTCTTAATATTAAATTTTTTCTGTTTAATTATCAAACTTTCATGACACGGATCTCAGGTTTGACTGGTTAACCCAGTTGATTCATATTTTTTTCTTTTTCTTCATTAGTTTTTTTCTTCGTTTAGGTTTTTTTTCTCATTGCTTTTTCCTTTTTAATTAATATTTTTTTATTTATTTAATTAATATTAAATATTTTTTCTATTTAGTTATCACACTTTCATGACACGGATCCCAGGTTTGACGGGTTAACTTGATTTGACAGGTTAACCCAGTTGATTCAGATGTTTTTTCTTTTTCCTTATTAGTTTTATTCTTTCGATTTTATCTTTTAATATTGTATGCAGTCCATAGTGAAAAGGATGATGCCTTTAGTCTTTTTTTTTCTTTTTTTATGTCTTTCACCGTGGATTGCACAGTGCAGTCCACGGTGAAAAGGATGAAGTCTTTTTTTTCTTTTTAATTAATTTTTTAATCTAGTTTGTTGATATTAATTTTTTTTCTTTTTAGTTATCAGACTTTCATGACACGAATCTCAGGTTTGACGGGTTAACCCAGTTAATTTAGATTTATTTTTCTTTTTCTTCATTAGTTTTTTTCTTCTTATACGTTTTTTTTTCTTTTATTTTTTATTTTTATTTAATTTAGTTCATCAATATTATTTTTTTCTATTTAGTTATCGACTGATGCTTTTAGTTAGTTTTTTTTTGCTGTTTTTATGCCTTTAACTATGGACTGCACAATGCAGTCCACAGTGAAAAGGATGATGCCTTTTTATTTTTTTTCTTTTTAATTAATTTTTTTCATTTAATTTACTCTGTTAATATTCAATTTTTTTCTATTTAGTTATCAAACTTTCATGACACGGATCCCAAGTTTGACGGGTTAACTTGGTTTGATGGGTTAGCCCAGTTAATTTTGTGTTAACCCGTCAAATTGTTTTCTTCTATTTAGTTATCAAACTTTCACTACATGAATCCAAGGTTTGACGAGTTAACCTGGTTTGAAGGGTTAACCCAGTTAATTCAAATTTTTTCCTTTCTCTTCATTAGTTTTTTTCTTCCTTTTGGTTTTTTTTCTTTGTTTTTCTCTTTTTAATTAATCTATTTAATTATCACACTTTTATGACACGACCTTGCAACTAGAGCCACATCCAAGACTATTAAGTCTGATATTGCAATCAGACCCACTTAAACTTTGGTCATGCAAGTTTAACGTTACTATTAATATTATAAATATTACTCTTGAGTCAAGTGTTGCAACCACATCCAAGACTCTTGGGTATAGCTTCGCAAAAAGACTTAACACTTTTAGATCTTACCTTTTTTGATATTTTTATGCAAAAAAATTGATCCGCGGCATCGCGCAGGTCATGTAACTAGTATATACTAAAAGATTTCAGTGTCTTGTTACTATTTATATAAATATAAAATATTGTGAATTGAAGCAGTGTAATAATAACTCAGCCCTTAACATAAAGAGTTGCAAGGACAGCGGTGGAGGGTGGGGTTGTCTTTTCGCTGGGATGCATTTGACATTGAAAAGATGGTTGGGAAGAAAATGGTCAGCACAAGTTTTGGTGGGGTTGTAAGCCATTGGGAGCCGGCACTGGCGATGGCGCTACCCCCGCAAGGGCACCTGGCGCTTGGATTGCCCAACCCTTGCGCAGGGCAGACCCGAGCGCCACTTGACGTTTGGACGACTTTAATGCGCTGGGTAGACCCCGACACCACCTAGCGTTTGGGTCTTGGCAAAGGCTCGATTGGCTATGGCAGCCCAACCACCACGTGGTGTAAGGGCAGCTCTAGCGCCACGTGATGCTTCCCATTTTTATTATAATATTATTACTTGTAATAAAAATAGTATTATTTATACTACAACTGATAATATATTTAGTATTTATCCTATTAATTATAAATAAATTAATAATATTTATAGTACAAATAATACTACTTTTTATACGAATATTTTAAATTTTAATAACAATAATAATATTTTTTAACGCAAATACTATTCATTATACAAATAATACTATTTTTTACAGTAATCCTTTTAATTATAATAAAAATTAAAATATTTATACCACAAATAACAATATTTTTTATAATAATACTTTTAATTATAGTAAAAATTAAAATATTTAAAATCCTTTATCATGACCCAATAGAATTGGGTCACGCTAAACCTATTGAGCTGGGTATATAACGCCGGATCTAAGACAATTGGGCCTGCATCAGACCTAAGATAATTAAGCCCTTTGCCATGACCCATGCGCCACATAGCACTTGGACACACTCGAGTGCCACCTTGCGCTTGGACAGCTCTAATGCGAGGGGAAAACCTAAGCGCCACCTGGCGCTTGGGTCTTGGCAAAAGGCCCGATTGGCTATGGCAGCCCCACCGTGCGTGGCGCTAGGGTCCGGATACATTCATGCCCAACTCCAAGTTTGGTTTGGAGAAGTCCGCGTCTAACCACATGTGTATTTGTATAATAATGTGTTATAAACATTATTTTTTCTCTTATAATTCAAAGTATTCATATAAAAAATATTATTATTTGTGTTATAAACATTATTATTTTTATTATAACTCGAAGTATTGATATAAGAAATATTATTATTTGTGTTGTGATCATCTTTGAAATTCTTAATATAATTATTTATGTTATAAATATTATTATTTTTATTATAATTAATAGTATGAATATTAAAAAAATTATCATTTGTGTTATAAATATTATTATAATTAATACTATTTATAAAATAATTAATAAATTTTTTAAAAAATATTATTTGTGTTTAATTATTTTTATTTTTATTATGATTAAAAGTATTAATATTAAAAATAGTGTTATTATTATTTTTTTATTATGATTAAGAGTATTAATATTACAAATAGTATTTTTTTGTTATAATTATTTTTATTTTTATTATGATTAAGAGTATTAATATTACAAATAATATTATTTGTGTTATAATTATTTTTATTTTTATTATGATTAAGAGTATTAATATTAAAAATAGTATTTGTTTTTATTATGATTAAAAGTATTAATATTAAAAATAATATTATTTGTGTTATAATTATTTTCATTTTTATTATAATTAAAAGTCTAGGTACGTGCACGCCCATCTCCAAGTGGGGTTGGATACAGCCACACCCAACCCCAAGTTGGGTCTGGATGCGTCCACGCCCAACCTGGGGTTGGGGCACACATCCACACCCACACTTAAGTTGGGTTTGGACTCGTTCAGATAAAAAATAACATTATTTATTTTATAAATATTATTATTTTTATTATAACTCAAAGTATTTATATAAAAAATATTATTATATGTTGTAATCATTCTTTAATTTTTTAATATAATTATTTGTGTTATAAATATAATTATTTTTATTATAATTCTAAATATTCATATAAAAATATATTATTTGTGTTATAAATAGGATGATTTGTCATGAATAGCAAGAACCTTCCACCAAGCCCCCCGAAGTACACCAACTCTTGTAGTTTCCTCTGCTGAAGCTGCAAGAGCTAGCGGTCTTAAAAACTCATGAATCATGATCTTGACTGTTGCAGTAGACCTCGCTAGTCCGGCTCAGGAAGACTGACGTACAACCATGTATATGTTGCTTTTGCGCCGTATGGTGATTATTGGCGAGAGATGCGAAAATTATATGTTCTTGAGCCTTTTATCTTGAAGAGAGTGCAGTCATTTAGGTTCATTACGGGAGAAGTTGCCCAGATTATGAATTCCATACCTCAGTCATCATCACCTGCAACTCCAGTTTATCTCACAGTGATGCTGTATTCTCTACTTGCAAGTGCAGTGCTTAGGATTGATTTTGGCAAGAGTTTCAAGGAAGTGATTTTGATAATGAAAGATTTCGACAAGTGATTCATGAAGTTGAGGCAGTACTGGGATGCTTGTACTTTCCCTATGCAGGTTGAATTCTTGACAAGGTTACAGATCATCATGCAAGAATTGAACGAGTTCTCCATCCATGAGCCAATGACACTTTTGTTGCTTATAGAATTGAGATTTTCAAGATTACTTGACCTCTCTCTATATGTGGGCTGAGTAGCACCAATTTGAAGCAGGGTGCTACTCTTGTATATCGTGTGGAAAAAAGCCTAGTTTTTGTTGCCATATGTTCCTCAAGTTGTTGCAACAAAGCAGAAACACATTCTGTGCTTATTTACTTGTGATTTTTTAGGACTCAATGAAACTAAGATCCTGATATCTCTCTTGCATGTCATGTTTATGACAAAAAGAAATGAGGGTATCTTATCCAACTTACCGAGTTTCATAATATATTCCTAGGCGGAGTCCACGCTGATGCCATAATTGTCATCTGGGCATTGGAGGAGCTTGCTAGGAATCCAAGAACAATGAAGAAAGCACAAGATGAAATTAGGAACTCTGTTGGGAAGAAAGGAAGACTGGCTGAGGAGAGTATAGATGAGCTTCAATACCTCGAGATGGTAATAAAAGAGACTCTAAGATGGCAACCCTCCTGCTCCACTACTTCTCCCGAGAGAAACCATGTCTCACTGTAAAATCAATGGTTATCACATTTACCCCAAAATACTGATACAAATTAATGTTTAGGCAATCGGAAGCGATCCCAAGTACTGGAACGATTCTTAGGAGTTCTTCCCTGAAAGATTTGTTGACAGCTCCATTGACTAGAAAGGGCAACATTTTGAGTTTTTGCCATTTGGATCAGGACGAAGAGGTTGTCCTGGGATACTAATGGGAGTAACAATGGTGGAGCTTGCTCTAGCAAATCTCTTATACTGTTTGGATTGGAAATCAGCCAAAGCAATAGATATCAACATGGAAGAGGCAGCTGGTCTTACCATCTCTAAAAAGATGGTAAAATGTGCTGAATACCATTGTTTTGCATCTCCAAACTCGTGTTCTTACGTGTCTGTATACTCCTGTGTATCGGTTTGTCTGTATGTTAAAGATACGTGTGTATAATTTACGTGGTGGAGGATGCGCTGTTTTGTTATGAATTGCAGAACCTATCTTCTTCAGCTAAAGAGAAAAAAAAAAAAAATCAGTCTCAAAAAGCTGAAGTAGCATACAAGATGCACACGGGCAACTTAAGAGATCTTCCCTTCATATAAAAGGATCGTGGAGAAGGCGGCATAATACCTTAAAAGTGCATCCTAGTAATGAGAAGAAAAGAGAGTTTGAATTGAAGAGTTATGACAAGAAACTGCTCCATCTTGACTGTGAAGCACGTCATCATCATCTTGAACAGTGAGAAGTAGGTCATCAGAGTCGTATACAACAGAGAGGCACTAGTGCAAATCTTCATCATTGTATGAAGAAACGAAAAAAAGAAGAAAAAAAGCTAGCTTGAAGAATGAAGGTGGATTAGCTACCATTTCTAAGATCATGAAAGTTCATGATACATACACAAAAAAGAAAAATAAAGGAGACGGTCATAAGAAGGGTTCAGAAAGCTCCATTTCATTCGAACCCTGTTGTTGTGTCTCAGGTCTGTGATGGCCTACAAAGTCCAGCCCAATCCATTGCCAAGGCCAACATACATATCTAGGCCGATTTCGTCCCGTCGAATCTTCTCGAGTTTCCAACTCTTCCAGCTGGTGGCTGAGCTCCTCTATCCTATCCCTCAGCCTAGATGCCCTCATGTCTGCCAAACTCAATGACTTCTCAGCAGCCTCTCTTGCTGCCATGGCAGCAGTTGCTGTTTCTTCTTTGAATTTTAACTTCTTCTCTGATTCTAACATGGCTTGCCTTGCCTCTTCAAGTTCTTGCTTAACTGCCGACAACTGCAAGTACATATTGATTAAGCACAAGATTCAACCAGGACTTCTTTGGAAAGTATATTGAGTATAAAGATACGTTGGAATTTGACTTTGCTTTAAACACCTCATCAACCTGCCGCAAACCATATTGACTGTAAACATAATAACCCGATTCCATAGTTTCAACATTCAAATAACCAATTATGCTTCACATGTTTCAGTCTATGAGTAGCCAGAAAAAAAGTGGATATGGAATCAATGATGGCATTCAACTATAATAAGGCTGAGCAAGTGTTCCAAAATTCTCAAGACATCATTATTCTAAAGCATTTTCTATTCAACAAATAAAACGTTCTCTAGCCAACATTATAACAAGGCAATTATTCCTCATCTACTTTCCTAGAGAACTGCTATGTCTAACAAAACCTGCTTGGTTCTGATTTTGTAACAAATCATTCCTTTGGCTTTAACAATAACAAGCTTCTAGCTTAACTCTCACTGTTTATTTTGCTCTTGCTCAAATTAAATCGCTCTCACCAATCAAAAAGCCATTATCTCCAAAGTTACTTGCGCAACCATCTTCTGTTATCATTAGGATATTCAAGTAAATTACGATATAAAGAAAGTGGGGTTCACGAGTTCATACAATCAGACATCAAATATCAGGTAAAATGTCTAGCATAATTTTTATGACCAATTTATCCAGTATACCTGAGCCGCAAACTCTTGTTCGACAGCTCTGCCTGCAGCAGCCTCTTGCTCAGCTGCTACTTTCCACCTTATAATTTCTTCTTCTGCAGCAGCAATGTCCATCATAAGTCCTTCAACCTACAATGCCGGAGAGGCCAACTTGGTAATCAAAACACCAAAACGCTTAAAAATTATTTGTCGTTCTGAAGTTGTCCATAAACTGTGCAGTTAACTGCCTAATATTGAACTGGCTCAACACAACATTAAAAACTCACGCTTTCATTTGCCACTCTCTCCTTCTCTTCAAGCTCTTCTACCCTGCGCATTCTATTGCTCAGCTCCTTCGCTTGAACCTCTACATCCTCTTGAAGTAAACTTGACTCTGCCCTTCATAAAGGAAAGCACAAAACATAACAGAAGAATACCTAGTCAGTACACAAATAAAATATGTTTACTATCTACATGCAGCCTTATTAGATGAATCGTTTGAAATACCTTAGTTCCTCCACAGAATGCTGCAGCTCAATGATCTCAAGCTGAGATGCCTTGACGATATTCTCCAAAGCACCAGCCTGTGTACAACATACAAGTGCAACGACAAATTCGGATTTCAAACATACAAACATAACAAATATGATTGAACAAATCAACTCTAAACGATATTTACCAGAGTGTATATTTCATCACTCTCTGTGTCCGGCAAGCCGCGTTTATCATAAGATACCTTACCATCCCCAACCACCTTACTGAATTTGAAATCTATCCCAGCCTCTCTTAAACCATTTTCAGCAACTTGAAACAACTCACTTGTTTTGGAGGATGGGTGTAATTCAATCCTCTTCGACAAGGCACTCCTAAGTAAAGAACCGATATGTTCTTTCTCCTTCACTAATATACCCACTGTTTCATTCAAATTCTTCTCTTCGTGATTCTTCTCCTCTACCAAATCCCTTGTCTTTTCAGCAACAATTCTACTCACCTCATAAATTGATTCCATCCCGGCTAAAGAAGCACGTATATTCTCCTCCACTTCCGTTTGTTGGGGGAGAAACAATGACTCTGACACCTCGGAATCCAAATGATTGCTATCAACTATCTTAATGACATCATAAAGACGGTTATGAATTTTCGCCACCAAATTCAACTGATCAAGCAACAAAAGTCTATGTGATTCCATCTTCGACTCCAAATTTCTCAACTTATCATCATACTCACCAACCAAGTCCCTCAACCCCGATGCTTCCTTCTCCACCAAATGCTTCCTCTCCAACATCTCTCTCTCAATCTCCGATACTTTCCCCTCTTTCTCGACCACACTCTTCTCTAAATCCTCAACCAACGTCGTTTTCTTGGCAACTTCATCTCTCAATCCACTAATTGTAGCCTCAAGCTGAGAAACCTCAATGGCAATCTCGTAATTCCTCTGCTCTATTTGTTCTCTAGCATCATTTCTAGATTTTGCAGTGACATCAATCTGCCTAACAAGCTCCTCGACAATCTCATTCGTCCTCTTAATAACTCCAAACGCAACCGCCTGCAATCCATTGTATTTCTGCGACCTAGGCAATCCTCCCGCTGCGAAATTCTTGAAATTACTAAATTTCCCTGATATCTTATCAATTCCACTAACTAACATATGCCTCGAATTCTCAATCTGCGATTGCAAATCATCGAATTTCTTCTCAATCTCCTCTTTTGATCCGTTCACTTGAATCAATTCATTCGATAATTTCTCGTTAGCTTTCAACGCCTCTTCTTTCTCTCTCAGCGCTTCGTCTCTCTGCCTAGAGCACTCGTCTCTCTGCCTCGAGCACTCGTCTCGCTTTTTTATTGCTTCGTGCGCGAGAACTTTTAATCGATTAAATGACACTTGCAGTTCCGATTTCGAAGTCTCGGCTGCCTCCCGTGCCGCTCGCTCGCGATCGAGGAGCTCACGGAATTTCTCAACCGAAATATCTTCTTGACTCGGACTTTTTATTACAATCTCCACCGGATCTTCCCCTTCCACATCGCTCAACACCGCATCGGCGTCATCGTCGACGGTGCTCGCCATTTGAAA
Organism: Populus deltoides; assembly: GCA_015852605.2. Classification (NCBI taxonomy): domain Eukaryota; kingdom Viridiplantae; phylum Streptophyta; class Magnoliopsida; order Malpighiales; family Salicaceae; genus Populus; species Populus deltoides. The sequence goes on from CM027579.2 coordinate 8,299,896, forward strand.
ATTCCAGTACTATATATTTTTTTTTCAATCGAAGAAATCAGATCATGATTTATTTTTAATTACTATAATTTAGGAGTCTGTTTTTTAAGCCCCCGCTATTAGATAAAATAAAAAATTGAAAATAAAAGTTTGATGGAACAAGTAAGGATAACTTGCAATAGACGGAAAACAGAAGGAAAGGAGGACTTGGAATTTGATACGGATTGGGAAAGGGAGGGACTGATTAGAGAGATAATTGTAAGTTTAAGAAGCGAAATTGAAGACCAGAGATAATGAGACAATCACAGGAAGCTGCAATCTGACTTCCCAACAACCGGTCTCTGTCTGTTTTTCTTCACCGGAAATTTACAACAAGAGCCAGGAAGTTCCAAATTAGTCCCTGATTATTTGGGATGGTAATGATTGGTCCCTCAAATAATCAGAAGGTCTAGGTAGGCTCTAAAGTTTCATAATGAGTTCAATTTTCTTCTCAATATTTTATATTGTGATGGTTAGATTGGAATTCAGTGATAGAATCAGGAAAGAAGTCTTGGGAACCTAAAGAATGTTTTTCTTTGAACCGGTAGAGATTAATTAATCACGCTAAAAATTTTAAAATAAAATATAAAACACATTTATCATAATTTTTAATAGCCAACTCAAAACTAACCTACTCCAAGACAACTTGGGTTATAGGTTGAGAGTTGATTTTGAGTTCATTTATATCAATTTATTCTTTGATTATTTATTTAAAAAAAACTTAAAACAATATAATTTTAATAAAAAAATATTTTTTACTAACCATTCTTTCTGGATAATGAATTACCGAATTGACTCCTCGAGTCAGTTAAAGAGATAAAAATTCTGTTTTTATTGAGTAAATATTACCTGTAGGGGCAAAAATCGGAATCAAGTTTAAAATTACAGGGATCAAAATGAAAAGGTTGAATAAGATTGAATGTATGAATGCTTAGGTTGAGTGGGTCAAGCTTTTTTCAATCTTAGGGCCAAGGCCCTGATGGGCCCCTCAGGTCCGTTGTTGGGCTGTATCATTAGCTTAGCTTAGTGTTCGTTGAGATCGAATCAAATATAGCTGCATAGTGCAACCAAAGAGAAATGCTCTATAGCTGTTTAAAAGTGTGATTATAATAATTTTTTAAAATTTTTTTATTTAAAAATATATTAAAATAATATTTTTTTAATTTTTAAAATTTATATTCAAAACTAACACATTAAAATAATTTGAAAATATTAAAAAATATTAATTTAAAATAAAAAAATAAAAAAATTAAATTCTTTCAAAAACATTTTTAAAATGCAAAAAAAAAAAGAAGAAAAACAGTGCCTCCATATATGAAAATTTGTGTTTTTTCGATTTATTCAGACGATTCCCAATAAAAATGACTGATTTGTAGATAAATTATATATAAAAAGAAACAATTTTATTAGTTACTAATCGATTAAAAAAAAAAATACCTATAATTATTCCTTTTCATCAAATACCTTTTCAATAGCCCACTCCAACAAATCACTAAACTTGGAGTAGAATAAAAATTGCCCCACAATAGATTTCTTTTTATATATTATGTATTAAACACTAATTTCTTTTATTAAATAAACGAAAAAATGTTAATTTAATTGCTTCAATGAAAAATCGGATTAAACTATTATTTTACGCCAGTGCAAAATTATAATATGCATGTAAGCAACTGATATTTAATTCTTAAAAACGGTAATACAAAATATTAGCCAATTGCATAGTAGTTATTTATTAATTAGTGTGAAACAAAGTTTTTAAAAGGAATAAAAAAACACTTCTTTTAACCCATATATTAAAATTTTCAAAATAATAAAATTTATTCAAAACAATAAGTTTGAATTATTTTCCCTGAGAGAAGAGAAAATGCCATAAAAAGTTTGTTTTTATCATGATAGTCGAACATGAATTAAAGCTTGATTTAGATTTAATCTAGATCTTTTAAGTCATTAAAACATGAATTAATTATGGTGATAAATTGAACTACAATATATTAATTATCATTTTATATCAATTAGTTTTTTATAGGAGAGGACATGAGTTAAATCCCACAAGCTACACATTTTTTCTCTCACAAATTTTTTTTATTTAAAATTAAAATATAGTATTGAAATTAGATTTTTTTCACACATTTAACTTGAGTTGACAAAGCTTTTTTTTAGATTAACCAAAAGTACTAATTTTCAATTCATCAACTAAATTCCTACACTAGGTAATTTGATTTTTTATTTTTTTTTAAAATACTTAATAAGAGTTATAATTGAATCAACCTGATATGACTGTATTAATATTGTCTTAAATTATTTAATTATAAAACCAAATTTAACAATATGATTCTAAATATATTATTTTAACAACATAATATTTTATATTTATTCAAACATATTACTTATTTCCTAGCATTCTTTAATTAAGTGCATTATCACCTTTTTTTTCATCTAGTACAATAATTTAACCTAAAAAAATGAAAAAATATCTCGAAATTGTAATAAATAAATATTTTCTGTTTTTCTTTGAAAAACTAAAAAATAGAGTTAAAAATAGATTAGAAATTTCGATAAACAAATGAATTTTTTGTTTTTGATATTAAACACCACTTTAAATTCCTTTAAGTGAACAAAATAGTCTTTTAATTTATTTTTAGATACTACCACCATTCATATGATTTTAATTTTTTTTTACACCTTTTACATCGTTTTTATGTATTAAAGAAATTACTATTTTTTTTAAAAAAATATTGATGGAAAAATCTAAATAAAAAAAATCTTTTAACTATGGATCAACTTGTTGGGTGTTCTATAAGCATAAAGAGCACTATGCGGCGGCGCGCGCGTGTATATATATTTGGTGCAGAATTTGTCTTAGAAGGCATTTTCCACGTGCAAGAAAAACCAAAGACACAAAAAAGTCAATAAATAAAGTGCTTTTACTCCGCGCAAAACCATTAATTCCTATAAATCAAGTTTCGGCTGCTGTCAATCTTGTGTTTTTGCCTGTTTCCATTCGTAGAGCTTTCTTCTACTACTGGTTCCCGGCTTCTTTGGTCTCCGGTGCACCTTGCCACTGTGCTTTTTTGCTTTGCTTTCTTTAAGCTGTTCGCTCGTTCTTACCACAAAAAAGAACAAAAAATTAAGTTCAATAAATAGGGTTAGAAATTCCCCCGACTTTATTTCAACTTCTGTTTTTGTAATTAAGCCAGACTAACAAAAACAAAAATAAAAATTCATTGTAGTGCTAAGGGCGAAAGAAAGGAGAAGAAGCTGAAAAGGCCCTTAATTTTGTTCTTATTTTGGTCAATTACACTACACAATCTTCAAAACTCCTAGCTGCTGCTACCAGTGAATGCGTCCTACCTTATTAATTCTTGAAAAAGCTTTGATTTATCCCACCGTCACTTCCCCAATCTCTCCCCCAAGCAAACATAGGGATGTGACAGGAGTTGTGAGACTGTCCATCTCTTGCTTGGTTCCTTTTCCAAGCAACACTTGATGAAGCTCCTGAATTCCTCTGATGCTTCCTTCGGGAAGCTAGGGAATTCTCCGAAGCATACCACCAATACGAGCTCCATCCAATTACTGGGCCTCTTGTCAGCTGGAAAAAATGGAAAATGCCCCACATATAGCTCCAATAAAGTAACTCCCAAGCTCCAGACATCTCCTGCATACACATAGCCTGAACCAAATGTGTGCGAGTCCAACCTTTCAGGGCTCATGTAAGCATGTGTACCCTCACACATATTGTGATGGTTAGTGGCAGCCCTAGTTCCAGTCCCATGGACAATCTTGCTCACTCCAAAATCAGCAATTTTCACCTTCATGTCCTTGCTGACAAGAAGATTTGAAGGCTTTATATCTAGATGGACAATATTGTGTTCATGGAGGTACTTGAGGCCGTTGAGTACTTGGTAGGCAATGTGGGCAAGTGAAGTCTCAGAGAAGGGACCGTTGGCTCTAAAAATTGTATCAAGTGTTCCTGCATCCATATACTCCATGAGTATAGCTTTTTCACCAGCTCGTGGCTCAAAAATCCCATGACATTTGACGACGAAAGGAGAGTCTATGCAATTTATGATTTCTGTCTCGTGGGATACATAAGCGTCATTTGTACCCTGCTGGATGGTTTTCAGTGCATAGATGGCTAATGTTTGTCCGTGGCGTACCTTGTAGACACTGCCATGATTACCACGGCCTAGAACGCAGAGTTTTTCCAGGTCCAAGAAGTCCCCCACCCCTTGAATCGTAGTGCCAGACATGGGCTTAGGGAAGCAAGGACACAGAGCGCATTCATCAATCTCTAATTCTGGAAGGGGATCAAGCTTAAGATGCTGTTGCATTCTGTGTCTAATAAGAACCATGTTCTAACTGTTGGTTTTCTTTCCTTGACAAAAGGGATTCAAGGAAAATTTGAGAAGTGTAATTTTGCTCATCTGATTTGCCAATTGCTATTGTTATATACTGTCTACAGACCAAATTAGGACGCGAAAGAGACGCGAGGGATGGTGTTAATGGTGGACGTAGTGCATTTTTGGAAGATGATCGTGCCACTGGCGACAAAGTTCGTAGACAACTAGCAATATAATATCGTATGTACAAAAACGAGGATGGACAATTCTCGGACTTCTGAGAACATGGTTATAGTGGACATGGCACTTTATAGACAGTTTGAGCAAACAGTCTTCGCCATGAAAACCTATCCAAAGCCACTATCTCAGGTTTTTTTTTTTTTTTTTTTCTTTTCCATGTGGATAGAACACTTAGAGATATTTTGGTTGGTCGTTTCTTCCTCACCTATGTCCCGTAATGTCCGTGTTTCGGTGTTTCGGAAAGAACCAGTGCTGTGGGATTCCGATCTCGAATTCCGTATTTCATCAATTAATTTATATTATAGAAAAAGGAATTAGTTACCTCGTACCGACTGATCAATGGAGCAATTTACCGATCTCCTAATGCAATATCTCATTTCTCGGTAGAGTTGTTAATCTATATTATTATTATTATTAATTAATACTCTAAAACTCGTGAGGAAAGTAGCTTTTCCTCACACGTTCTTTTTTTTTTATTATTGTTTTCTTTTGTTTTTTTTTCGTTGCAAGTTTGTTTGTTTTTTTTTGTTTTTTTTTTCATTCCTGCAAGTTTGTTTGTTTTTATAGGAATGAAAAAAACTTGTCCTTCTGAAGCAGGCACTTGAACGATTAAATTTGATATTTTATTAAATAATCTTAATTTCAAAATCTTTAAATGATAAGAAGGAAATCTCAAAATTAAGGAAGGGCTATCCTATTCCATAATGTGAAGAATATGTTCTCGAACTAGAGGGTGTTTGTTTACATGATAGCTTTAGCTTTTAAAGTAAATCGCGTAAACATTATGTTTGGTAAGATTAAAAAGCTATTTACTGTTTGTGTAGGACCCATATATTTTATGTTGAAACTGCCGATTTGCACAAAGCAACTAAGAGCTGCCTCTCCCCCTGCCGCGTCTATGCCAGGTGAATTAATTCACCAAAGCACTGTTCACTTCAAGAAGTGAACAGTGCCCAGGTAAGATTAAATTACCTGGCACTGTTCACGTGAACAGTGCCAGGTGAATTCTAACTACTTAAATTGTGTTTTACTCAAAAAACTAATATTTAATATTATTTAATAACACTATATAAATTAGAAGGACATCGCATGATAACGTAACATTTGCGGAATTTGATTGGAATTCCAATTTTGTTTCTGATGATATTTTACCTGATTTTGTTGCACGCTCAAAAAATTATGGAAACTATAGTCCTTATCAGATGAATTTCATACGTGATGAAATTGTAGATAAGTTAATGGAATAATAAAAAATTATTTGATATAAAGTATTATTTATTTAATGATGTAATAGTGGTAGTTAAATCTAGAATATTTAAATTAAAAACCATCAATATTAATATACATCATATTTGGTAAGATTAAAAAGCTATTTACTGTTTGTGTGGGACCCATATATTTTATGTTGAAACCGCCGATTTGCACAAAGCAACTGAGAGCTGCCTCTCCCTCTGCCGCGTCTATGCCAGGTGAATTAATTCATCTGGGCACTGTTCACTTCAAGAAGTGAGCGATTGCCGGTAAGATTAAATTACCACGCGCATCAGCGAATCTTGCGGGTGAATTCTAACTACTTAAATTGTGTTTTACTCGAAAAACTAATGTTTAATATTATTTAATAACACTATATAAATTAGAAGGTCATCGCATGATAACGTAACATTTGCGGAATTTGATTGGAATTCCAATTTTGTTTCTGATGATATTTTACCTGATTTTGTTGCACGCTCAAAAAATTATGGAAACTATAGTCCTTATCAGATGAATTTCATACGTGATGAAATTGTAAATAAGTTAATAGAATAATAAAAAAATATTTGATATAAAGTATTATTTATTTAACGATGTAATAGTGGTAGTTAAATCTAGAATATTTAAATTAAAAACCATCAATATTAATATATATCTTTTTTAGTTACTTTATAACCTCAATTTGAAAAACATGTTTAACCAAACACATTAAACTAGTTTTTATTCAACCTCAATTTCAACCACAGTTTTAACTAAACATATATAAATATCAAACCTACCTTAACTAAAAATACTTTTTATAAAACAATTTTTTTCAAACCACAACCATAAAAGCTACCATAATACCTATTTGTGATGATGTGACCAATGTTTTTATTCATAAGCAATATATATAGTTAAAAAGACTTGTTCTTTTTGTTAATACAAATTTTGATTTTTAACTTTAATATTATTATTTATAAGAAATTAATTTCATAAATGCACTAAATTAATTAATATGAAAGTCATACCTTTAAAATCGTTTTAAAAAATAATTTTAATTAATATGTAAACTAATTTTGATAATATCTTTTTATTTTGCAAATCCCTTGCACATGACCAATCGTTGTTGAATTAAAAGTCCCTTGATCTGGCTTCTTCCTCCATCCATTAAAGTAACTGAGGTAATGGACAATTAAGCCTTTCTCTTTCATCATTTGAAGTAATGGAATTGCATCACTCATTATTTTGTAGTTGTTTACAAAAGAGAGGGTTGGGAAGCAAATTCCATAATAAGACATGGGTGCCTATTGAATTAGATAAATTTTAAAAATATTTAATTAGTAATTATTATTTTTTACTTAATTTAGAAAATCATATTAGAACTTAAAAAAAAATTACAAAAATAAATCTATCTAAATATAATTAAAATACATATATTTTAATTATCTTTTCATCACATACCAATCTTTTAGAGTGAACAAGATTACCTATGGTATTGGAATTGAAAGTGATAAATTCAAATTTAACAGGCCTTAAGAAACCCTTAAAGGACCTAAAAAAATCTCAAAAGTCCAAAAAAAATATCCTTATGAACCCGAGTTATTACACCCGAGCCTAACTACTACCAAGATGCATGGGTTTAGGCATGGTAGCTCGAGCCCAGCCTGGGCTTGACATGCCTAGTTGGTTTAAGACGTGCTGCCTAACACGTACATGGGTTCGGGCTACCATGCCCGAGTCTAATATGCTTGAGTCTAAACAACATGCCTAAATCCATTTTCATCTCTAATGGGTTTAGACACTTTATTCGAGCCCAACACTCCCTTGATAATTTTTCTAGGATCCCACGCGGGTCTCTTAGTATTTTATACTAATCTAATACGTATTATTTTGAATATAATACAATTCAAAAAATTATAAGGGTGAAATTACACTTTAACCCCTCATCTGCATAAAAAAACTAGACTCATGAGTTATAAATACATCATGAATCCTTCAAACTTAAGACTCACAATCTCTTTATTCTTAACATTTTAATCATATATATTTTAGAGCACATCTCTTTAAAATATCATTGTATTTTCTCTTTCTACAAAGTTACTAACATAAGCATTTAAGAGTTCCTATATCTATTAAAATGGACCTTATACAGGCACCAGCTATCAGCCATCTTGGCTTACCAGGTACCACTAGCTACAAGCTACCAACCACCTAGGCGTTCTATATTAAGCCACCAAATACTTTGGTTAAGGAGAACGGATCAGATTGCTTGAACTTAGAGATTAACTAATTATCCAACACATCAACCTTATTTCTAAACATCTTGGATTTTAGAACCTCATCAATTGGTGCCACCACCTGTGGGAAACTAAAGAAGCCATCAATTTCTAAAACTTGTTTTTGACTTTTCTAGACCATTCCATGACACATAACTAAGACACACACCTAAGTTAGGACACGAGACAAATCTATTTGTTATTGCAGACACTTATACCCAATCGGACCTTCAATAACTCACTAGTCAGGTGCAACTCTTTACTTAGGCCGTATTGGCAACCTAAGGGCCAAATCCGATATTGTCACCTTAACAAGTCTTGACATCCTCAACAACACATAACATCTTAGTGCCACGACCACCAACCGTACCAAGTGTCCGTAGATAATTGCACTACCTTGAGGAGATTGAGAAAAATAACATTCATAAGAGTCCTTTAAGGGGTCGCTCGTGCCATTATGATACTCATGTACAAAGCTGGTATGTCGATCGTACTCTTTCTAGCTATCATGAGAAGGACACCAATTACTGTAACCGTCGTTCCATACCAAACTCTTTAGGCTCCCAATAGCCTAACAGATAAAGGACTAAGAGATGGTCTATAAATGAATATACCTAGGAGAATAACTACAACCCTCATAAGTGGAGGGGTTCTCCCTTGTCTAAAAAAGTATTGAACATTCAACTTTCTAAGGACTATATTTCTGCAAAAATAAGTCTAGACAACTATAATAGCCTGATCGATCTGAGAGAGCATGTACATAATGTACGTGGTAGTTTAAAGTTGGTCATCTAGGATAATGATTAAATGTGCAAAATCCTCCCTATAGCCTTCCGGGGGTTTGTGCATACATGGTACAATAATTTAATATTAAGCTCTATTAAAGTGTTTAGTGACCTCTGCGTCAAGCTAGTGACACGCTTCAACACCAGTATACCTATAAAAAAAAAAACTCCATAGAGCTATTTGGTGTTACCTAATAAGAGAACGAGTCTATACGGGCATATTTTAAAGGTTTAATGAGAAGATGCTCAAGGTAGAAGAATTGCTTGAGTCAATAGCCTTAGAGGCCTTGATAAGAGGGGTAAAGAAACATGCTATTTAGAGAAATTTTTATGTCTTACTAGACAAAAACTTGCTTAAGGTGAAGGAAGTCATGAAAAATCACATATGAGTAAAAGATGCTAGTTTGCTACGACATGAATCTCTTTATATTTACAAGGATAACTCGCATAAAGGACCTTCTATGTGAAAACATTCTCCTAGTAAAAATGAAAGATTGAGGAGGAACCATGAGGGATTAACCCATTAACATTTGGTGTATTTTAAGGATTTATAACTCCCTTTAATCAAAATAGGATAACTTATTCAAAGTCATCAGGGCAGTCAAAACAAACATCTTGGTGCCACCTTTAAAACATATTCCTTTTAAGAACTTCCCATGAACCTATCACTCAAATCACCTCAGGATGCATAATCTTTAATAGAAACACAAGTTTATTTTTTAAATAAAAATAATGAATCTTCAACATACATTTTCTATCCACATATCTTTAGTGGGGACTTGTAGACACTTTCTAGAAAAGAGATTGACTTGGTCTCTTTAGTGTAATAACATCACTCTTTTTAAAGGGGATTGACTTGAGCTTTTTAAGGCAATAGCCCCATAATATCCAAAGGATGGGTTTGAGGTCTTTCTATTACAATAACATCATTCTCTAGATGAAGCCTAAGAATCTCTTACAAATTCACGAGATTGATTTCAAATTCTCCATTCTATAGTATAGTCTTGAATTAACACATTCTTTAGATGATGCTTAAGGGCCTCTCACCAATTCACAATGGGTTGATTTTGGATCCTCTATTCTCTAGTGCAGTCTTGGACTAACATATTGTTCAGGTGATGCCTAAGGACCTCTCACTAATTTGCTATAGATTGATCTCGAATCTCTTATTCTCTAGTGTAGTCTCAAACTAACACATTTTCCAAGTGATGCTAATGAACCTCTCATCAATTTGCCATGGATTTATCATAGATCTCCCGCCTCTCCAATATAGTCTTAAACTGGCATGAATCTTTAATAAGGCTCCTAAGTTTTATATTATCTTCAAGAATGATCTTATATCGCTCACTCTTTTGTATAACCTTTCTCCAATAAGGGGCTCTCACACCCTATTATATCATCAGGAAGGTCATATGCCACCTACTCTCAGAAAAAAAAACCACTCTTTAGTGGGAGGCTCCCACACCCCATGACAATTCTAGGGAAGTCACATATCTTCCATACTCTTCAATGAGGGTTTCCCAAGCCCCCACACCATCACTAGAGAGGCTATAAACCTTTCACTCTTTAGTGAGATCTTTCTCTAATTGAGGGCTATTATGCCCTATGCCATCCTATAAAGGTTATATACCTCTCATACTCCAATGTGAACACTCTCCAAGAGATGAACTTCATCTCATTAATGCAATAACATCACCCTTCATAGGTTTGTCCCCTTCTCTCCTTAGAGATTTTTTGAAGTATATGCATCAACATGAATCTGTCTCATCCGCCTCTTAAAAGTTTTTCTAAGTATGGATGTCAACATGGATCTATCCCCTAGCCACTTAGAAATTTCTCTAAGTATAGGCTCCACCCCTTTGGGTTTCCTCTTTGCCCTTTATAATTTTTTCAAAGTATAGGCGTCAATATGGGTCAATTCTCCTATCCATTTAGAAATTTTTCTAAATATAGGCATCGATATGGGTCAATCCTCCTATCCATTTAGAAATTTTTTAAGTATGGACATCGACATAGGTACATCCCCTTAACTATTTAGAAATTTTTCCATATATGGGCATTAATATAGGTCCATCATCCTAGCCACTTAGAAACTTTTTAAGTACTGACTCCACCCTTCATGAGTTCCCCTCATTACTTAGAAATTTTCTAAGTATGAATTCTTCCATGGTTCTCCTCTACATACTTAGAAATTATTTCTTCAACTATGATGCATACCCTTACACCCGTGCTTTTCAATATATTACCTAGAGTTTTCACCCCTTTTCACATATGAAGAAAACTCTACAAAACTAATTGTACAGGGTACTTTTATAAGTCTTTGCATATCAATATCACCAAGACTTGGGGGCTACTAATAAACCTAGATTTAATGGGTCTAAAACCCCCCCAAATTTACCTTAACCCCCCCCAAAACCCAAAACAAATCCCTATGGGATTTGGCTACTACTAAGGTGTATAGGCTTTAAGCATGGTAGCCTAAGCCTATGTTGGGTGTACACCTAACTGGTGTTGGACATGCTGCCCACTACCCTTGGTGCTAGACATGCACCCCATCACTCACATAGGCTTGGGCTACCATGCCTAAGCCTAACGTTCTTGGGTTTAGACAACGTGTCTAGATCTATTCTTCACCTTTAATTGGCTCAAACACCTTACTTGAGCATAACACTCAATTGATAATTTTTCTAGGATCCCATGTGTGTCCTCCAGTATTTTACATTGATCCAATACATATTATTTTGAGTAGTTTACAACTCAAAATATCATAAGAGTGAAATTACACTTTAGCTTCTCATCTCTACAAAAAAAAAAAGAAAAAAAGAAGAAGACTCATAGGCTATAAATATATCATGAATCCTTCAAACTCAAGGTTCACAATCTCTTCATTTTTAACATTTTCAGCATATATATTTTTAAAGCTTATCTTTCTAAAATATCATTGCACTTTCTCTCACTATAAAGTTTATGACTTAAGCATCCGAGAGTCCTTACATCTATCAAAGAGGACCTTTTGCAGGTAGCGACTACTAAACACCGCCAGCTACAAGCTACCAACCATTTGAGCTTTCTATATTAAGCCACCAGACATCTTGGCTAAGAAAAATAAATCAAATTGCTTGAGCTAAGAGATTAATTGATTATCCAACACATTAATTTTATTCATAAGTATCTTGGATTTTAGAACCTCATCTTGAAGTGGTAAGGGTACACATTCTATTTGATTGGAAGCTGTAGATGTTTTCTTAGCTAAGAAGAGTCATGATAAATGGATAGAGCTTTTAATTCATACACATGATAAATGATTTTGGTAATAATTATTTGGGTAAATTACAATAATTATTAAAAAGTTTTAAGAAATTGACAAAACTCTCCTCCATATTTAAAAAAATATATTTCATAAACCTTTTTTATACCTAAAATATCCTTAATTGCTATTTAGAAAATATAGTAAATTAAGAATTTAAAAAAAAATTAGAGAAGTAATATAAAAAACATACGATTATTTCTTACTACATGAAAATTATTATTAATTTCGCTATTTAATTTTAGTCAACTTGTGTTTCAATTTTTTTTGGATATTCTCTCTGATTTTTTTTTAAAATTTCTTAATTTAACCATTGTTTATGAAAATAATAATTAATCACATTTCAAGTATAATATGATATTTCTATCACATTTATAAACTTTTAAGTGGTTTATATAATCTTATAATATCTCGGGATAACTATGTGTTGTTGGATATATAGGGTGAACACAAGTAATTTTAACTTCTAAGTAGAAACAAATACACTGCACACTATAAAAAATACATCAAAATAGTTGGGAAAAAAAAATAATACTAAAACGGTTAGGAAATTCTTTGCACCGAAGACACCATTTGATTGCAAATCCACCTAACCCAAGAGAAAAATTAGGTTAGAGAAAGATTGACTTCACCACATAGTCGACGTGCAAAGTATTGTTGCTAGGTAGTGTTTATTTATTGTTTCAAGATAAAAAATAATAAAGATAATGGATATAGAAATTAAAAACATGTTTATATGCATTTTCTGTTTTAAAAATATAAAAAACTCATTACAAAACTATCATAAAAATATATATGTGTATTTTATATCACCATTATTATTTCTAGGTAGTATTTATTTATTATCTTGAGATAAAAAATAAAGATAATGGAGATAAAAAAAATATTTATATATATTTTTTGTTTTAAAAATACAAAAAGCTCATTACAAACTATCATAAAAATATATGTATTTTATATCATTATTATTATTATTATTTCTATTAGGTAGTGTTTATTTATTGTTTCGAGATAAAAAATAAAGATAATGGAGATAAAAAAACATATATATATATATATATTGTTTTAAAATACAAAAAACTCATTACAAAACTATCAAAAAAACATATTTATTTTATATTATTATTATTATTATTATTATTATTTCTATTAGGTAGTGTTTATTTATTGTTTCGAGATAAAAAAATAAAGATAACGGAGATAAAAAAACATATTTATATATATTTTCTGTTTTTAAAATACAAAAAACTCATTATAAAACTACCATAACAGCATATTTATTTTATATTATCTCTTTAACCAAATACTTCTGCATGATCAAGTAACTCTATGTATGAGGGGGGCTTTCAATTATACTATTTTTATTTTCATGGTTGCTTTTGCTTTTAAAATTAACCATGAAAAATAAATATTTGATAATTAATAAAACTTAATTTGTTATGTATAGACCTTATTAATTTCTGCGTTGAAATCACTATTCTACACACCACGCGCTAGGCTAGCTAAAGAATCAATCCGAATAGTCTCAGATCACGACCAGGACAACAGAGCACAATATTTAAAAAAAAAAAAAAAAGCTTTTCGGAAAAGAAGGAAACGTAGATGAAAGAGAGTAAAAATAAGTAAAGATAGAGAGATGGGCTCTTATATTGTTCAAAGACTGGCTGGCTTCCAAGAAAATGATTAGAAAGCAGCCTGTACAAGTGGATGCTAATTGTCAACTGATAACTATTTTAAAGTTTGAAAACACTTTAGCAAAAAATAATTTAATTTGAAAGAAAATCTAAAACACGTAGTTTCTACGTCTTTCACTGTAGTAAATTTTTTATAATTTAGTTCTCATACTTTATTTGTTTTCAATTGCGTCCCTCGATGTTTAGATTCATGGCTAATTTCTCAAAGATTGTGAAGGAGAGAGAAAATTAAAACAACCGGGACCAAAGTGTGAAAAAAAAAATGATGGCGTTAGAGAAAGAAAGTTCTGGTTGACACCGATTTATCCCACAAAAAAGATTGATCTCGGTGTCAATGAGTTTCATTCGATATAAAAAGTTTCACCTAAGTGATCTTTGGACCTCCCATCACCTAGGATGGTAGATATGAGCTTAAAAAGCTTTTTGGTTTCAGATTGATTTTAAGTTTTTTACCGGTTTTTGGGTTATTTGAGGTTATGTATAGGTTTATCAAGGTATATGGAGTGTTTTTTTAAATATACAAAAAAAATTATGGAATTCAATTCTCAATTAGCCCAATATCGAAGGATAAAATCATAAAAAATAAATTTTTGAAAATAAAAAAGTTAAACTCGTCAACATGTCATTGGACTTTCTAAAATTTAATAATTTATTTTTTTTCCAAAACTATATTTTTTAAAAATATATGATAAAAATAAAAATAGAAGATCATATAATTAAGTTTAATTAAAAAAAAGAAAAAAAGGTACCCTGCTAAACCCGCGAACCGGGACAGCCAGGGTTACCTTACTAAACTTGTGAACCGGATCATTGACTTCACAAAATTTAATAACCTAGTTTTTTTTTCAAAATCATTTTTTATGTAACAACTGTTTTTTTTAATAATAATAGACCATATGTGATGCTGAAATATTTTTCCGATACCAAATCGATGTTGAAATATTTTTTTATACCACGATAACTATATAAAAGATAAATTAAAATAAATTATCAATTCTAAATCCTCATAAACATATCATATAAAGACTAAATAAAAAAATCAATAGCAAAAAAAAGGGGTCAAAATGCAAAAAATAAACAACACCGTGGATTATTATTGTACTTTTTAGTGTTAATGAGTGTGAGGAAACAATATTTTTATTTTTTATTTAACTAAACTTTTTTTTAAAATAATTCATACTACGATACTAAGATATTTTTCTGATACTAACCTAATGCTATGATATTTGTTTTTAAATTGTAATAATCATATAAAAAGAAAATTAAAATATATTATCAATTCTAAATTCCTAATGCTAATGAATGTTGGAAAATAATGTTTTTTTTTTAATATTGTGATAACCATATAAAAAATAAATTAAAATAAATTATTAATTTTAAATCCCTATAAATAAATCATATAAAGATTAAATTTTAAAATATCAAAATATAAAAAAAACACTATAAATTAGTATTATAATCCACAATTCCTATAGGTGTTGTTTTCTTCCATCTTTTAGCATATCTAAGATTAAATTGAATAGTTGACTTGTAGACATTATCGTCTATATATTATCAACTCATGAACTTCCCCTCCTTTTCAATGACGAGAAACTTCTATTACTTTATCGTTTGACCAATTTCACCTTTTTTTTTTAAAAAAAAAAATTAACACTAAACATTTATTGTATTTCCTCAAATATCAAGTCAAAGTTTTTTTTTTTTTAATATTCTAAAATATCTTGATTATTAAAAGACAAATCTACCCCACCTCTCATCATCTCCATTAATGCTCCCAAGAATAAACTAAAAATAGATGAAGATAACGTCCCCAGCACATGCGGGATTAATTGCAATCACGTTAATCTTTTTTTTTTTTTTTTTTTGCCCGCTCTAAAATGCATCTAGATGGTAGTAACATTATTATTTATTAATTAAATTAAAAAAATGAAAGAGGTCACAGCAAGCTGGGGCCTATAAATAGAAAGATGAGGAGATTACATGCACGATACTTCGAATATGCCTTTTCATTATAGCTAATTAGTCTAATATTTTTTAATTAGAACTTGAATCAGATGAGGAAAGCTCACGGGGAAGTATTTACCTTTTTTTCGTTAGTATTTCAACAATTAAAAAGAAGACTTAGAAAAAAAATTATTTAACTGAAGAGATAGAGTGTCTAGGATTATAGTAGTGGTGGTTACGATTAAAAGTATTTTTTACTTAAAAATATATTAAAATAATATATTTTTAAATTTTTTTAATTATTTTTTATATTAACATATTAAAACAATTTAAAAATATAAAAAATATTATTTTTATATAAAAAAATATTTTTAAAATTTCTAGGAACGTGGGTTACGTTGCCGCGTTTCTAAACAGGTCATAATATTAAAGATATAAAATAAATAAATATTTAAATAATTTGCTTTTGAAACAGTAATTATATAAATATTTCCACAACTCATATATATATATATATATATATATATATATATATATATATATATGAGTTGCGTGTTCATCATACAAAACGCACTTGGCTTTCCTGCATTTCTTCTTTCTTTCGTTACTTGGGGCGTGGAATGGAGGAGTGCTTTATCATGGAAACTTACGGGAGAGTGACTTAATTTTCTCTACGCAAGCAATGAAGCAAAACATTTGTGTCGTCTGAGCTGAGGTCGGCGGTTCTCCGTCTTTGAATTGGTCGTCAATTAGTTTCCAATAAGCCGCCTTTTAAATCTCGTTAGTCGCTGTTCCATGCTACTAGTCCTGAATGTTTTTCAACTCTCAGAAACTTCCTTTTAATTCCCCCCTTCTTCTCCAACTTAAATACCCCATAATTAAATAAATCTTGCAGCTTTTTTGCATTCCCTGAGTCTTCCAAGCTTTAAGGTATGATCTGATATTGTTTTCTGGAGTTGACACCTTCAATATCCATGGCGTATGTGTATATGATGGTGAGTTTTCTTTACAGGTAGAGAGAGATAAAGTGCTTATTCGGCTCAACTGGTAAAGAGAGAGATTTTTTTTTTGTCTGGAACTAATTTGATTGCTGATGGGAGGTAAAAGCTCAAAAGAGTCCAGTTGGAGAGATTATTATTCTTATGGTTCAACCAATTCTTCTTCTTCTTCTTCATCGAATCAGAATGGTTATCCTCCAGCATCACCATATCCATATCCATCTCCTCAACATAATTCCTATTACACTTCTCAGAATCACCATGCGCCTGCTCCTAGTTCATCATCTTATCCTTATGAATCACAAAGAACCCCCCAACATCCACAGAAGAGGTTGGATAGGAAATACTCGAGAATAGCTGACAATTACAAGACCCTGGATCAGGTTGGTTGGGCCATAATTACTTGTAATTTTAGTGCTTCTATTTATGGCTCCTATGGTTTAAGACTTCTAAGGGTGTTAGTGGCACACTGAAAAAAATTGATAGTACTCTTTGACTTTAATCAAAATGTTGTGGGAGCATTAACGAAAACTAAAGCATATGGAAAAATACTGTTGCTATTTTCACTATTCATCATCTTACAAATTGTATAATTTTTGTGGGGGAAGGTTGAATTGAAAAATAGAGTAATATATGTAATTTATTTAAAATGTTTATTTTAATTCTTTATTTTTTTTAAGCGATTTCTATAATTTTAAAAAAATACATTTATTATTATTTTTTTTTAGTTTTTTCTGGGTGAAGAAGAGAGAAAATTCGTTAGATTTTAGCTTAGAAAGATAAAATTGTTATTGAAAAAAATTTGGGCTACCAAAAGATTGAGTAGAAATAAGACTAACTACTTGATGCTTATAATTTACTCAGAGCTTCCTCATATGTAAGCACACAAATGTGATTATAAAATGTGGTGGATTCTTGTGGTTGAACTATTGGTGATAAAATTCCCCCCTGTTAACCAAGTTAGCAGCTAATGCGGATTTCTATGGCAACATTCCTATGGGGGCAGCTGGCATTGACACTTCGATCTTTAGGATAAGGAACTGGGAAAGAATTAGTGCGTAGATACTATATGTTGGTTCTAAATCTTCAAATCTCTCTTTCTAATTTCCCCCCTCACTTCTGTATCATTTGCTTGCTTGTTTCTGTCTATGATTTTCTGTAAAATTCTGTAGATGGCTAAATGTACTTGCTAGATAATTTTTGTATTCAACATGCTGCCAAGTACTAAACAAAGTAAATCACTGCACACAGGTGACTGCTGCTCTTGCTCAATCTGGGTTAGAGTCTTCTAATCTCATTGTTGGAATTGACTTCACAAAAAGCAACGAGTGGACAGGTTTAGTCTTATCCTGATTTGTTTGATGTATAGCATCCATTATGATTCAGTCACAGAAGCCATGCTCAGCCTTTTCTCAAAATCATATCAGGTGCAAGATCATTCAATCGGCGAAGCTTACATCATATTGGAAATGGTCAAAATCCGTATGAACAAGCAATATCAATTATTGGGAGGACTTTATCTGCATTTGATGAGGATAACTTAATTCCATGTTATGGATTCGGAGATGGTAATTTTATATTAAGCATTCTTGTTTTTGGTTTTTGAAGAATTCTCTTGAATTAAGCTCTGTAGAATTAGTATTCGTACGAGGAAGATGATATTCACATCAATTTTTGCAGCATCAACTCATGATCAGGATGTCTTCAGTTTCTTTCCGGATGAGAGATTCTGTAATGGATTCGAGGAGGTGCTGATGCAATACAAAGAAATTGTTCCCAACCTTCGGCTCGCAGGTCAGCTTCTGTTCATTGTCTAACCATGTCTTCTTATTCTAAACATTCTATCAGGTGGTTCTAAGGCATTTTGTTTATGTTTTGTTATCGTAGGACCGACATCTTTTGCACCTGTTATTGAGATGGCCATAACTATTGTTGAGCAAAGTGGTGGGCAGTACCATGTTTTACTGATAATTGCTGATGGACAGGTATTTCACCTTAAAGATGGATTTTATCTTTTCGAGTAGATTAGATCAGGTCTATCATGTGTGATTCTAGATGTTGTATTAAGATAGGTGAAACAATTCATGGTTAGTATCCTTGAAAGGCAGGGAATTTTGATTGTTCTGCCTTTAGTAGCTCATTTAATCCTCATTTTTCAAGGTTTTGAGTGCTGGGCAATACTAATCCTTCGAAAACATGCACATAACAACATCAAAGTTGCAATTATTTGTTATATGAACACCACCATGAATCCATTCCTGAAGAAATAAAAACTGGTCAGAAACATTTGCGTCAGTTCGAATAAAAAGGAAAAAGGAACATTTGCAGACCAGTATATCTGCCCGTTCGCAGAAAGACTACTTTCTAAGCAGGTCTCTCCACGGTGAAGTTTTTTTAATCAGACAGAGGCGGAAATGAATTGCATGTTTTCAATGATCACATGAAGCTACAGTTGCTTGTGATGGTCATGACATTTTATTGGTTCATGGAAAATGCAAAACAAAAGGATATGTACTCTTTTTTTTTTTTTTGATATTTAAGATATTCCTCCTGCACAAAATGCATAGTTTTTCCATGTACTTGGCCTGTCAATGCTTTTTGCTGTGCCACTTCCGCTTAAAAGAAAACTTAATCAATGATAGGTGACGAGAAGTGTTGACACGCAGTCTGGCCAGCTCAGTCCACAAGAGAGAAGGACAATTGATGCAATTGTCAGAGCAAGGTAACACAGTCTAGCTACATGTCTCTGTGTGTGTGTGTGTGTGGGTGGGCAAGGTAGATATATGTGATATTACAGTCTCAATAGCTAGTTTTAGATTTGCCTGATCGCTTGCTTACACGCTTGATAATTCCAGCGAATACCCTTTATCGATCATCTTAGTTGGAGTTGGTGATGGACCTTGGGACATGATGAGGGAGTTCGATGATAACATCCCTGCTCGAGCCTTCGACAATTTCCAGGTAACCAGTAGTTCTGTCATGTAATTGTTCAGACATTGCAGTCCTTCACCTACACATACACTAATTAGAAAACTTTATTCTGTCTTGTTAGTTTGTGAATTTCACAGAAATAATGTCCAAAAATGTGAGTGAATCAAGAAAAGAAACAGAATTTGCTCTTGCATCATTGATGGAAATACCTTCTCAACATCAAGCAACTATTGAGCTTGGCTTGTTAGGGTAAGAATGAAGTCTTAGTCCAGTCCTTTTCACTGATACACTTCGATGCGTTAGTCACGTAAGCTTTCATAAATCTCATTTGTATGCTTCCATGGATAACGCAGTCACCATAGAGGGAATGCGCCAGAGAGGGTTCCTTTGCCCCCACCACTTTACGGCCCACATTCTTCAAGCAGATCAAATGCTTCCCGCTCAAGCAGCTTCCAGCGGCGGGTACCTTCTTATTCTGGATATGATACACCAGTTAGTGGATACGAAACAGCATCAGGGAAGGCTCCATCTCCTAGCTCTGTGTACGATAATCAGGTGTAAAAACTTTTCCAGATGCAGTTCATTTTATTGATTTTTAATATTTCTTTTCTGTTACATTACTGATCAACATGTTTAATTGTTTCTATGTAAACTACAATACAATAACATATTGAGTTAATTCCTCTGCTATTAAATTAGCCTTCTTCCCTTGGTATAGGCATTAACAAGCAAATAAATAACCCTTGCTATCAATATTCACATCCATACCAACACTTTCAGTTCTCTCATTTTGATCTGTGTGGAAGCAATTAACACTTTCTTTTTATAAACTTTGACAGGTTTGCGTCATTTGTCTTACCAATCCAAAGGACTTGGCCTTCGGCTGCGGGCACCAGGTGAATCATGTTCATTTTATTTATTTTAAGCAGGAACCATGTTCTCTTTATGCTATTTTGTCAGGACAATGGGATCATAACCACAAGTACTTTATTGACACCTCTTTTGTTCTGCAGACTTGTTGTGACTGTGGAGAAGACCTCCAACTGTGCCCTATTTGTCGACGCCCAATACAGACCAGAATCAGGCTCTATTAATAAGTTTCAATGCAATCTCTGAGATTATTTCTGCTCCCTACATGTTTGTTTCGGTGGAAGCTGAATCAAATGCTAATTTTTCTGAGACAGGGGCAGGTTAGCCATTCAATAGTGCCATTTTCACCTGTTAATTTGTTGTTAGAGAGAGATTTCTAGACGACCTTCTTGAAGAATGAAACAGTTTTAGGATGTGCAGGGTTGATCTGTTTCTTAGTGGATGTTTTCTTCTGCCAAAATAAAGGCCAAGCTGTAGTTGTATAAAACTGCCAGCCTCGGCCTTGTAGAAATTCGGGAAACTAGCTAGTTTGATTCATGCAAGTGTATACCACAGCTGAGGACTCCTCCACAGACTTGTGTTCATTTTGCAAATTTATTCTTTTATATGTGTAAATACTTTTGTTTTTGGCTTGGGAAGGAGTCTTTGTAGTAATGTTGAATGATTTTGATGTAACGGTGAAGCATTGAGTCTATAAAATTGAGTTGGATTTTATGTATTGTGGAGATGTGAGCACACAGGTAAATCCAAGGAACATGTATAATTTTATTAACATTGCACACAAAATTTTGCTTTATATGTGCCCAAAGTTAAATATTCCAGTTTTCATTAACTGGGAAAAAAAAAAATACATGTTGACATCTATAAGAAACAAAAATGGAAAAGGTGTAATCAACCCCCCCCCCCCGCGGCACGCCTATTTCTAAAAGGTGAAACAAGATATTGATGAAATGAAAAGGATCCTCTCCAAAAGATGGTTACAAAACCAAACTAAAAGGTGAAATAAAAAAATCTTTTATATTAAAGGTCATTTGCCCGGTTATGAACAAATAACAATTGTAACTCTCATCAGATTTCATTGAGATATATGATGGAATATAAAGGATTTTCTTTAGCAGTCTCACCATTTCAAGACCAGTCTTCCTAAAATTTAAGGGAGCATAACCAAAAATGAGGTTGGTAAAAGCATTCTTTAAATCAACCTCCTCAAGGACAACCTAGCTATTGCAGCCTTTACAGATAAGGTTGGGAGTTGAGGCAAAGGAAAAACCACCATATGAGCCTCTAAGGTTAGGGCTGAAGAACTAGTCTCCACAAAGATGGAGATCCTTTTTAGTTTAAAGTGGGGCAGCAACGCCCGCAATCATATTAGGAGTCAAATCTACTTGACCCCTGGTTGGGAGAGTACGACTGCCCCTAACTTCTCTTTCTATAGGAGTTCTGACTCCCATCATAGTTCTCTTAGGAATCAAGAATTCACTGATGATGATGGGGCTGCCTTCCATCTCTTCTTTAGTCTTGCCTCTACTTAAGGTATAAGACAAAAACTCTCATTGTGAACTTTTCTCTGTAGACTTGACTGAAGTTTCTCATTCTCTTTCAATTGTCATTTTTGCACAAAAACAAAGCCAACAGTGAACATATGAAACATAAACCAAAAAGGAAAGGGAGGGCTTGATAATGCCCTCTAGCCATCCTATTGACTTCGTACTCGATTGAGGTCAATGCTAATACAACACATGTCTTCTTCTCATCTGAACCCAGACGAGGTCTATTGTTGACATCAGGGGAAATACCTTCTGATAGTGGGAACAACCCCAAATATGTTACATCCCACCTCTCCCTCTATGTTTTTGACATAGGCAAGTTTTATCTGCAGAGTTCCCTTCATAACTTTAGTGGGTCAGTTGACAAAGGTAAAGAACTAACACATGTCATTACCACTATCGGTGCTAACAACTAGATGGTAACAGGTCCTAAAAACACTAACTCTAAGCTCGATTCCTACAAGCCTAAGAAACTTATCAAAAACTAATAAGATTATTCACCCGTTAGGATGTAGCTGGTTTGGACCTAGCTAATAATATCTAAAAACTTCCCTCATAAATTCTTGTATAGGGAAGGTGTACCCCAACGTATACATACAAATGAGACCTATAATTTAGAATTGACCTTGAGTAGAGCCTAAGGTCTCCTGGCTAATACACTCAGCCTTATCGAGCATTTGAGTTATATATTTTCCTGATTGCAAGCGAGTAACAAACTCTTTATCCTTTGCACTTAGTGTGTTAGAAGTGTTTTCCTCTAGGGTTTAAGGCCTGCCTCTCACCTAAGGTTCGCTGGAAACAGCAGGAGAAGTACTTCTCCTGTGGAGAGAACCAATTTCCCCTTGTCTAAGGCGGATGCTAGGGCTACACCCCTTCTAGTTCTAAGGCTCAGTTTGATGAACCATTGTCCTCTACTACTCGCCCTTGTCTCGGGTTGAAACTTAAACTCCTATGCAAAGACAGTGACATCTTTTTTTCTAGAGACAAATCTGACTCTTTTGGGGTTCATATTTCTATTTAAAAGTAAAAGAAGGAAAAGAAGCTTGAGATGGAAGATACCTATAATAAAGTTTTCTTATTAATGTAAAACAAAACTAGTTTGAGGTTTTTGGTAAAGAAGTTTTTCTTTTTCCAGAAAATCACAGAAGGTAAAAGTAAATGAAAAGACAAACAATAATGATTAGGTTTATAAAGGGAACATCTTTTCACTTTCACCATTGGATGAATGACCTTTCATATCATCTTAAATCTGTAGAAATCCATTCAATTACCACATTAAATACAAGCCACCCTTTTGCTTCTTAAAGGACACATGCCTTAATAAGAACGAGCCACCTAGACCCAAGGATCCTAACAGTTCTGCGTGGGATAGACAAATATCACATGGAAGGTGAAAAAGTCTTTCATTAAAGATGCTGACCTTTCAAAATCTGTATATTGAATACACAAAGACTTGAGAGGCAATTGATAGATCAATATTTTTCAAATATGTTATTTTTTACTTAAATCCTCGTTGAGAAGAACTAAGGGTCGGGTGATGGCCCAAACAAGCCTTGAGCCCAAGTATACATGGCTAAGCTAAGAGTTGAGCCCAAACATACAAGGTTGGCAAGACTGCTAGACCCAACATCTTTGGATTGAACCCAAACATATATAGGTTTGGCAAGACTACTAAACCCAGCTTCCTTGGGTTGAGCCCAAACATACATGGGTCTCATAAGGCTACCAAACCTAACATATTTGGGTTGAGCCCAAGCATACATGGGTCTGGTAAGGTTACCAAACCCAACATTCTTGGGCTTAATCAAACTCTGAGCCTAAGTATATATTGCTCTGGCAAGGTTGTTACACTCAACATCCTTGGGCCCTGTCAAATATATTTTTCCTCTATAAAGTCAAAGATATTTGATGCTATAAAGGAAATATGATCTTTAAGCCCTTCTCTCCATAAAAGAATAAGAATGACAAACTATATAAAAGGGGAGGCATAAGAAAAAAAAAGGGTAATCTTTTCATTTTTCTGAATATTTTCCACATACATATTTTAGGAGTCTTTCTCTCTACAAGATCCTATCCAAAAAGATCTTGCCCCCCCCTATTTTTCTCTTTAGAAAATATACTTACTTAAATATCAGAGAGTCTCTAAATTCAAGAGAGAGGGACCTTTTTGCAAGTATTGACCATCAACCACTATGGTTATCCAAACTCTAGGTATTTGATATCGACCATTTCGATTAGGGAGAATGAATCCAACTCCTGAAATCAAGAGATTATCTGACTATCCAATGTAAAAGTCTTGCTCTCAAGTTGCTTTTATTTTCCTAGCATCATCAATTTCTTAAATTTGAAGACAATAATAGGTAGAATAAGGATTCGTAATGGATGTTAATGGAAAATGAGGTGAGATTCAAGTAAAACTCAAGAAATACAAGCTATATGGGCAGACCATAAGATCTATTATTCATGAATACTTGGAATGGGCAATAAAATGGAGGTCCCTTTTTAACACTTTACAAATTAAAATCTAAAGTTTTAGTAAATAAAGTTCCAAGGTAAAAAAAAAGAACCATAAAAATAGCTATAAGAAAATTATAACACTTTTCTAAAAAATCATACTTGGTAATAATTCATGGTTTATTAACCTTTGTATATAATTATAATTTGCATGATCTAACATTTCATGCCACAAAAATACAGCAAATAAAAGAAGATTTATTTTTTATAATAAAATGGACATTTATTTTAAAGCTCAAATAGTAGCTATAAGAAAATTAACACTTTTCTAAAAAACCTGGTAATAATTCATGGTTTATTAACCTTTGTATATAATTATAACTTGCATGATCTAACATTTCATGCCACATATCACATGACTCAAGCAAATAAGAAGAAGAGATATTTTTATTTTTTTTCTCATCATTGGTTAAAATGGTTATTACATTTATTTTAAAGCGAACATCACACATAAAAATAGCTATAAGAAAATTATAACACTTTTCTAAAAACACAATATGGTTTATTAACATTTTATATAATTTTAATAGATGATGAACATTCATGCCACAACACATGTCAAGCAAATAAGAAGAAGGGATATTTTTTTTTTCTCACAGTAACATACCATTTCTTTTAAAAATATCAAATATTTTTTTTTTACAAACAACCACTCTAAAAAACCATCTTAAAACCATTTTCTCTGAACAATGAGCCAAATACTAAATTTTTTCTAATGTCAGCAACATGCAATACATTGTTGATGGTGAGAAGCTTTCTAGAGGTCATCTTTAGTATGACATTTCCAACACCCAGTACCTTAGAGGTTGATGAGTTACTCGTGTATAGGTTTTTCTTCATCCATTTTTTTTGTAAGTGGAAAACATCATCTTCTCTATGCATACCTGTCTTGTATCACTAGCATCAACCCACCACTGCTCATGATTATTGATAAGGTTACCTTCAGAAACAACACAAGACAATTTCATTTATGAAACTTTATTAGTGAGGTGATCAACCTCAGTGAAATTGGCTTGAACAATCCTTTTTGTAGGGTTTCCTTACTTATCCTTATTTTTGCAGTCTTTGACTAGATATCCAATCTTGTTGCAGATAAAACATTTGTCACTGAACTTCTTAACAATTGTTTTACCTTTCACAACAAACTTATTTTGAAGTTTTTATTGTGGGGATTTACTATTTGTTCCACAATATTTGCTTTTGGGACACCAAAAGAGTTGGTTCTCCCTTTTGAATAACTTATTGTCCCTTTCTATTCTCAACTTCAAATCAAGCTTAAAATGAGGTCTTCAAGTCCCATCTCTTTACGCTTATGCTTAAGATAGTTCTAGAAGTCTTTCCAATATGATGATAAGTTTTTAATGATTGTAGCCACTCAAAATGACTCACTTAAAGATATAATTTCAACATGTATATCATGATTGAAATTTTGAACTTGGCTCATTATGGTCTTTGAATCAACCATCTTAAAATCTAGAAATTTGCTGATTATAGATTTTTTATACCGTCATCTTCAACTTTGTACTTATTGTCTAAAGCTTTCTATAATACTTTTGCACTCTTGATTGAACTATACACATCATATAGTGTATTGTCCAACCCATTCAAGATGTAGTTCTTACACATGAAAATAATATTATTCCACACATCCATATATATCACAATAGTACGGTTAGATTCATTTTCTAATGATTTTAGTGCTTTCTTTGTTAAGAACTTTGCCAAGTTCAAGGTGGTCAAATAGAATGATATCTGTTGTTGCCACCTCTTAAAGTTCAATCCATTGAACTTCTCAGGTTTCTCACAATGCACCATAGAAAGTGATGGTGGAATCCTCACTACCAAAGTAGTACTTGTCAAAGCAACATTTGTTGGCACAACCAAATCTTGAGTTAAAAGAGTAAAAGACATTATATAATCTATAAAAATAAATAGCCATTAATATTTTTAAATAAATATCCTGGCTTCACAATAAGAAAGTAATAAAATAAAACTTGAAAAAAACAAAATTTAAAATTAAAATATTTAAATTATTCAAGATATAATCCACAATCATTTATTTCTTTAGATTATTATGTTAAGCACTATTTTGCTCACTAAGATTTATTCAATCATCATTATTTCACTTACGAACTATACCATGTATAAAATAGTATCATTTGAATAATATTTTCATTAAGTATATTCTCAGGAAAGATTGAAGGGGTTACAAACGGTCCCATTTAAAATTCAATCTTCTCGTATAAAACTTTATAAATCGTATCTATTCATCACACTAACTTTTTGTTTATGTGAATAATAATGTATATGTGAACAAATGTCAATCTTATAAAGTATAAACAAGATAATATAAATTATCATAAAAAAATTAATAATTTATTTATTGGAAAATATAAATTAATAAGATTTATGACAAGTATCAAACCATCCAAATATCATGAAAAATAATTTTAAAATATAAACTATAACTTTAAAACAAATATATATAGAAATCTTTTAAAAAAAAAATCATAGCGTACCAAAAGGTTATAGATTAAAGTATATAGAAATAAAATTAAATCCATATAAGAGAATATAAAAAATTGAAAGAAAGTTAAATAATAAATTAAATTTTAAAGAAGTTAAAAACCTCTTTCATAATTAATTTATATTATTATTTTCATTATTCTAATATAAAAAGAATAAAACCTTAAGATTGTAAAACCATAGTTTATATATATATTAGACTAGTGAGTAATGATGTTTAGTTTATCATAACGAGACATGCTAAACATAAGAAAGTTTTCAATGAAAACCTAGAGTTCATAGAAATTTAAATAAATAAGCATGCAAAAGTAAAATTAATAGAAAACATGCTTTCAATACTAAGCATATATTCAAATTTGTAATTGATATAAAACAAATTAGCATGCATACTAATAATAAAATTAACTATGCTTAAATTAAAACAAGAATTGTACTTATTTGTTGAAGCACTTTAAAATAATGAATATTTTGTTGTTGTCAAGAATGAATCATTTTTCCTTAAAGTTTTATTGCTCCTTAGTTGTGCAATTAGGATGCTTGCAATATGTCTCTCAAGACTCCAATAACTCCATCTTGGTTTAGATGCACTTTTAAACAAGATCTTTGAACCAAAGATTATGTAACTCAAATATCTCTCAACAAGATGAACCTAGATTCTAGATTTGGGAGAAAAATCAAAGCATAAAAAGAAAAAGAAAAACACTAAAAATGAGGTGAGGAGGAGTGTGTAAAATCTAAAAAAATTCAATTAAAAACTCTTTATTCATCCCCTTATATAGTGAATTTTTGAAGCTAAAATGTTGAAGAATTAATTCTCATCATTAATAACCTTGAATTAGACACCATAAATCAAGAATTAAATCTAGAAAAATCAAGGGTTCTTTGAGATTAATTTCTCATTCACCCATAATTTGTTTAATTAAAACAAATTTCCAACAACTTGAACCAGAGCCATATATAGTTTCATGTAAGATTTTAAACATTTCAAATAATGTTTAACGCTCTCAATCTTCTTGTAGTCTTCTCGATCTCCGATGTCTTTATAATAACCCTCTTTAAATTCAAAGACTAATTGAAATTAGGGGAAAAGGAGAAAAGAAGTCAACAGGAAGAATGGGATCTACAACAAAAATAAAGGAAGAAATGCCACAAACAAATCTTGCTCTCTTATCTCTTACCACTTATAGACCACTGCTTAGTTATTAGCTTTATTTACTTCTAAGTTAGATTTCAATCAGGATGGCAAGTCGGGCTGAGAAAGATAACCATTCATAGTTTCTGATAAAAATATTTCTAGAACTATGTTTCTTAAATTTGAAGACTACAATAGTAGAATAAAGATTCGTAATAGATGCTGATGGAAAATGAGGTGAGATTTAAGTAAGATTCAAGAAATATGAGCTATATAGGCAGTTCATAAGATCTATTAGTCACGAATACTTGGCATGAGCAATAAAATGGAGGTCCCATTTTAACACTTTACGAATTAAAATCTGAAGTTTCAGTAAATAAAGTGACAAAAGTTAGTTAGAACACTCATTAGTCTTCTGTTATCAGAGTTTATCTAAGTGATAACCAACTCTTCTCTTTCTTTCTTAGCTTTCCCTCACTCATGGCCAACAACTCTTTTCACAACACGAAAAAAACTCATAATACCCTTGTCATCATCAACGTGACTGCCCAAACTCCTCTTAAATTAACATCCAACAACTACATCTCCTAGAAATTGCAATTTCATACCTTATTCATTGGGTATGACCTTCTAGGCTATATTGATGGATCAAAACCATGTCCAACCACCAACCTCCCTCACAATAGCACCATCATCCAAAATCCAGAACATATTCTTTGGATCAGATAAGACCAACTCATTCTCAATACCATCATTGGCTCCCTATCCCCAACCATTATTCCATTCATTGCTCAATCCAAAATTTCATGTGAAGCATGGACTATATTGACCAACACTTACGCCAAGCCCTCTCATGGACGTATTAAATAGGTTAAAACTCAATTAAAAAGCCTTACAAAAAGTTTTAAAAGCATATTTGTATTTTTACATACCATAAAAGTGTGATTCGATGAAGTGGCTCTTCTTGGAGTTCCACTTGATACAAAGGATCTCACATAGAAAGTCCTATATGGTCTTGGAGATGACTACAAGGAACTGATTCATGTTACTTAACCTAGAGATTCCTTAATTATCCTTAAAGAACTTCATGAAAAATTATTAAACTTTGAAGCCTCCTTACAAACAACAATGCCAGAACCATCTCCCTTCTTAACTACTGTAAATCCCACCAGTCGAAACACAATACCTTGATGACCTTACTTAGGCTCCAGCTCTCATAGTTCTTGGTGTCACTTCTTTGATGCTGATTGGGCTAACGACAAAGACACATTCTGCTCCACAAAGGGCCTATGTTGTTTATCTTGGCAAAAATCCCATCTCCTAGAGCTCTAAAAAGCAACGAACTATAGCCAGATCATTCACAGAGGCAGAATATCGCTTTGTTTCCATTACCGTTGCTGAACCAAAATGGCTTTGTTCACTCTTAATTGATCTTGTTATTAAGCTTCCATGTTGTCCAGCCATTTATTGTGACAATGTTAGAGCCACCCAACTTTGTTCCAACCTGGCTTTTCATTCAAGAATGAAGCATGTTGCTATTGATTTTTATTTATTCGCAATCAAGTCCAAAGTGGTGCTCTCTATGTCATTCATGTTTTCTCTGAAAATCAACTCGTTAATGCTCTTACTAAGCCTGTTCCTAGACAATGATTTATTCATCTCAAATTCAAGATTGGAGACCCGTACTCCATCTTAAGATGGCATAACAGAAAACTAATGTGTGTTCTAACTAACCTATGTTATTGTAGTCCTAGGATAATGCTATGTCTCATTCAAAATTGATTTGTTTAAAATCTTTCTTAGCTGTATATATCAATTGCAATCTGTAGAATCTGTAACAAACCTTCTTAACTTCTTCTGTTTTTATACGTTGATAAATTAATGAAAGTGGTGTGCGAAAATCGTTCATCAATAATTCTGTCATAAAGTTCCAAAGTAACGAAGAACCACAAAAATAGCTACGAGAAAATTGTAGCGCTTTTCCTTCCGGTGAAAAATTGATGGTTGCCCACAAGTGAGGGACTGCAACTTAGAGGAAACTTCAGAAAACATTCACTTCGACGCAGATTTAACTTTAGGCTCTTCCCAGTTGACGATCTTGCCACTTTGAGAAATTGTTTCAAGATTGAAACTAGGACATGGATATTGGATAGGTTCTCTAAGTAAATCATTTACATAATAGAAACACCTTCAGATGCGCTGTTATCTGTTAATCGAAGATGAAATGTTTGAAAGATAGAGACAAGAATTCACAGGGTCATCATTTGATCTACTGAAACATAGCACATTGGAATTCTTATGGTGTTCATACGTACAGAGGATTGCAACAGGAGGTTGATAGCAGACTCCATATCACCCTAATAGAATTTTAAGAGAAGGAACTCTTTCCCCAGTTTCCAGTCTCTCTGATCTTGCCTTTTGTATCCTCTATTGTTCATAAAGCTTGTACCAAATAAAGGATATTCAAGATCCTTTTGATTTATTTTGATGTATTATTTAAACACACTTGCGTAAAGCTCCTGGGATTAAAAACGACTGTGTGCTTTGGGACAGTGTAGATGCAAGCCCTATGGAACTCAGCAAGAAGAAGATCCATTGCTTTGTTGACATATGATTAATGCATTCCCTAATCTACCTTGGAAGGCTTAACCCCAGACCACTTGGGCCACATCTTGTCATTGCAGAATCAAATGATGCAATGCAAAGTTCATCTGCTAGTGTTTTTTTTTTAATTATAATAATGGTTATTTTTAAAATGTTTTTTGTTTGAAAATATATTTAAATAATAATTTTTAATTTTTAAAATTTATTATACATCAAAACAATTCAAAAACATAAAATAATAAAATATAAAAAAAATTCAAAATCCTTGGAACGTTCTAAATGGCTGCACTTAGGATGTCTTTTTCTTTTCTTTTCGTATCAGGTGTATCATCACACAATCATCAGGCTTACACAGCATAGAGAGCATGACAAGAACTTAATTTATCCCACCAAAATTAACCACCCTTCTTTGAACAAGACACAAATAAGAAAACAAAAGAAAAAGAAAAATAAAACAAAAGAGAACAAGGCAAATTGACAAGCTTTACCTGTGAAGCAACAAGAACAATGGCATGCACACAAGCAAAAGCAGGGCTTTCACAACGGGAAACAACCTACAGAGTCGTAGATATCAAAACAGGGAAACATATTAGCGTATCCTTTAGTAAGTAGAACTCTGCACATGGATAATTTTTTTATTAAAAAAATAATTATACAGGCTTTTCTAACGTATTTTTTTATAGAAAAAAAAATTAGAATGATGAGATTTTTTTAAAAAAGAAGCATAAGCATCAATTTAGCTATCAGCATATCCTTGGCCGGCAATTCTATCAAAGGTTGTGAAAGATGCAACCGCCATCGTAAATGAATTGCCTTGCAAGTCTATCAAGGTTGCCAAAGATGCAACCGCCATGCATCATCTCTCTTGGTGAAGGAGGCGTGAGTGCGCAGCTGTGGATTTTCTTCGTTGGCGTCTTCTCCTTCTCACAAGAGTCACCACTACGTACCCATTGTATTGATTGCTTAGCGTGTTTCCAACAATTAAGTGTTTTAAATGGTGTGGCTAGATGAAAGAAAAAGATACTGAAGGAATGAGAAAAGGCAATCTTTAAGCATTAAAATGCTTCTCGATGCGTCCTTGTACTCGTAGTTCTAAGACTTGTTTCGGTTCTCGATATAAATTAATGGGTTAATCTAGTTTTTTTATTAGAATAATATTTTTTAAATTTTTTTTTAATTTGATAATAATTTTTTAAATTTTTTTTTTTTTTTTTTTTTATTATATATATATATATATATATATATATATATATATATATATATATATATATAAACAAACTCAGCTGTAACTGAAATATGGTCTGAGCCAAGTTTTGAGCAGGTTAAATTTTATAACTATGCTTGTATTCCTATCTTGAAGAGGTTTTGATTTGGTCAATTTATGCTGACATCAAATAATTATTTTGCATCTCATCACAAACGGAGTAATCCTAATTATTTGAAATCCATTCATGAAAAAAATTACAATGTGGAATTCAAAATTTAGGTGGAGTTCAAATTAGGTTTTATTTTTATTTTTATTTTTATTTTTATGAATAGGCGAAATTATTTTACTCATGTTTTTAGATCTTTACAAAACAAATTTTAAAATTTAGAATATGGATAATTACAAAAATCCTCCTTGATTTAAATATCACCTTCTTTTCATATTTTCATAAATTACACAAAAATTTCAAACAAAATACATTGTTAAAGATGTACATTGTTATTGAACATATAAACCACATGATGAAAAGTATAATTTATGAAAGTATAAAAAGAAAGTAAAATTCAGATCAAAATATAAGAAGTTTTTGTAATTATCCCTTTGGAATATGTTATTATTTCCCTTTCATTTTCTAACAAATGATCAAAAGGAAGGGAAAAAAAAAACCAAATTCACCAAGTCCCGGCAAAGGTAACACAACTAGCCTATCATGAGCTCTAGAAGTATACAAGACGGGGCTCGCGTTAAACCACATGTCTAAACTATTTTTTTTAAAAAATATTTAGACGTTGAAGGTGCATTTAAAAAAAAAATCAAAAACCTAATAACCCTGATTATAGTCTCGCTGACTAACCAATTAGCCATGAGAAAACCTAGTCAAAACCCATTGATTTTATTTTTCATTTTTTTAAAAAAGAACAATGTCATTCATACATTTTATAAAATTAAAAAAAAATTAGCTTAGGTTAATCCAAATCAACCAACTTAACTTGTGATTCGGGGCTTGCTACAGATTGATCATTGAGTTTGGTTAGAAAAGTATGTGAGAAATAATTTTCAAAACTTATGACATGGATCATTAGAATGGAAGCATAATATATATGTAAAACAAATACTGAAAAGTTCAATTCTCAACAAATCAAATGTTGAATGATAAAATGAGAGGAACCAATTACATGAAAAGATCTAAAATAATAATAACCAGTATATTGGCATGTGCTCCGCAATAGGCCAATAACATTTTTTTAAAAAATATAAAAAAAATATTAAGAGTATAGAGAATATTTTAAGTGTCTTGCATCTGGCAGCCAAACCACACCTAAGACAAAAAAGTAAAGAAAAAAAGAAAAAATAAAAGAAGGACCAAAATAAAAAATATTATATATGACAAATTAGAATTGAGGACTAAATTGAAAATACAAAAAGGGACAAGGAAAAAATCAATAATCAAAACAATGAGGACTAAATGAGAAAAAATAAAATATTTCAAATTGAAATTGAAGGACTAAATTGAAAACAAATAAAACTTCTATAAAATGGTAAAAAAAATATAAATAAAATGAATGAGGACAAAAATTAAAAAATCAAACAGAAAGAAGACAAACTTGCATTTTTAGGA
The DNA here is from genome assembly GCA_015852605.2 of Populus deltoides. Classification (NCBI taxonomy): domain Eukaryota; kingdom Viridiplantae; phylum Streptophyta; class Magnoliopsida; order Malpighiales; family Salicaceae; genus Populus; species Populus deltoides. Next base: position 8,333,680 of record CM027579.2, read on the forward strand.
GGAGAGAAAAAAAATAAAAAGAAGAAAAGAAATGACACCTATTGATAAACCGCCACACATACAACCACTCGTGTCAACCTAATGGAAGAGGACGTGATGATGTACCCAATGAGACGACGGAAGGGCTTATCCGGTCACCAAGAGACGTCACATGTGCTACTTAAAAGGCGTGGTGCCTCCTATATGCTGATGCATGGTAAACACTCGTTAGTAGCTTTATTAAATAAAAAATTAATATTTCAAGAGAGAAAGACCAAATTACCCTTCATGTATTTGTGATTCACCATAAAACCTATTTAAAAAGACTTAAACAACCTTTGGTCAATGGTTCATTTCTCCTTGACTGCAAGGGTAAATATGGTTTTGAACTATACAAAGAAAAAGGAAAAAGCAAAAATACATTTAGCTAACCATTTTTATTTTTGAATTAGAGGTAATCAAGTAATTTAAATGTTTAAAAATTATTAAAAAAACATAAATATTGCCGCACAATTATTAAATGACTAATGAACCATGTAAAAACACCAAAATACTCCTAAAACCAAGGGTAAAATTGTCATTTCATTACAGTAGTGAATAAAATAATGTGTGTATAGGTATAAAAAATTTACCTTCCATTTTAGTTGTTATAGATATATATATATACACACACACACACATCTGAGTAAAGAAATCAAACATCTTCTGAGATACACAAATAATTCCTTGAAAACTTTCATTAAAAGCTAACAAAGGAAAAAAAAGCATGTTAGCGGCATAAGAAAGTCTTTTTTTTTCCCTCCTCCTGGTTATAAACTTTTCAAGGATATATAAATCTAAATTTGATACATGAGATGATACTTATAAGATGAAATTTGAGAATTGACTTTATACAAGATTGTGAGTTAAAAAATAATTTATGAGTTGACAGGTAAACTCAGACTATGATTTAATAAATAAATAAATAAACATAATTCAAAATAAAATTCAATACAATTCTTGTTCAAGGTTAAATAATTACTTGTTTAATCCGTCGAGACCATTCATGTTTTATAACTATGAGAATTGATGGGAGCAATTAATTAACAAAATATTAAGGATGTGACTAAATCATTCTAATCATACATATACATTAATAATTATAATAATGTTTTGTGTTTTATATTTTTTTTGTTTAGTTTTTTATTTATTTCATCTTTTAATATTAGATTGTTTTGAAAACTGTGCTTTGCAAATTTTTTTAATTATTTTTTTATGTTGGGCTATATACCGATCTCGTGGCTTTAATTGTTTTTTTTGTTTCAACTTTTAACATTAAATCTATTAGGAGTAGGTCTTGTAATTTTTTTTATTCTTTCTATGAATTTATCATGACCTCATAAATCTAGGGTGAAAGTTTAATAGTAACCTTTTAAATTGTTGATCTAGGTTAACTTTGTTTATTTTCTTGGTCATTTTTAATTGAATATTTTTTTAATTGAATTTAATAGTTTTTTTATTTTCTTTCTATATGTTTATCTCAGTCTCATGATTAAAGATTACTGGTTTGCCAAGTTGATTTCGTTCATTTTTTAATTGATTTTTTTTAATTTCAGCCTCTAACAACTTAATCTTCTTTTTTGTTTAGTTTTTCTTCTAAATTTAATCCTTTAATATTAGATTGTCTGGAAATGTACTTCATATTTTTTTTCAAATTGCTTTTTGTGGAGTTATATTGGTTTTATGGATTTAGATTTTTTTTTCTCGATTTCAACCTTAAACATAAAATCTGTTAGAAATGAAGCTTTGTGTTTTTTTTTTATTTGACTTTGAAGAAGTTATCCTGATCTCATAACTCATATCACATGTTTAAAAGGTTAGTCTATTTTTATTTGGGTGTTTTTTTAATTGTTTTTTATTTCATCATTTAATATTAGATTGGTAGGAGATTGAGATTTATAATTATTTTTATTTTTTTTTATGAGGTTATTCTGATCTCATGACATAAATTATGAGTTTGACATGTTAATCTAAATAGTTTTTTTTAATTAAAATTTTTTTTTTGTCATCATTCAATATTAAGTTAATTAAAATTAACATTTACAATTTATTTTGATTTTATTTCTATAAGGTTATCATAATTTCATGATTTAGATCTCATATTTCAAAAATTAACACAGATATAACTAATATATTAACATCTTAATATTTAAAAATAAATATTATCTAAAATATTTCCGTATTAATATTTTAAAAAATATCTATCAATATACAGTTTGCAATTAATCTTTCTTTATTAGAAACATCTTAACAACACTAAAATGGAATGTATTCCTAGGATATAAATAAGGACTTGGAGCTCCGCCCTTGGAAAACCTCCGAAGGCAGAACAAATAATCCACCGATGGGGAGGCTTGTTTTCTTCTCATTTCTCTCCATCTTCTCTTTCCTTATAACATTCTCTGATGTGATGATACCACAAAAGCAAGTCATGGCACTCCCTCTGTCAACTGACTCACGGTGGATCGTGGACGAAAACGGGCAAAGAGTGAAGCTGGCATGCGTGAATTGGGTATCACATCTTGAGGTCATGGTAGCCGAGGGGCTTAGCAAGCAGCCCTTGGATGGTATCGCCAAGCGGATTTTGTCCATGGGGTTCAACTGTGTTAGACTCACTTGGCCAGTTTTCTTGGTAACCAATGACACTCTGGGGTCCCTCACTGTAAGACAATCCCTTCAAAGCCATGGTCTCCTCGAATCAATATCTGGTATCCAGGCCAACAACCCCTCCATCATTGATCTCTCCCTCCTTGACGTTTACCAGGTAATTATAGCTCTAATGCTAATCATACCACTGCTTCACATCACCTAACAGTAAAGATTAAAATGAGACAGAATCATGAAAAATTAGCAAGTTGCGGTATCTACAAGATAATTTGCATCATGTTCTTTGCCTTTTTTTTTCATATTGAAGTACTCAGTTATCCAAATGCCTAAATTCTTTTGTACTTGCGGGTTTTGTAATTGAACTATGACTAGTTGACATAAGAACATGGTGGTTGATAAGATAGGAAGAAGTTGGAATGATGATGATATTGTTATAAGTCATGCTAAATGTCGTTGGTTTAGTGAAACTTTAAGCAACATTATTACGCTATGAATTTAGTTCAGTTCAGTTTAATTTCCTTAAAAAAGAACCAGAGAGAAATGAAAATTGAGTTTAAGGTAACGGCCAAGCATCTTATTTTATGTTTACGAAACCAAATACGGTTTTATCTCTTCTATATTTGTCTCTGACACTAACTAAACGCAACATAATTGTGTTTCAGGCAGTGGTGTCTGGTCTTGGGAACAATAATGTGATGGTGATACTGGACAATCACATAAGCAAGCCTGGCTGGTGCTGCAGTAATTTTGATGGCAATGGCTTCTTCGGTGACCAATATTTCGACCCGGATCTATGGATCACAGGCCTAACTAGAATGGCGAGCATGTTTAACGGTGTGCCTAATGTGGTGGGCTTGAGCTTGAGGAATGAGCTTCGAGGCCCCAAACAAAATGTCAATGATTGGTACAGGTAATTTGTCTCGGTGAATCTTTTTGAAAAAAGAAATATTAGTCCTGAATCAGTTGTCTTCCTAAATCGAATGATTCGTTTACATGCTAATGACATGAGCCAGGTACATGCAAAAAGGAGCTGAAGCAGTGCACTCAGCGAACCCCGATGTTATGGTCATTCTATCGGGCCTGAATTATGACAAAGACTTGTCTTTCCTGCGCAATCGACCGATGAATCTAACATTTAGTGGTAAAATAGTGTTCGAAGTACATTGGTATGGCTTTACAGACGGGGAGGCATGGAAAAATGGCAACTCGAACCAAGTGTGTGGAAGAGTGGTGGATAATATGATGAGGGTATCTGGATTTTTGTTGGACCAAGGCTGGCCATTGTTTGTGAGTGAGTTTGGGGTGGATCAAAGAGGCACAAATGTTAATGATAATAGGTACTTGGGATGCTTCCTTAGTGTTGCAGCTGAACTTGACTTGGACTGGGCTTTGTGGACACTAGTTGGAAGTTACTATCTGAGGCAAGGTGTTATAGGGATGAATGAGTACTATGGAGTTATGAATTGGAATTGGTGTGAGGCTAGGAATTCAACATTCTTGCAGCAAATATCTGTCCTCCAATCTCCATTTCAAGGTATAGCATTTGTGACTTCTTCACTTATAAGTTCCTTAAATCTGAATCTTATGCTCATGATCTTTTCAATTGTTTTGTATAGCCGATCCTTAAGGTTGTCTTTGTGTAAAATTCAGGGCCAGGTTTATCAGAAGCTAATCCACATAAAGTGATTTTCCACCCATCAACGGGTCTTTGTGTTTTGAGGAAATCAATGTTTGAGCCACTAAGGTTAGGTCGTTGCACTGAATCTGAAGCTTGGAACTATACACCTCAGAAGATACTGTCAGTGAAAGGGACATATTTCTGCTTACAAACAGATGACTTGGCCAAACCAGCAAAACTTGGTATAATATGCACAGATTCTAATTCAAAATGGGAAACCATCTCGGATTCCAAAATGCACTTTTCATCTACCGCCGCTAATGGCATAACCGTTTGCCTAGATGTAGATTCCAACAACACCATCGTGACAAATACTTGCAAATGTTTGAGTAGAGATAACGCATGCGACCCGGAAAGCCAATGGTTTAAATTAGTTAACAGCACAAGAAGTTCCACCCTGACAAAACCTTTGTCTCAGATGAATTCAATCCTCAATTTCCCAGCAAAGGACTTTCATGGAAGTTTTTAGGCTCGGTACTATAACTTATATGGCAGAAGCTGCCTATGGAGGTGTGCTCGTTTGGACAATCTAAAAGTATATAGCAACACTTTGGTTGAATTGCCAAGACTGTCTGATGCATCAATTATTTCTAACAGGCTTTTACCATACAAGCCCAGTCTGAACATTCTTGAGTTCCACCAAGAAAACCAGTCTGAAGCAAGCAAATAGCTAGCTATATTTATAATTATGTCCCACGTAACGTTACAGTTACTAACTCCAATGGAATTTGCATGATTATATTCAATATATAAATTAAATGGAAACTCAAATTTACTGCTTATTTATATATAAAGAGAGAGCAAAATACGGAGTTCGAGATGAGAATTGTGAGCATAATGCAGAATGCTGGCAGGCCTCTTTAGGGGCTATGTAATGAAAGAGTAGTGGTCGTTTGTTACTATGGCCAATGCATGGTTGGCCGCGTTAAAAGCATCAAAGTCTAAAGCTGATTAAAAAAAATAAAGAGCGGAATTAAGAATATTAGTTTTTGTATTTTAAAAGTATTTTAAAAAAATTAATTTTTTTATTTTAAATTAATATTTTTTTATAGTGTTTTAAAATCATTTTGATATACTGATATAAAAAATAATTTTAATGTATTTTTAAGCAAAAAACACTTTAAAAAACAATCGCAACCAAACTTTAAACAAATATGATAATTTAATACAAATCTAATGAATATTCAACCACTTGAATGAATATTTTTTTTTATGGATATTTACTATTTCTAATAAAAATAGATATCTAATTTTTTTTTCAATAGATAATAAATAATAAATAATATATTGAAAATTTGAAAGCCGAATTTAAAACTTGAAAATAATATATTAGAATTATTTTTAAAAAAATTGAAAGAGATGGAGAAACCATTGTGCACACATACTTAGAGCACTGTGGACGAGAATAATATAATTACTATTTTAGCCTTCTAAAAAAAACTCATTTACATAGCCCTTGGGGGTAGAATTGTACTTGCACAAGTAATCGATTATTATCATTTTGATTAGGGTTTAGTATTTCTTTCTCTTTTTTAATTGTAGAGTGTAATGACTAGGATGCCTTTGAAACACAAGAAATTTTACATGTCATAAGGGGTGATTTTGTCTTTCTCTTTAAACAAGCATAGTAATTTTACTTTGTTGCCCATTGAAATAAATATATTTTTACTAGGGTCTAAGGGCTTGTTCTTCTTTTTCTTTTGGTCTTTTTGTAATTACCGAGTCAAGAGAGGGGCAAATTTGTCTTTTGCTTTAAAATCAACAATAAATTTACTTGGTTACCCTTTCAATCAAAAAACTTGAAACTAGAGTTTAAGGGCTTATTCAATTTTTAATTGTGGTCTTTTTATAGCTATGGGTCAAGACAAGGACAATTTGGTATTTTAAAAAAATATATTTAAAGAAGAAAGTTTACCAGCGAGTTTTGTTTACGTGCCAGCATGTTAGGTCACTTTGCGCACTTCATACGACATGTGTAAAGGATTTAAGTGGTGAAAATTTCTTATTTGTGGCAGCTTTAGAAAGATCATGGCATCGTTATCCAAATGAGGTGGCGCGTGTGGTGGTTTGCTTGGCAGTTTGGCTCCGACAACATTTTCTTTCTTTTTCCTCTCTTTGCCTTTGAAAACATGTTGTCCAATCAGAAAATCCACATTGTTCTCTTATTTTGTCTTGATATTTGATTAAGTCCTCTGGCTTTTGATTATATGATTTTTGTCTTAATTTCTTTCATAAACTTTAGATTTTTTATTTATTTCACCCTTAATTGAAATGTTATTTTTCCTTTTATTTTGTCTTAATTTCAAGTTTGATCCTTATTTTTTTATTTTTTATTTTTGTTTTGATTTCTTTTATGAAATGGTTGACTTTTTTCAATTAAAAAGGGTCGGTGTTCTTTTCATTATTTATCCAAACCCAGATTACCATGAATTGGAGCAGTATAAAAACGGAATTGTCATTGCCAAAAAAACTTGTTAAGCATGCAATTGAGGGTATGATTGTCTTTTTCATGGGATACATTTGGCATTGAAAGAATGACAGGGGACAAAATGATCTGTTTGAGTTTTTTGGGCTATAGTATAGATGATGTTTTGCCCTTCGAGACACCAAATTCTAACATTTGGGTTAGGGGCTTCTTTTGTTTTTTTTTAAAAATAAACAGTGAAAATACAATTATGCCCCTATAGGGAAAATATGCATGTGTTGATGGGCTTCTCAGTCTTTTCATTTTATTAAAACAATTCAAATACGAAATTATCCTTAGGTTTCAATAAAAACAAGGCTACATGTAGGGGTATTTTTGTCATTTCCATATAGTTGCAAGGCCCCGACACCTAGGTCTGGCCACATCCAAGCACGGGTCTAGCATGGGTATCAGACCGAAGTGCCATAGTCTGGAATGGTTGTTAGGCTGGCTTGGTTGCCAAGCCCGGCGCATGGGTTTGCGGGTTTGCCATGGTTGACAGACCTAGGTGTGGGTTAGGCATGGTTGCCAAACCCCAAGGCCTTGTGTCTGGCGCTGTCGGTAAGCCTAGGCACTTAGGTCCTAGCATGGTTGCTAGGCCTAGGCGCCTTGGGTCTGGCGTTGTTACCAGGCCCAGAAGCATGGGTCTAAGATGCTTGTTAGACCTATTTTTTTAGGTTTGTCTTAGGCAACTCATTCATCTCACAACCCTACTTAAACAATTCTAAGTAAATCCCTTATCTTTTCTTCTTTTACTTTAAAACAAAAAAAAAAGGTAAATTTCTTGCCCAAGGCAGAGAATGGAGTGAAGGAAGTTTCGGGACATGATTTTTTTTCCCTTATTCTTTTTGGCTCCACAATATAGATATTGGGTTTTTTAAGGATAAATATTATATATACCACTAATAATTTTATATCCAAATTATTTTTGAATCAATCTTATCATTAAGTCATGCTACAAATTATAGTTGTAACATTAAGACTATCTATATAGTTGTAAAAAAAAATTTATTTGGTCCCTAATTCTTTGGTAACTCTTAATTTCTTGATTATCATCCCTAATTATTAGATGATTTTTTTAAGTTAGTCCCAAATTTCAAACAACTCGAGCCTAATTGAGCCCCAACCAGGGAGAAAAGATGGTAAAAGAAATGAATGGGACAAATTGTCATACCGGGTTAGCTTATTATGCTAATATCATGACCCGAACTGTGAATTTAATAGTTGACACGATCAAAGAGTTGATGTCGTATCCCAAGTGCAGGAGTGTCGAAGTAATAAATAACCCGGCAAGACCGAGGTCGAACCACAGGGAGGTCAATTATATAAATTACAAATAAAGATAAAGATTTGAAGAAAATAATAACAGAAAAGGAGTTGAAGAGAGTTTTGGGATGTGATATTGATGTAAGTATTAAACAATGATAAAACAGATGTCAAGGTTAGAGGATCCACTAATGGTATTTCAAATAAATATAATATAAACTCTTTTTATTACTCAATTGAAAACCACACACAAAGGAGGTTCCAATCGGATGATTTATTGTTAATGACTCATTATAAAGTATTAACATGATCATATTAATTATCTTATTTAAATAACACCATACTTATAAATATCATCAGGCATTTATGTTGCTAACTTATGTTAACAACAAATCAAGTTCCTAGCATAACAACGATATCGGCCGAAAACTATGAAGGATCAAGCATTTGATGTACCAAGTGTTATATAACACAAATCTAGATTAACCATTTAACAAGTAAGGTATTACGAATTGATAAGATAAAAAGATAAGACATGTTAATAGCAAACTTTCTTGGATATAAACATTGAAGTCCATGTTGAGTTTATATTATACATATTCTAACACCATTAGTGAAACCTTTTTACCTTGACATAAGTAACTTAGCTAAACATAATGAAGAAGAAAAACGTAAATAAACAATATAAGAACATAAACATGATATAAGTTAACTAAATATAGGAAACGAAATGAAAAAGCACAAACAAGAGATTAATATAACATGAAAGAAAACTTGAGCATTACAAAGAGAGAAAGTAAGAAGATGATCTTGATCTGAAAATTAATATGACTAAATACATGGCAAATGCCTCTTTTTATAGGCTAAGATGTGGAACTATTGATTAGTTGACAAACTATTTGGTTGGTGGCCAACCATTGATTTGGTGGTTGGTTTTCGACATTGTTGGCTGCTGGTTATTGACATTGTTGGCTGGTTATTGATATTGTTGGCTGGCCAAAAATCATTGCTAACATCAGAATTTGAGCCCTTAGTTCTATGAAATCTGTGGACAATTGTCTTAGCTTTCCAACGAAAAAAACCAGAGCTCATTTTGTTTTCTAGAACTCAAGATATGAGCCGAAAACCGAACAGTGTTTGAGCTACAGGACAGGTTCCGACTTCTCCGTTGTTGCTAAGATTTGAACTTGAAAACGGTAGAATTGAGTTTTGGACTCTTCATGAAAGTTTTAGTTCTATGTTGTAGCTTTCCATCCATATAAAGTAGACCTAAATCTGAGTTCTACAACTCCAGTTATGATCCAATAACCGAATGGTGTTCCAGTTTGGAATTGAACCAGCATCTCTTCTCTTAGCCTAGTCCTCTTTTTGTCTCTTCACTTTCAATAGTTAATCACATCAATCAATCCTTTGAATTGTGAGATATACCTACATTCAAAATAAGCATTTACCATAAATTAAAGATATATTATATTACCAGACTTGTTATTATAAAACATACTTTAGTTAAGGAATTTAATGATACTTTAGTGCAATTAATGAGAATGCACTTTTAAGTACTAATCAATAGTTAACCTAGTTTGACCAGGATTGATCCAATATGGCTTTGTGTTTTTGTTACAATCCTTAACTTTTTATTTTATTTTATCCTTTGACGATTAACTATTTCATAATTTCCCTTGATTAAGTTAGGCAAATGTTAAAACAATGGCGAACTTAAAATTTTTTGCCTAATTGAGTTTCTAACAAAACGACTAAGTTGCATGTGGATTAGCTTGGTCAAATGAGCCATGTTAAGCAAACTCCAACACAATTAAAGTTAAAACCTTGACCATGCAAGTGACTACAATATGATACAAAGTTGGGTAAATAAAAAGCGAATGAACTGTATTAATAAGTTAGTTTTTTTTTGCTTCAAATTGTTTTTTTTTTCAAAAATAATATTGGCACGTGATTAATTAAATAGGCTAAATAACATGACACATCATGTAATTTTTTTTCTTTATTTATTATTGTTAATATTTATTTATTTATTAATCAATTAGTTTTATTGATCACGATGAGCAAACCTTGAATGTGCATTTGAGATTTTCCATCGTCTTGCTAGGCTAGGGCGCCTAGGTCTGGAATGGTTGTAAGACCCAGATGATTGGGTTTGGACGAGCCGCAAGGCCTAAAAGCGTGGGTCTGGTATGTTTGCCAGACCCAGATGCAGACATGCCAAATTTAGGTGCGAGTCTGGCAACCCAGACGTGTAGGTTTGGCATGGTTGCCACACCCATGTGCTTTGGATTTGGCTTGGTTACCAAACTCATGCGCCTTGGGTCTGGAGTTATCGCAAGGCCCGGGCACATGGGTCTGGCATGGTCACAAGACCCACACGCTCTGGCAAGGGTCTGACATGTTTGCCAGACCCAAGTAACTTGGGTTTAGCATGTTTGTCAAACCTAAGTAATATGGGTGTGGTATGGTTGCCAGACTTAAGGCGTCTGGACTTAACAGTTACCCAAGTCCACAGTAACATAGACCTGACACTTCAGACCGGCATTATAATAACCATTTATATTGTTTGTTAATCGGCCCACAACAACGCGCGAGCTATCTTTCTAGTAACAACTATGCTAGATTTATTTTGAAAATATCTATTAATTACATTTTTTTTATAATTATATTATATTGTATTATATTATTAATTAAAAAAATAAAAATAGATCAGTGTTTTATTGTGGATTGTGCATAGCGCAATCCACATTAAAACTACTATTTTTCTCTTAGTGGACAAGCTTGGGTATAAGGGTTTAGAAGTCTTGTGTATGAGGCTTATTAATAATTACAAGAAAAAAAGGTGTTAATTAGTAATTTCATGTTTTTTTTTTCTGCAATATAATTACTGAATGACCCTAAAAAAAAGGGAACTTTGGTTCAAGGGCTTTTCGGGTTTCTATATTTTTTTGTGCATGTCAATTATTTAATTATCCCTAAAACATAAACTCTCTTTACTATGGATGCAAGGTCATTTTAGGGTTTTTATTGTTGTTTTTTTATAATTCTCATGCGGGGTTAGAGGTGATTTGATATTTTAATATATATAAATTAATATTAAAATTCAAAAGTGGTTCGCGCATACGTAACACGCACTGACAAGTGGGCGCCATCTACGCCCTTAGGGTGGCGTGTGTGGCGACCACACAACACCGAATGTTGTTTTTTGGAGTTGCATTCAATGCACCTCACCACCCTCATCACGGTGGTGAGGCATGTGTTCTCCGACAGCACATAGAGGAGCTCCTACGAGTTTTTCAATTCCTCATCATTTTTCTTCTCTCCTCCTAGAAAACTATGATGACCATTGAAAAAAACAAGAAAGTTTAGCTATTTGTTTGTTAAGTTAAATTAGGTTCTTATTCTTTTAATTACAATGTATTTGGTCTTTAAGCATTTATTTAGTTAATTTATTTTTTCAATTTCATCCTTTGATACTTTATTTTTATATCATGTTTGGTTCCCATGCTTTTAATGGTAATGTATTTGGTCTTGAATAATTTATTAATTTAATTATTTTTTTCAATTTCATCATTTACACTTTTTTTATATTAGATTTGATCCTTATTCTTTTAATTGTGATTTTTTTTTATCTTGAATCATTTATTGAATTAATTTGTCCTTGAATTTCATCCATTGACATTTTATTTTTATATAAAATATGGTCATCATTCTTTTAATTGTTATTTTTAGTTGTTCTTGTCGTTTTTTTAATTGAAATTGTTTTCTAATTTCATACCTTATGTTTTGGTTTTATTTTTTTGTGTTAAATTTGGTTCTTTTTTATTTTCAAACCAATATTTTCAAACCATTTTTTAATTTGTTTTTTCAAGTTTATCCCTAATTATTTTGGTTAGTTTAGAATTTTACATTGTTAATTTTTTGGGTTTGTCTTTTACATTTTGATCCGGCCTCATGATTTGTGTCACAAATACTTAAGGTCGGACCAAGTTGGCTTCAGTCATTTTTAATTATTTTTAAAACTTTCATCTATCATCATTGAGCTCGTTGAAAATTGTTTCTCTTTGCTTGCGTTTTTTGTTTTGGATTATTTTGTGAATTTGATTTTTTTTTTTTTTGATTTTGCCCTTCAGTTTAGTATTATATATATATATATATAATACTATATCAAAAAAAAAAGAAAAAATAAATATATATATAAATATATTTATATAAAGTTCGACCCTCAATGTTTTGATTTCTAATTTTGATTCTTAGTTTTTTTAATCAAATTTTAATTTGTTTTTAATTTCATCCTTAGATCCATAATCTTGATTTTTTATTTTTTTTTTGTTAAAGTTTGGTCATCATTCTCTTGAGTTTTATATTTTATTTTTGATTCATTTGTTAATTTGATTTTTTTTTTTTAATTTTGCCCTTGAATTCAAAATTTTAGTTTATCCTCTCAACCTTTTTTTTTTCTAATGAGATTTTTATTCTCTTAATTGCTATTTTTTATCATTCATTTTTTATTTCATCATTCGACATTTCATTTATTAGGATTTGGTCTCTTTGGTTTTTCCCATTGCTTCTAGGCCTTACCCAAGAGTCAATTTGAGACAATTATCGGTCACTAGTCAAGTGGGTTGGCTTGAGTTTACCCTAGTCAAACAAATCTTTTTGTTTTATAATAAAAGATAAAATTATACCATTTTGTTTTTTAAAAAATAAAAATAGTAAACGGGTTTTGACTGGATTTTCCCCAAGTTAATAGAAACATTGGTTAACCGAGGTTTTTGACCATATTACACTGGATCAATTCTCCTCCAATTTCTTTTGAAACTCAGGTCATTCTAAGATAAGAGTCACCCGCGATACGGGTCAACACATCAGGTTGAGCTAAATTTTTAAATAGTTGCTTTTCAGATATGATGCTTCCAGTTTAGTCACTACCTAGGTTATGGGTTTGAAAAGTTAATGGAGTTAACGTTGTTTTGTTTTCCAATTATATCCTTCAAAGTTGTTTGATTTAAAAAATAAACTTCATTATTTTCTTTAGTTTTGTTTTCAATTAGGTTATCCCTATTTCATGATCTAGGTGGAAGGTTTATCTGAGTGACCCAGGTTTTTTTAGAAATCGTTTTTTTATCTTTTTTTTTTATTTTATCCTTAAAAATTTAATTCTTTTTAAAATTAAAATTTATTTTTTTATATGTTTTTTCTTCTATTGAATTATCTTGTCTGCATGATACTACTCACAGATTTTGATAACCTCACTTGGTTTTCTGGTGCTTTGTTTTTTAATACTTTTTTTATTGATTTTTTTTTCTAATTTCATCTTTCTACAATTTTATTACTTTGTTTTATGTTTTTTCTTCTATTGAATTATCTTGTCTGCATGATATTACTCACAGGTTTTGATAACCTCACTTAGTTTTGCTGGCGCTTTGTTTTTTAATATTTTTTTTTCATTGATTTTTTTTTCTGATTTCATCTTTCTGCAGTTTTATTCATGAGGTTTGATGATCACTATTTTTTTTTGTTTTCTTTTATTTTTTTGAGTCGTTGATTTTTTTTCCTTTAAAATACAATGACAACATTTTAGAATTGTATTTTTACACTGCAAAGAAATTAGGCCAACTCGCAGCAAAGTGCGAGCTTCAATCTAGTTAACTTATACTTTAAACCGCGTGGGATTTTCATTGTGTATTTTTTACTTTTCATTCTCTTACATTTTATTGTGGATGGACTATGCAAAATTTTGTCTTTTTTCAATTTGGTCCTCAAAGTTTGTTTTGGGCGATTTCATCCTATTTAAGCAGCAATTGATTTTGAATTCTTATGAAATGGTGGGATTAGAAGAGGGGGGACCGAAATGAAACACTCGACAAACACGGGTGGCATACCAAAATTTTCAAAAAATATGCACTTTGGTCCTCTAACTTAAACAATCATGCAAATTTTACAATTTTGGTCCCTCAAAATTGTTCCAATTCTATTTTGGTATAAAAGTTTATTTTTGTTATTTTTTGGTCATCAGTTGAGAGAGGGGGGGAGAGAGAGGAGGGGAGAAAAAACATGTCGTTGACACCAATTTAGGCTACCAAAATAGAGGATATTTGTTTCAAATTGTTTCATTTGATGAGGAGAGTTCATAGTGTTTTTGTACCTTAAAAGTTCATGAAAAAATAGGTCTGAGCTTGGATTGATTTTTGGTTTCGGGTTGAGTTTGGTTTATGAGGGGATTGTTTGAGTTCATAGATAGGTTTGTCATGATTTTTAAGGTGTTTTATAGGTGTTTTGGGTTAAAAACAGGTTGAAAATAGGTTTTTGGGTCAAAAGAACAAAAACTTTGATTTTTTAGCCACAACAATGGCTAGAATCTATGCAAACATGTGACGTGTTGTCTGATTATTTTTTTTATGAAAAATAATCTGCCCCAAGCGCAGATTCAAAAAATAGGGCGCAGATGCACCACCTCATAAAAAAAAATGATGATTTTACTATGCATCACCTCACAAAACACTATTCATTGCAATAGTAAATTTTTTTGCTGTTTTTTTCCTTTTAAGTCTATGTTTTTCCCCTAATTTCATTATTGAACATTTGGTTTATTGGAGATTGAGTTTTATGATTTGTTGAGATTTGTTTTTTATGTGATTATTTTAGTCTCATGAGTCATGTCACGAGTTTGGTCGGTGAACCCGCTTGACTTGAGTTTTATTTTTGTCTCTTTTTTTAACTAATATTTTTTTTCAGTTTAATCTTTCAACATCTTTTACATTGAGTTGATTAGTAATTAGGTTTTGTCATTTGTTTTGATTTATTTTTTATGAGATTTTTTCGATCTTATGACCCGGGTTATGATTTTTGCAAGTTAACCTGGGTAGACTTAAGTTGTTTTATTGTGTCTTGTTTTTAAATTGATTTTTTTTCAATTGCATCATTCAACAATGAGTTCATTGAGAATCAGACTTTATAATTTGTTCGATTTAATTTTTGTGGTGTTATCCTAGTCTCATAACCAACGTCGCAGGTTTTGTAGGTTAATCCGGGTTGACTCGGGTTAACATTTTTTATTGTTTTTTTCTTTTCAATTTCATCCCTTTAAAATTTTTTAAAGAATTTTTCTTTGTTTTTTTTTGCCTTTTATTGGATTGGTCCTGACCTCATGACTATGGTCATAAGTGTCAATGGTTGACACAAGTTGACTTTAGGTTTTTTAGGTTATTTTATAAAATTAATTTATTTTCAATTTCATTCTTCAATATTATTTTTTTTCAAAATTAGTCTTTGTTTTTTTTTCACTTTTTTTTCTGTAGAGTTATCCCAATCATATGTACATGATCGCGGGGTTAGTAGGTTAACTCATGTTGAGTTAGATTTTTTTTTTGTTGCTTTTTTTTAGAATAATTTTTTAAAAGTTTCATTCCTCAACATTTTTTTTTAAGAATTTTGCGTTGTTGTTTTTTAGGTTTGCCTCCTATGCAATTAGTCCTAAGCTCATGACCTTGAGTTTTAAAAATTAACATAGGTTGACTTTTGTTTAGGTTATTTTATAAAATTAATTTATTTTCAATTTCATTCTTCAATATTATTTTTTTTCAAAATTGGTCTTTGTTATTTTTTTCACTTTTTTTCTGTAGAGTTATCCCAATTATATGCACATGATCGCGGGGTTAGTAGGTTAACTCATGTTGAGTTAGATTTTTTTTTGTTGCTTTTTTTTAGAATAATTTTTTAAAAGTTTCATTCCTCAACATTTTTTGTTAAGAATTTTGCGTCGTTGTTTTTTAGGTTTGCCTCCTATGCAATTAGTCCTAAGCTCATGACCTTAAGTTTTAAAAATTAACATAGGCTGACTTTTGTCTTTTTAGATCATTTTTTTAAATTAATTTTTTTTCAATTTCATCTTTCAATATTAAATTTTTTAGAAATTTATTTTTATGTTTTTTTTTTACTTTTCATTCTATAAGGTTATTCTAATTCAGCACCTATAAGATTTGCTAGTTAACATGGGGTGACTTAATTTTTTTTCATTACTTTTTTTTAGTTTCATTATTCAATGTTAGGTTATTTGATAGTTAAGTTTCATAGTTTTATTTAATTTGTTTTTATTGATGATTTTTTTAAGTTTTATTAACACAAATAATCGTTTGATTAATTAAAATATTTATTCTAAGAAAAAAAATTAATTAATACAACTAATTGCAAGACTTGTGTTACAAGATCATGTACATTAATCTTAGTTATAAGTTTTTTTTTATTGATGAATGAGAATCTTTTTATATACAATAATGCATTGAAAATATCTGTTTATTCCTTTTTTTTTTACTGAATAAATATTATTCAAACTGCCGCCAAGCAAGGGGTGAAATAGGTAGTAAATACTAAGCTACAAGTGTGTTTGTGTCGGTGCTTGGTTCTATTTAATTCTAGTGGTTGTCTTAAATCCACCTGATTGTCGGAATAAATACTACGCCCGTGATTGGGGACCTATGTGCATTCACATTGACCGGAGACAAATTGATAATATAACTTATTGAATAGTGTAAATATAATTTTATTGTTCAAAACTTAAAAAAATAGTTCAAAGCTAAATGGAATGTATTCCAAGGATATAAATAAGGACTTGGAGCTCCGCCCTTGGAAAACCTCCGAAGGCAGAACAAATAATCCACCGATGGGGAGGCTTGTTTTCTTCTCATTTATCTCCTTCTCTTTCCTTACAACATTCTCTGATGTGATGATACCACAAAAGCAAGTCATGGCACTCCCTCTGTCAACTGACTCACGGTGGATCGTGGACGAAAACGGGCAAAGAGTGAAGCTGGCATGCGTGAATTGGGTATCACATCTTGAGGTCATGGTAGCCGAGGGGCTTAGCAAGCAGCCCTTGGATGGTATCGCCAAGCGGATTTTGTCCATGGGGTTCAACTGTGTTAGACTCACTTGGCCAGTTTTCTTGGTAACCAATGACACTCTGGGGTCCCTCACTGTAAGACAATCCCTTCAAAGCCATGGTCTCCTCGAATCAATATCTGGTATCCAGGCCAACAACCCCTCCATCATTGATCTCTCCCTCCTTGACGTTTACCAGGTAATTATAGCTCTAATGCTAATCATACCACTGCTTCACATCACCTAACAGTAAAGATTAAAATGATACAGAATCATGAAAACTTAGCCAGTTGCGGTATCCACAAGATAAGTTGCATCATGTTCTTTGCCATTTTTTTCATATTGAAGTACTCAGTTATCCAAATGCCTAAATTATTTTGTACTTGTGGGTTTGGTAATTGAAGTATGACTAGTTGACATAAGAACATGGTGGTTGAGAAGATAGGAAGAAGTTGGAATGATGATGATATTATTACAAGTCATGCTAAATGTCGTTGGTTTAGTGAAACTTTAAGCAACATTATTACGCTATGAATTTAGTTCAGTTCAGTTTAATTTCCTCAAAAAAGAACCAGAGAGAAATGAAAATTGAGTTTAATGTAACAGCCAAGGTAGTGTCTCGAGCTAAAAAAAGACAAGCATCCTGTATTTCCTCTTTCTTTTAAAAGTATATAAATACATTCTAAAATTGTTTTAAAAACATTTATTATACGTTTCCCAAACCAAATACGGTTTTATCTCTTCTATATTTGTCTCTGACACTAATTAAACGCAACACAATTGTGTTTCAGGCAGTGGTGTCTAGTCTTGGGAACAATAATGTGATGGTGATATTGGACAATCACATAAGCAAGCCTGGTTGGTGCTGCAGTAATTCTGATGGCAATGGCTTCTTCGGTGACCAATATTTCGACCCGGATCTATGGATCACAGGCCTAACTAGAATGGCGAGCATGTTTAAAGGTGTGCCTAATGTGGTGGGCATGAGCTTGAGGAATGAGCTTCGAGGCCCCAAACAAAATGTCAATGATTGGTACAGGTAATTTGTCCTCGGTGAATCTTTTTGAAAAAGAAATATTAGTCCTTAGTTAATTGTTGTCTTCCTGAATCGAATGTTTCATTTACATGCTAATGACATGAGCCAGGTACATGCAAAAAGGAGCTGAAGCAGTGCACTCATCGAACCCCGATGTTATTGTCATTCTATCGGGCCTGAACTATGACAAAGATTTGTCTTTCCTGCGCAATCGACCGGTGCATCTAACATTTAGTGGTAAAATAGTGTTCGAAGTGCATTGGTATGGCTTTACAGATGGGGAGGCATGGAAAAATGGCAACTCGAACCAAGTGTGTGGAAGAGTGGTGGATAATATGATGAGGGTATCTGGATTTTTGTTGGACCAAGGCTGGCCATTGTTTGTGAGTGAGTTTGGGGTGGATCAAAGAGGCACAAATGTTAATGATAATAGGTACTTGGGATGCTTCCTTAGTGTTGCAGCTGAGCTTGACTTGGACTGGGCTTTGTGGACACTAGTTGGAAGCTACTATTTGAGGCAAGGTGTTCTAGGAATGAATGAGTACTATGGAGTTTTGAATTGGAATTGGCGTGAGGTCAGGAATTCAACATTCTTGCAGCTTATATCTGCCCTCCAATCTCCGTTTCGAGGTATAGCATTTGTGACTTCTTCACTTTTTATAAGTTCCTCAAATCTGAATCTTATGCTCCTGATCTATTCAATTGTTTTTTATAGTCAATCCTTAAGGTAGTGTTTGTTGGAAATTTGTTTCTCATTATACAAATTATCAGTAAATACAAAATTACTTTATAAAAGCCCTTGGTTTTTCTACTCAAAATATAATTGATTTTTTTAGATTTAATTATTGATTCATGAGGATTAATTAAAGGTTTTTAATGATGGAAATTAATAAGAATTAATTCTTAAACATTTTTAGTTCTCAAAATTCATTATAAAAAATGAGGTAAATGGAGAATTTTTCAGATTTTTACACATTGTTCCTCACCTCACATGTTAGCATTTTATTCCCATTTTTTGTTTTGGTTTTCCTCCAAAATCTATAGTTTATATTCATATTGTTGAGAGATATTTAAATTTTATATTTTTTGGTTCAATGACCTTGATTTAGATGCTAAAACAAGTACGTAACAAAAAAGTCTTACAAAATATTCATTTTTAACAACAACAAAAAATTCATTATTTTAAAGTGTTTTAACAAGTAAGTATTTTTTTTGTTTTAATTTAAGCATAGTTAATTTAAGTTTTTTTTTTTTTGTCTTGAGTTTATAAATTTAAACATGTATAAACTCTAGTCTTTTCTAGGATATCTTTTATTTAGCATGTCTTTGTGATTTGTGATAATAAACTACGAATCCATGCTAATTATTTTTTTAACAACAATCTTGTTATGATAAACTAAGCATATTCGCACACTATTCTAATATATTTACCAACTTTGATTTACAATCTTAAAACTTTATTTTTATATATATATTAGACTTTGCTTAGTTTATCACGTGGGAAAAAAAATTAATCATATAGATTTATTTCAATACTATATGTTTTAATTTATAACCACTTGGTTTGCTTATAACTTTATTTTATTTTTTCTTTTTATTTTAAAGTTATAATTTATCTTTTAAAATTATAATTTATGCAATTTATTTGAATATCTTTGAGTTGCCACATGATATATGTTTTATGAACTAAGCTTTTATAAACAGTGTTTATTTCTTCATTTTATTCAAGTTACTTGTAAACTTCTTGGCATAATCATGAATTTTGTCTTTTCTTATTTAAATATAACTTGTCCATTAGCTCGCGCTTTGCCGCAGGCTAAACTATTTTTTCTAAAACACAAAAAAGAACACTAATAGTGTGGAGATTATTTTTGCAATGCTATTATACCCGGGAAAGAAGATAAATCTTGAAATCTCTTGACTTGGATCTTTTCCTAGCACGAGTTTCTAATAAAACTATATAAGAGCTAACTTAATGTGAATTGGTTTATTTAATAAATTAAAAAAAAACATAAATGACTGGTTTTTATTTTGAAAAACTAATATTGGACGATGAAATCAGGAAAAAAAAACAATAAAACAAGAAATAAAAGAGAACATCGGGCCATATGAATTTTTCAAACCCATAACTCGAGTTCTTAGAATGGAAATACCATGCATGGAAAAACATTGAAACATGTAAATCTAATGTTGAATAATGAACTATCATTATTACTATTATCATCTTTATTATCATATTAATTGCTACTATTATTACTATAATTATAGCTATTACTATCACTGCTATTATTATTATTATTATTATTATTATTATTATTATTATTATTATTATTAATACAATTGTTATTATTATTATTATTATTATAACAAACTATTATTACCGCTATTGTTATTTTGAAGATCAGTATGATTAGTATCATTATTATGAGTAGCATTTTATTTTTATTTTTATTATTATTAGCACTATAATTAGCACCCAGTTGTTGCTACTGCATTATTATTATTCTTATTATTATTATTATTATTATTATTATTATTATTATTATTATCATTATCACCACCACAATTATTGATTTCAGAACCACCAAAACATAATAAACTATTATTATTATGTTGTTGTCGTGATGTGCACGACATCGTATAGCAGAGCTGCCTTCTGGAATTGAAGGGGTTTTGGGTTTAATCATAAGGTTATGACTTGAGGGAGTCGCCACCTAGTAGCATGGTTATTAGAAAACCTATGGCCTACGAGAGCTTAGATAAGGGGACTACTTGTGCAAGGGGAAACCACAACACCCCCAGTGCACCTTATGTAAGGTAAGCTGCATTGTTGATTAATTATTTTTTAGGTCATGTTTCTATATGTTTGTCTTGCCTAAGATTCAAGGCAAATTTCTTTTCGTAAGGAAGTTTCTACTTTATTGGGTTAAATTATAACCGTTCAAAAGCTTAAATTTTAGCTTCGCAATTATTTGCTAGATACAGCTAATTCCTAATGTTTATTGCTATTAATTCATTTAATTTAATATCATGAGTATACGTTATATTGCAAAATTTATACCTCGAATATTAATTAAACAAATTAAATTTTGTGGTATTTTTGAAATTTTAGTCAAACGGATGATCATAAACTAGTTATGATATTTATTTTTTATTTTTTTAAACATGATAAAAAAATAATTTGTTTTTTAGAAAATATGCTTGAAAATTTTTAGAATTTGACCTTATGCAATTAAAACATTTGGGTTAATGATTTGTTTTTATCCTTTTCTCTTCCATTCTTTTTATCATTCATTTAACACAATAAAAAAAATGCAAAAAAAAAAACACACACACACACTCGCACACACTTCCTTTTCCGTTATTTATTCATACACTACAAGTTTTGCATTTTTTACAAACAATACAAACTCAAATTTCTAAAAAATATGGATCAAATGCAAACCAAAATGAAGAATATGATGAACGTTCTTTGTTAACCCCAAAATGTGATGAACGAAAGAGACCAGGTTTTAAACAAATAAAGGCATAGTATAATTTGCAAACATCTATAGAACAAAAATCAAGGGTTTGTTGGCATTAATTAACTTTCAGTAGACATGATTTTTGTCAAGAATGGGTTTTGGTTCGAAACCGAACCTGAGATTAAAACTTACTAAAGCGTGTTCTTGATACATGAAAGTCCTAGATTATTTAATGATAATAACACACTACCAGAAAATCGATAAATACAAATGGAAATCCGGAGGGAATATTTTCGTTAGTAAATTGCCGACGGATTTTACCGACGGAACTATTCCTTCGGTATTTACCGACGAAATTACATTGAGAAAAAATCATTAAAACAAATAAAAACACAATGATGTGCCATTTTTACCAACTGAATTACCGTGGAATTTATTCCACCTGTAAAATCCGTCAGTAAATTCGTTGGTAAACTGTGAACATTGTTCATCATGTCAATTACAAAGGAAATCACCAACAGAAAATTCCGTCGGTATTTTCCAGAGAGTTCTGAAACCGTTCACTTCCCAATTACATTGTTAATTACTGTTCTTTACAGAAAAAATCACCGATGGATTGAAAATTCGTCGGTGTTATTTGGCGGTTTTCTGAAAAATTTCGATTAAATTAAAATTTTAAATTAAATATTACTGACGGAATTACTATATGTAAAAAACATCAATATCCATTTCTTTATCTTCTCTTCTCTCCTCAACTCCTTCTCTTCTCTTTCATGCTCTGGTATATATTCTTCTTCTTTCTTCATTGTTCTTCTCAATTTTTTTTAATTAATATACTTTATGATTTTTTTTTCTCTTCTTAACTTCACTTGCAACCACATTAAGGTAAGATTTTTCTTTTTTCTTCTTTTTTTGTGTTTTGTTTTCACTATATTTGTTTTTTATTTTATTTTTTAATTGTTTTTGTTCTTATAATTATATGAATATTGTTGTAGGATTTTTTTCATATGATTTTCTTCTTTTTTCCAAAGGTTTTGAGTATTATAGAGTGTTGATTTATATTAATTTAATTATTTATAGTTTTTTAAAATAGATTTTTTAAAAAATATTTTTAAATAATTACCAACGGAATTACATACTGTATTTTCAGAGGGAAATACCGACGGAATGAAGCGGATAATTTTTTTTGCCCTTTTTTTCCATCAGTAAATCCAACGGTAATAATATTTTTTTATTACTAATAGACTTACCGATGGAAAAAAAAATTACCAATGAAAGATTCACCGACTGAGCATTTTCGTCGATGATTTCGTTGGTAAATTAATTACAAACAGAATGATAGCACAAATACCGACAAAAAAATCCGTCGGTAAATCTAAGGACTGTGGTAGTGACATGCGAACTTGTAGAAACCAACAATGAATCAAAACGGGTTCTAAAACTACTACCTAAAGCCATGTTCATCTGCTGACACTCTGGGTGCGTTCTTAGAAAGAATATAGACATACTAAAAACCTAAAAAACCAATCATTTGACCTCTATAATATGCATTTTTAGCCCCATAATCAATCCAGTAATTCCATATGAATTACCCCATATCTAGTTGACTTCCTTGTTAACCAACAAACCCGATAATTCTCTTAATTACCCAAGAAATCTAGCTAACCCATCTTGGTTGCCACAATCAATCCGGTAATTCCATATGAATTACCTCATATCCAGTTAACTTTCCCGTTAACCAATAAACCCGGTAATTCTCTTAATTACCCAAGAAATCTGGCTAGCCCATCTTGGTTGCCATAATCAATCCAGTAATTCCACACGAATTACCTAGCACCCGGCTAACCTCTTTTGTTAGCCAAATAATTTCGGTAATTTCTCTTAAATTACCAATAATTCTCATTTGTAATAATCACTCACCTTATTCATTTGTTTCATTCTTTTAACATCAATTATTGTTTTAAACCCAACGGTCAGATTACATATCATAGAGTTGTGCATAATATATCTCAAAATCACTATGATCCAACGGTTAGATCTCCCTAGATCTGCTTAAAACCGAGCTTACCTGAAAATGGACGAGCTACTGCTCAACATGCACGAAACCTTGCCAGAGAATGAGTTTTCGATCTCTACCGTCCAAAATGAAGGAAACATCTAGGTGTACCACATATCCAAGAATGAGCATGCTCCAACGGTGGAAAAGAGAGAAATCGGTCGGCGACCAAACTGCCCTGCAGGTGCATTTCCTTTTTGTTTTCCAGGAAATTGCCGATGATGATTTCTATCAAAAGGATTGTGTTCCTTCCAATCCCTCCGATCAGTTAGTGGAGGAGTGTAATAAGAACGGCATATCCAAAACGCAACATGATCCAACAGTGGATTCCAGAGATATGGCCACCGGAGCATTACTGGTTTTTCTCCAAAATCTGCAGCTCTCTCTATTCATTTTTCTCTATTTTCTTTTTCTTTTTCTTTTTCTTTTTTTTTCTTCTTTCTTCTTTTTTTTTAACTGGTGGCCTCTTTGTAGTTTTAAAGGCACCTTTTTCCATAATTACAAATTTCTCCCTCATTCATGCCTTTATGTATTTTATTTTATTTTTCATGTAAACTATATGGTTTATTTCTGCTTAAATCCCTAGTCTTTACCAAACTCCGATTGGGATGAGATGTTTAACCAAGGTAGGAAAACATATTAATAGACTTCATGCAAAATTTCATCTCGATCCAATGATTGGATTGAGAGCTATGTTTCCTAATGTAAACTTGTTCAGTTCATGACTTTTTATAAACAATCTAGATTTTTCTTGTTCAATTTTCACAAAAATCATATCAATTATCCTTCTAAACCTTTAAGCTCATTTTATTATTTTGGAATGTATTCATTATAGGATTTCCACCTTTATTTATTTATCGAGCTTATTACCGTTTCAAAATAACGTCAATGATTTTTATTTGATGCTTGCATCTTCAATCCTACCCTTTTCATTGCACTATCCTTTATTATAATACATTCTTTATTACCTCACTTATTTCCTAAAAATATTGTCATTTTTCTCATTATTTTATCCATCAAAACACGTTATCAGTTTCTCTGTCCTTATGAATTATAAACCAAAATTCATTTTATAGAGGTCATCTCTTCCATTATATATCATTATTTATCTATTATTTCTAATCTTGGTTTCCATCACTCATTGAAATATTACCACTTTCAGTCTTACGTTTACATGAGGGTTTACACATCTACATATTTAAATTATTAATTTCCAAGGTTTTCACATTAGGCATCTCAGAAAACATAAGCATGTTTAATATCATTAGGTTTTGCATAGAAATTAAGGTGTTTCCCAACTTTTTTTGTTTACTCTTCTTTTCTCACCTTTACTTTCTTCTCTCCACTCAAGTCCTCTAACCCTTTTTTTCCATTTGGCTGAAACCTTTTTCTCCCTTCCTAATGGCCAAAACTTTGTCCCTTTGTTTTTCCAACTCATGACTCACTTTTTTTCACTTTTCCTCACCACGATGTTCTGTCTGGAGTTGTTCTTAATCAAAATCCTTCTTCAACTTCATCTGATCATCATGCACTTGCTTAGGTAATAATGGTGCAAGTGTGTATACTCTACCATCTTTCTCCAATGAATATATGTTCTTAAACTCATCATGTTTGGCTTTTCTATCAAATTGTCAATGTCTTCCTAATAACAGATGTGTAGCATGTACATGAACAACATCACATAAGATTTCATCCTTATAATTGCCTACCAAGAATGTAGCCAACACTTGTCTATTCACCTTAATAACACCACATTCATTCAACCATTGAACCTGATAAGGTCTCTCGTGCCTTATAGTTCTCTAACCCAACTTTCTAATCAAAGTTACACTAGCAACATTAGCACAATTACCACTATCAATGATCATACTGCATATTTTATTTTGGATTTGACATCTAGCATGGAAAATATTCTCCCTTTGGTGCTCCACATCATCATTTTTAACCTGAGCACTCAAAGCTCTCCTTATCACCATGATTTGCCCCTCATGTGCATATTCAACATCATTATCATCCACAAGTGGTGGCATATCAACATAATCAGACGTCTCACTAGTAGATTCAATCTTTCCATCATCCCTCAAAATCATAATTCTTTGATTTGCACATTTTGATGCATAGTACCCCAATCCCTGATAATTAAAACACTTAATATGTTGATTACGCTTCATTTGCACGTTAGTTTTAGTGATCGAAACTTGCTTCTTTGGGTTGCTAGGTTTGGCAACTTTAGGAGTCACTATTGGCTTTGATGGTGCATTACTCTCTCTCTCTCTCTCTTATATTTTCCAACCTAAAAAAGAACCTGAATAAGCTCCTGGTTGTGCACTACTCTTTCTTTTCATCTATTTCTCCACTTTAATAGCCAAATGTACTAAATCCTCTAAATCCATATAAGGTTGTAATTCCACCACATTACTATCTTTATTAAATCCACTCAAAAACCTAGACATTGTTACTTCTTCATCCTTATTAACATTGGCTTTAATCATAACAACCTCTAACTCCTTATGATATTCCTCCACACTCTTGAAACCCTGAGTAATAGTCTATAATCGATTAAACAATTCCTTATAATAATGCTTGGGAATAAATCTCTTTCTCATGATTGTCTTCATCTCCTCTCATATACCAACAACTTTCTCTCCATTCCTTTTCCTATCTACCACTAATCTTTCCCACCGAACCATAGTATAAGCAGTAAACTCTACAACAACAAGCTTAATTTTCTTTCCTTCAGAATAGTTATAGATATAAAAATAATTAGCTCTACCTTTTTCTCCTACTCTAAATAAGCTTTTGGATCCATCTTACCTTAAAAAGCTGGAATTTCTAACTTAACACTACCCAAATTTCTATCCAAATCACCCACATCATCAAAATTGCCCTTGCTACCAAATTTAGCCCTAGGCCGACTACTCTTCTTATTTGGTTGAGACTTATAAAGGTCATTTCTATGTGTACAAAACCACTACTATGGTTAAAGACATCATCTTCGGCTTTATTTTTAGAGTTTACAGTCACATTTTCATCCGGAGGTGAAACAGCCCTTCTTGAATTTTTCCTAGCTTTTCTACCCTTTTTGCTAAGCCTACTTTCAACCCTAGTCTTCAATTTCTCAAACCCACTCATCGTCTCCCCAAACATAAATTTCATTTGTTGGCACATTCCATAAATCCCCTTATTTGAAGTTTTAGTCCTTTTATGTGATACATTGTCTGAAGATATTTTTTTTACCCTACAAGAAAAATATTAGTAATAAAAAAAATAATATCTCACACCACTTATGTTTTACACAATTTGTAGTCTTTTTACCCTAATATGCTCACTAAGTCTCTCTCTTTTTTTTTCACTCTATTTCCTTACTATAATTCTTAAAAGTAACTAGCAACCTATCAAATAAATCCACAAATTTCGTAGTGATCTTATAGAATAAATTTAAGAATTAAGAATCAAGAAAATTATGAAAATTTCAAAACAAAACTACGATGACAAATTCATGAATAACAATGTAAATTTGTGCGAGTATAGTGACGATTTGAAAACAAAATAAATTTAGAAAAAACTAACACGGATATGAATTATCAAGAACTAAATATTTAATTCAAAAAAATTCAAGAAACTAAAGAAATCAATTAAACTACTCAATTTATCAAGAAAACACAATCAAGACTCTTAAAGATTTAAGACTAACAAAATTGCCCAATGATCAAAATTTAAGCAAGCAAACCTTCAGCTAAAACTAAAATTGTGATTTCTCCTCTCTTTTTTTAACTTCGGCAAGTATAAGTATAGGAAGAAAAATATATATATATATATATATATATATATATATATATATATCTTTTCTTTTCTTTTCTTTTCTTTTTTATTTCTTTTTTTTGTAATATATTTGGCAACAAGAAAAATCAAAGAGATTAATAGGGGTGTGTCGATTTGCTCAAGAATGCATTAATAAGAATACAAGCTTGTGATTATGTGTTCAACAAATCAAGAAGATGCAAAAACCCTAGTTTTTATTCTCCTTTTGTTACTATGGCTGAAACTTTCAAGAAGAAAATAAAGACATAAATTGAAAGAATATAACCTGAGATTATACATGGCTCTAATACGAACTGATGCGAACCCTAGCAAAACTTATTGGAATTCACAAACCTAAGATCTATCTAATCCAAGTTTAAGTATGAAATTGAGCTTATCACAATGGAAGACTTGCTCCAAGGCAACAAGATTATAAACCACTCAATCACAACGCCTATACCTGGAGACGAGCAAAAAAAGTATAAAATCACTCGCAAAAATTGGTTAATTCTTTGAAGAGTTGAAGTTTAATCAAGAACCAAGAGAGACAATATTTTTATTTTGCAAAAATTCATTTTTTTTTAATATTCTTCACAAAGAGTACTTATACTAAAAAGCTAAGTAACCCTAGTTTTCCTAATGGGTCACACATAAACTCAATTTAAATAATACTCAAATTAAGGTAAAACTAGCCCAAACTAATTAAAATAAATAAAATAAACAAGTATGAAACTTAAACAAGTGTTTCCGCATAAAACAAAGATAATTCAATAGCCCAACTAATTAAAATAAGACAAAGTTGGTTTTTCTCGTAAATTGTTGGTAACATCAAAACTCAACTTCAAGCGAATGGTTCTCTCTTGTCTTAATGAGTTAGAAGACATGCCATATATCATTAGAAAGGAATGGAAGTCTAGTTTCCCTCCCAACTAGAATCGCACCAAAATTTGATATGTAGCTCTAGTTATGATCAAAACAATAGGGAAAGGTCAAACTGTCTGATTTCAGTCTTCGTATCCAATTCATTGTATAATGGCATTGGTTTTACTAACAAGACCTTCTTGAACATAAATCAAATTAATCAAGGCTTGCTCTTCATTATTTATTACCCTCTTGAAGTCCACATTAGCCTATGTATCTCGAAGAAGTCCATTGAAAGTCTCTTTGAACCTCTTAGCCCTAAGTCTTGTCATTGGACCAACTAGAATCTCCAAT
The DNA here is from genome assembly GCA_015852605.2 of Populus deltoides. Taxonomy (NCBI): domain Eukaryota; kingdom Viridiplantae; phylum Streptophyta; class Magnoliopsida; order Malpighiales; family Salicaceae; genus Populus; species Populus deltoides. The sequence goes on from CM027579.2 coordinate 8,362,168, forward strand.
ATTAGATCCTTTGGTGTTGCTTAGATCGCATTAGAAATATTTGATTTTTATATATTTTTTGTTCAAAGACCTTAGTTTAGAAGTGCATCTAACCAATGTTGTGTTATTGAATTTTTGAAAGGCATATTGCATACATTCTAATTGTATAAGTGAGGAGTAATAAAATATCAAGGATAAATCATTCATTCTTGACAACAACAAAAGATTCATTACTTTAAAGTGTTTCAACAAGTCAGTACCCACTACCAGAAAATTGATAAATACAAACGGAAATACCAAGGAAATATTTTCATCGGTAAATTTTTGAGGGATTTTATCGACGGAAATATTTCCTCGGTATAAACCGAGGGAATTATCGTGGGAAAAAAATTAAAATAAAGTAAAAAAAATGATGACGTGTCATTTTTACCAACGGAATTACCGATGGAAAATTCCGTCGGTAAAATCCGTCGATAAATTCATTGGTAAACTGTGAACACTATTCATCAAGTTAATTACAAAGGGAATCACCAGCGGAATTTTCTGTCGGTTTTTTCCAGAGAGCTCCAAAACTGTTCACTTTCCAATTGCACCGTTAATTGTTGTTCTTTACGGACAAAATCACCAACGGATTGAAAAGTCGTCAGTGTTATTTGGCATTTTCTGAAAAAATTCAATTAATTTAAAATTTTCATTTAAATATTACAAACAGAATCATCGACGGATTGAAAAATCATCGGTAATTGTTGGCGGTTTCAAAAAGATTTTTACGAAATTGAAAATTTAAATTAAATATTACCGATGGAATTACCGACAGAATAATTAGAAAATATTAATATTCAATTATCCGTCGGTAAATCTGTTCGGTCACGCGCCCCAATAAAAAGTCTGAATCCTCTTATTTCACAAGAGACAGACTTATTTCTTCTTCTTCTTCTTCTTCTTCTTCTTCTTCTTCTTCACTATATGTAAAAAACATCAATATCTATTTCTTTCTCTTCTTTTCTCTCCTCATCTCCTTCTATTTTCCTCCGTGCTTGGGTATGTCTTCTTCTTCTTTCTTCTTTTATCCTCTTAGTTTTTTTTTTAATTAATATGCTTAACGAAATTTTTTCTCTCTCCTTAACTTCACTTGCAACTACATTAAGGTAAGATTTTTCTTTTTTCTTCTTTTTTCATGATTTTTTTCACTATATTTGTTTTTTATTTTATTTTTAATTTTTTTTGTTCTTAATAATTGTATAAATGTTGTTGTGAGATTTTTTTTATATGAGATCAATTTTAGTTGATTTATTTATAGGATTTTTAAATTTTTAGCAATTGCAACTTCATTTTTTTCATATGAAGTTTTTTAGTTGAATTTATTTTTTTGTTTTATATATTTGTTGCAAATTTGTTTGAGTTGATTTTCTTATTCTATTTTCCAAGCATTTTGAGTATATATTATACAATGTTAATTTAATTATTTTATAATTTTATAAAATGAATTTTTTTAAAATGTTTTTAAATAATCACCGACGGAATTACCAATGGAAATTCCATTGGTAAATCCGTTGGTAATAAAAAAATATTATTACCGAGGGATATACCGACGAAATGAAGCGGATAAATTTATTTTTTTATTACCCACGGATTTACCGACGGATAAAAAATTACCGATGAAAGATTCACCGACAAAGCATTTTCGTCGGTGATTCTGTCGGTAAATTAATTACCGACGGAATATATGTCTTACGCCGATGGAAAAATTTCTTCGGTAAAACTATTAAATCTTTTAGTGACCTTTCTTATTTTAATTTAAGCATAGTTGAATTAATTTTTTTTGTCTTGAATTTATAGATTTAAACATGTATAAACTGTAGTCTTTCCTGAAATATCTTTTATTTAACATGTCTTTGTAATGATAAATTATCAACCCATGTTAATTATTTTTTTAACAACAATCTTGTTACAATAAACTAAGCATATTTGCAAGCTATTCTAATATATTTATAAACTTTCATCTACACCGTTTGTGTAAAATTCAGGGCCAGGTTTATCAGAAGCTAATCCACATAAAGTGATTTTCCACCCATCAACGGGTCTTTGTGTATTGAGGAAATCTATGCTTTCACCACTAAGGTTAGGTCGTTGCACTGAATCTGAAGCCTGGAGCTATACACCCCAGAAGATACTGTCAGTGAAAGGAACATATTTCTGCTTACAAACAGATGATGCGGCCAAACCAGCAAAACTTGGTATAATATGCACAGATTCTAATTCAAAATGGGAAACCATCTCAGATTCCAAAATGCACTTGTCATCTAACGCCTCGAGTGGCACTACTGTTTGCCTAGATATAGATTCCAACAACACCATCGTGACAAATACTTGCAAATGTTTGAGTAAAGATAACGCATGCGACCCAGAAAGCCAATGGTTTAAATTAGTTAACAGCACAAGAAGTTCTACCATGACAAAACTTTGACTCGGATGAATGCAAACCTCAATTTCCCAGCAAAGGACTTTTTGAGGAAGTTTTTAGGCTCAGTACTGTAACTTATATGGCAGAAGCTGCCTATGGAGCACCTTTACAAGTTGCTAGTGTGGGCGAACCTAAAAGTTTATAGCAATAATCGGGTTGAGCTGGCAGGACTGTCGGATGCATCGATCAGAACATTCTCTCTCCTGTCTATTTCCCTTTGGTCAAATTTAGCTGCAAATTAGTGCAGGTTTGCTATTTGTGTATTTGCTTATTGCAGAAGCTAGCAGATAGACCCAGGCACTAAAATGTCTACTATCTAGTAATATTGCAACCAACTAAGCAAATATATGAAAAGGACTGCAGCATTTCGTAGACTTTCTAAAACTATGCTCTTCTTCTTTTACTATATTTTTCTTTAAAAAAAAATGCACAAGAATTTCAGGAAATGAAAGACAAGAACTGGCAGATTACCTGTCCTGTTCTGAAAGGACAAATGCTAATGAATACCATTAAGAAAATAGATAGACTAAACCTTATAGTTTTGACAGACAATAAATGATCAACAAGAGAGATCTTGCCATTCCTATATGGTTCAACAATCCACTGCAAAGGAGTAAACTTTGTGGATATAACCTCTACAATCATATGACAAAATCATCGTGTCAAACCATCAAGATACAACCTTCTAAAAAAAAACAAGGAAAAAAAACAATTAGCTAATTGGCAGGTCAAGATCTTGACCACTACAACTCCAATTTACAGCCAATCCTTCATGACAGACTCAAAAATAGCCATTGCAGCAAGGGAACCAGAGGCCATGGTAGAAAATGGCAGAGTTTCTGTACCCCTCAAAAGTGATCAGTGCAATACAATATAACAATAAGAAAACTCAGTTCCTCAAGCAAAACGTTTACAAGTTTATAGAACTGTCATCCTCATAAGAAAACTGACCAAGTGTAGATGTGGTCCAGTGATGTTTGCACCAAAGCAGCTTGAACATGGCCATGGTACCTGGAAAACCGGACAGGTGTTGGGCTTTCTCAAATTGCCATTCTCTTATCAGGGAGAAAATAGCTAATCTTTCTATAGAAGAAGTTTTTATCTGAATATCAACTTTTGATTCTGGGCCCGTATGGTCCCGAAGCAGATTCAGCTAGGAAGTGAATATATCTTGATGACAAGCAATCATGAAGTCAAAGATGTAATAGAGACTATTAATTGTACATTCAAAGATGAACAGCTACATTAAGGCAGTGACTTGAACAAGGACCCCATGCCAGGTTGGAAACCTGTTACTGCCTCTGTATCAGCAGTAGTTCCTGCTCCACAGCAGTAAAAATCAGGAGCCATATTATGTATTTTCTCACAATTTCTATCACTTACAGTGTTTTTGAACATGGCTCTTGTATATGCTCCAGGAATGATTCCATCCTAAGAGCACAATGTTAAAGGATTAAGTCTCTCTGTTGACTGATAATTAAGGATAGTTTTAAATCATTTATTCAGCTGAAAAATTAGGCCAAAAATCGTTGTCCTCGTCTCTGTTAGATTGGAGTCTGTGCACCTTTCTTCAACAGCGTATCATCATTTCTTTTACAAAAATCGAAGCTGAATACACCCTTTTGGAGGAGGTGCCAGAACTGTCTGTAACATCTTGAGTTCCACCATGAAAACCAATATCTGAAGCAAGCAAATAGCTAGTTTCTGTATTTTATAATTATGTCCCACCATAACATTACAATTACTAACTCCATGAAGTCAGGATGTTTGGTTTATTAAGGCACAGACAACTTTTTTCACCTCTCCCATCTCAATCAACTTATTTTTTAACATCAACATATATTAAATATAAATATTATTTTTTTATAGTGAATAATAAATAATACTAGAATAATGATACTAAACTGAATATCTAAAACTTTATGAAGTGGTATGGATATTTATATTTTTTATTATTTAATAAATAATGGATAAATATAAATAATGATTATAGTATAAATATACTAGAACCTTCATCTATTAGTATCTATTATCATTCTATTTATAAATAGTCTTTGAGGACAAAAAAAAAAGGCTTTCTCAATAAAATTAGTTTAATGACATTTCTGACCCCTGGAATTGTTCGAATAAAACATTCTACAATGAATTATTTAATAACTTACCTAGTTAGGTGTTGTTGCAAGTCCTCTTATACAAATCCGTTTTAATTTCTTAATTAATTTAAATTTAAATGAATTGAATTCATTCAGTAGTGATTTGTGGAATATTTTAAGACAATATGAATGTTATAGTATTTAATATCTTGTGTATGCATCATATTTAAATTTAAATATATTTTATGAATCCTTTGACATTGATCGGTAAGAAAATCGAACATACAATTAATTATTTTTCATAGAAATAATCTTATTAAAAGATCCCATAATTTGTTATTAAGAGTTGGTTTGGATACATAAAAGGTATAATGTTATTAAAAATTTTGAATTTGTTTTATTTAAAATTAATTTTTTTTTATATTTTTACATAATTTTCATGTGAAAAATAAATTTTAAAAACTAAAACAAAATATTATTTAAATATATTTTTAAAAAATATATTTTGAAAAGGAAAAGAAATACTATTTACATAATGTAAGAAAGAAAAAAAAGACATTACGATTGGCAGGATTTTAACCACCGATCGTGTCATGTTTGGTCACCTCCGGTCAGTCAAGCATCGAAAGTCTTTGCCTACTCGAGTATGTGCCTGCCACATATTGGTGCTAGGCGGCTGAGGACTGTCTGCCAGATGAAGAATTCATGTCTAGTGCTACGTGGGCTCTTTCTCGAGCCTACATGCCATGTGTTTTATCCAAATCTATTACCCTTCACTTATTGAACAACTATGCTATATTCATTTTGACTCTAACCTTGAAAATATCTATTAATTACATTATATTATAATTATAATTATAATTATATTATAAAAAACACTGAACAAAAATGGTGTTTTACTGTGTTTGTGCATACACCTAAAAACACTATGAACATCACTGCAGAAAACCAATACAATTCTTTATTCTTGGAGCCTGAAAAAGGTAAACTTCGGTCCTTAAGATATTTTCTTATTATTATTTGATTTTTTTTTAGTTTTACATTACGTTTCAATCATTTAACTTTATTTTCATTATATTTCAGTCTTTTAATTCTGAAAAATAAAGGAGCAAGTCATTGAAAAAGAGAGATAAGAGAAAAAGAATTTGACTAGCCATATTACAACCATAAAAAAATTTAATTTTAGTATTGATAAGTTTATTTTAGAGTGGAGAGTTTAATAATAGCGGTTTTGCCCTTTAACCATGCTAGAAAACATAGATAAAGACACATAAGTGTTTTGCATTCAATTTAATTATTAGCTTTTAGAGTGATCATAGGTGTTTAGGGATCGAAAATAAGGTTGTTGAAATTTTTATGATGCTTTAATAATATTTTCAAGTAAAAAATATTCATATTTGGTCTTTAATTATCTAAAACCTCGATTCTGATAGTTCAACCATTAGAGTTAGTGAGAAAATTATTGCAGTAGACAACGTATCATTTGCTAAAACTTTCTTTTTATTGAAATGACGATGCCTCATCCACTCAATTAACAAGAAAGAATAATGCCACGCACATGGGCTTGGCCTTGGTCAAAATGTTGCTAGAATTTTTTTTAGAGAGCGAACATATGAGTCTGGCTTTTCGGGTCTAGAAACCTTTTTTAATTTAAAATAAATATTTATTTAAATTTAAAAAATTTACAATGTTAAGATCATCCTATTATGTCATACTTTTTAAATAAGATTAGTTTTTTTTATATGGTTATATTTTTAATAATTTTATAACAATTATATATAAGCCCAATAAGCAACAAATAATTAAAAAAATGCATGAATATTCAATGATAATATATGTTAATTTTTATATGGGTTTCATGAATTGATTTTTTATTTATTTTTTATACAACCACTTAAAAATTACAAAGAAATAAATTTTTTTATTTTTGTTTGAAACTTGCTTTTTAAATAATGAAAATTTTTTATTTAGAAAAATTACTAGTAAGAAAAGACATATTTTTATATAAAAAAATTAAAGTAATAAGGAAATGAGGGTTTTTCCTAGGTTGATTAGAAATTAGGTTTTGTTATTTATTTCGATTTGGTTTTTATGAGGTTATCTTGGTCCCATAACCTGTGTTACAGGTTTTGTGAGTTAAATTGGGTAGACTCATGTCTTTTTATTGTGTCTTTTTTAGATTGAATTTTTTTTCAATTTCATCATTTAACAATGATTTTATTGAGAATTGAGCTTCATAATTTATTCAATTTGTTTTCTATAGGGTTATCTTGGTTTCATAACCTTGATCGCGGGTTTGCCAAGTTAACTCGATATTTTTTCAGTTTACTTTCTATGAGATTATTCAAGTCTCATGATCCAGGTCATTAGTTTGGTGGGTTAACCTAGGTTGATCGGATTGTTTTTTGTATTTTTTAATTGATTTTTTTCAATTTTATCCTTTAACATTTGGTTGATTAAGGATTAGGCTTCATAACTTATTTCAATTAATTTTTTATAAGGTTATCTTGGTCTCATAATCTGATTAATAGATTTGGCAGCTTAACTCGAGTTGACTTGAGTTGTTTTTTTTTCTTTTTTAATTATTTTTATGTCGAATTTCCTCCCTTTTTTTTTTGTATTTTGTTTTCAATTTCATTCTTTAACATTGTTTTTCTTTTTATTGGCTTAATTCCGACCTTATGATTAGGGTCATGGATTTTAAAAGATGACACGTGTTGACTTTGGTTTTTTAGGTATTTTTATAAAAAAAAAAAATTCAATTTCATCGTTCAACATTTTATTTTATTTTGAAATTGGTCTTCATTTGTTTTTTCACTTTTCTTTTTGTGGGGTTATCTTAATCATATGCTCATAGTTATGGGGTTAGCAAATTAACTTGTGTTAACTCAGTTTTTTTTTTTGTTTTTTTAGATTAATTTTTTTTTAGAGTTTCACCCCTTGGCATTTTTTTATTAAAAATTTTTCTTCGTTGTTTTTTGGGGCTTGTCTTCCATGCAATTAGTCTCGCTCTTATAACCTTAGATTTCAAAGATTAACATGGGTTGAGTTTGGTCTTTCATTGATTTTTTTTTAATTGATTTTTTTATTTTATCATTAAACATTTAATTTTAAAAGTGATCTTCATGCTCTTGTTTTTTTATTTTTCCTTCTATTAGGTTATTCCAATTCAGCACCGATGGTTGCGTGGTTTGTGAGTTAACTCTAAATAATCCAAATTGTTTTTCATAGCTTATTTTTAAATTATTTTTTTAGTTTCGCCTTTTAATATTGAGTTGTTTGATAGTTGAACTATAGAATTTTATTCAATTTATTTTTGTTAATGATTTTTATATATATTTTATTAACTAAGTGCAAAATCCATATTACGAGATTATGTATATTAATCTTAGCTATTTTTGGATCTAATATTAATTTATTTAATTAAATATATGTATAAGTTTTTCTATTGATGTTTTGAGAATTTTTATATAAAAAACACATTGAAAATATTTTTTTTCTGAAAAAAAATAGTATTCCATCTGCTGGGTGAAATAGGTAGTAAATACGAAGCTGTAAAGCGTGTTTGTCACGGTGGTTGGTTGTGTTTAATTCTAGTGGTTGTCTTAAATACATCTGGTTGGCGGAATCGCCAATTATTTCAATGGTAATGTACAGAAAGTCTAAGCTGTAAAGTCTAATTATTTCAATTACTTCTCTAGCTCTCTGTTCTCTTTAATTTATTGTTAAGCCTACGCAAACAAAATAAAATAAAAATGGAAACATGCTTCTGTGTAAAAAACAATGAATAATACAAGGATTGAAGGAAACATGAATTCGTAAAAAGGGAAATTCTACTTGTCAAGAAAAAGACACTGTTTTTTCCTGTAATGTTTTAGGAAACAACGTTGAATTTTCTGCAACGGTGATATAGAGTTCAACCAGATAAATGAAAACAACTTAAATATTAACAATATCTAAATGACAGGGGGGATTATTTTTTTTTTATACCTAAATTACTGTGGATGTGGATTACAACAGTAATTTATAATGATTTTTTTTAAAATTTTTTCTCTTTTCTTTTTGTTTTTCTTTTTTTTTAATTATTTTTTTTTCAACTTTCTTATTCTTTCTTTTTTTTCCAAAATTACTTTTATTGATTTTACTTTTTAAATATTGACCTGGTTAAAATTTTTGCTTTGTAATTTTTTTCTTTAAAATATTATGGATTACTACGATATTTTTCCACATAGTTTTTCTATTTTATTTCTTTATTTTTCAAAATTATATTTATCGATTTTTTTTAATATGGAGCTGATTGAGAATTTAGTTTTGTAATTTTTTTCTTTAAAACATTGTTAATTGCTACAGTGTTTCTCCGCATGGTTTTTTTATGATTTTCTCTGAAATTATCTTTTTTTATTTTATTTTTTAATATTGAGCTGGTTAAAAATTACAGTTACAATATGTGAGGAAAGCACTGTAACTTTCCATGAAAATTACTGTTGGTTGCTACATTGTTTTTTTCCATAGGGGTTTTTTCTTTTTTTTATGTTTTTCTCTAAAATTATCTTTGTCAATTTTATTTTTTAAATATTAAGCTGGTTAAGAATTGCAATTACAAATAAATACAAGTTTTTCTTCACAAAACAATATGGATTGATACCGTTTTTCCTCACAAGGTTTTTTTTTCCAGTTTCTTTTGTGTTTTCTTTTTTTGTAATATTTTTTTCCCAAAATTATCTTCGTCGATTTTATTTTTTTAATATTGAGTTAGTTAAAATTTAACTTTGTAATAAAGCTTAATCATGTGGGGAAAGCATTGTAGCTTTGCTCATAAAACATTATGGATTGCTACAGTGTCTATCCGCATGATTTTTTTTTGTTATAATTTTTTTTAAATTATCTTTTTCAATTTTATTTTTTTAATATTGAGTTGTTTCTGAATTACAATTACAAGTCATTACAAATAAGGCTAAATCATGTGGGGAAGCACTATAGCTTTCATCACAAAACACTGTGAATCGCTACAGTGTTTCCAATATGATTATTTTTCTATTTTTTGGTGTTTGTTTCGTTATTTTTTTAAATTGTTTCTATCGATTTTTTTTAATATTGAGCTGATTAAGAATTTAGCTTTGTTATTTTTTTCTTTAAAACACTGTGAATTGTTGCAGTGTTTTCCCATGTGATTTTTTTATGATCTTTTACAAAATTATCTTTGTCGATTTTTTTTTAATATTAAGTTGGTTAAGAATTATAATTACAATAAAGCTAAATCATATGAGGAAAGCTTTGTAGTTTTTTTCACAAAACACTCTGGATTGCTACAATATTTCTCTAAATGGTTTTTTAGTTTATTTTATTGGGAAAAGCGCTATAGTTTTCCTCACAAAACATTGTCAATTGCTGCAACATTTTTTCTCATGGGTTTTTTTCCTTCCAAAATTATCTTTGTTGGTTTTTTTTTTAATATAAAGTTGGTAGAGAATTTAGCTTTGTAATTTTTTTTGCTTTTTATTAACTGAAAAGCTAAATCATGTGGCGAAAGCACTGTATCTTTCCTCACAAAACACGGTAGATTGGTACAAATCATTTTGTTCAGTCTCTAAGTTTTTGATCACCAACACAACTTTTTTTTCCGTTAAGAAATATTTGCTCCAGCATACCTTTAATTTTTATTACTTATCTAGTGTTAGTTTACCATTATAACATTATCAAGTTTATTTATTTTATAAGTCCGCGGCAACACGCATTCATGATGGGGCACATTAATGGTTTCCTCCGGTTTTTTTAAAGCAGTAATATTTGTGGACATGATCTATCCATATGAATTTTGACCGGTGGCATTCATTTATGCCCAGAAATGGAGTTGTTGGCTAATAAATAAAATGAATAATTACGAAAGATATTGAACGAGCCAGCTACGAAATATCACCACTACTATTACAGTTGATGTACCAAAAATTACAACTTGTATATATATAATTGGGTAATTGGTTAATTTTTTATTTTGATAATTTGACCTATATTTTTAGTCAAGATGGTCGGATACCTACTAAAAATCTTTTTGGTGAATTTTAAGACTCTACAATGATTAAGTCAATGTCTTTTTAAAAGAAAATGCATTAATATTACATAAACATACCCTAGAAATAAATATGTAGTAGAGAATAAATTTACAAACCCTTTATTTAAAGAATTCATAGTCTATTTATAGCTCACGAGTTTTTTTATAGAAAGAATGAGCTAAAATGTAATATTTTCTGATAGTATTAAATAGGAAAAATATCCTTGACAAATATATAAATATTGATGAGAAATATCTCTGACATATATAATAAGGAAAAATATTCTTGTCATATGTATTAATAAGAGCAAATATCTCTCATATATCTATTAATATAGATACATTTATCTCTTACACAGCATTAATATTAATGAAAATATAATAAGTCATTGAAGAATTTTTATACACCTAATAAATATGGAGAGAGTGAGATTCAAAATATAGCATGTCAAGTCTACAAACTTGATAGGAGTCCTTAATTAGCAATAACTCCTACAGTTGCACGAATTAAACCAACACTTTGTTGATAACAATTAAAAACTTTCTAAAATCTCGAAGTTCCAACATTAATTGGTAATTAGGGATGATAATAACAATGAAGTTATTAGTTTGTAATAAGTCTTAAAGTTATGTACTTTTAATCAACACTTTATTGGTAGCCATTGAAGGCTTTTCTAAACCTTGAAGTTCCAAATTCAATAATAATTAGGGATGATAATGAGATGAAGTCACTGGTTTGCAATGACTCATAAAGTTGGGTTTTATATGAGGTTTTTTAGTTTTTAAATTTGGGTTTATTAATTATCATTATTGACATTATTGTTATGTATTTTATATAAAATCTTTTTTGAAATTTATTTTTACAGTCTTGAATTCATTATGCATGCTATAAGAGTCTTGGAAAAGGTTTTATCATCTTAAATTCAATATGCATAGCATTGAAATCTTAGAAAAAGTTTAACGGCTAGATTCATATCACTTGAAAGTTCTGTAGGTAAAAAAGCGCGTTACGGGAAAAAAAAAAGAGTGTATATAAAAATATCTCAAATCAAATATATATAAAAGATTGAGAATGCATTGCTTATCATAATAAGATTTAAATATTTGAAATAAAATCCAAATTCAAATTATTAAATTTAAAATGATATCAAGATTTTAATAATGATTGTAAATCTCTAAAAGGCTCGCAGACTTTACATTTGATTGGATGTTAAACAAACAGAAAATTCGGACAGAATCTCTATATCATAAATATGTTAAACAAAGAGGATGCTATTCTCATTCTTTCGGGTAAAATATTCTTAGAACGATCGTACGTATCATACGCATAGGCTGAAGTTTCATCGATGAGATATGGAAAGTGAAGCGAGAGCTAAGACAGCTCCGCATATGCAAACAAATTAAATATTGGCATTAGAGCAACATTAAACGTTCACCAACCTAGGCATCAGAGTCACCAGGAGTCCATTCTTCATGTAAAGTGTGGTTGTCATCTTTGGAGAAGCATCATGGCCTTCGACGACCTTAACTGAGTACCTCAACAGGATTGAAGCTGCCACCATTTTCATCTGCATGTATGCAAACTTCTTCCCCAGACACAACCTTGGACCGGCGTTGAACACTGCATATTTGAACTGATTTTCACTTACGAACTTTCCATCCCTAATCCACCTCTCTGGTTTGAACTCCAAGCAATTTTGCCCCCATATAGAATCCATCCTGCCCATTGAGAAGATGCAGTAGAAAACTCGAGCGCCCTTCCTAACTATGGAACCGTCAGGGAGAACATCGTCTTCTACCACTTCTTTCATTTCAGTTGGTACGGATGGATACAGCCTCAGGGATTCGGATAATGCTGCATGGAGATACACCATCTTGTTCAATTCTTCCATAGTAAAAATGATCTCATTTTTTGTCTGTGTCTCACGAAGGGACAAAATGTCATTAATCTCGCATAGAATTCTGTTTTCCACTTCTGGATTGCTGTGTACTAACCAGAAAAACCATGCCAATGCCACCGAAGTGGTGTCTCTCCCTGCTAGGATGAAATTTACACACAAATCTCTGAAATACTTATCTGGGAATTGCAGCTTCTTTCCTTGTCCAGTATATTCAATCTCAATAAGCCTGGACAAGAGATCAGATTGATGACACAGGCTACCATGCTTCCTTGCCTCATCCCTTCTACCCTTCACTGTCTTCTCAGCAAAGTCATGCACAATCCCAACTGCCTCCTTCAGTGCCTTCTCGTATCCTATTCCAAAGAACTTCATGGGCTTCCAAATGAAAGGCGGAATCAGGAACCTGAACAAAGTTAATTCTGTTGCTTTTTCAAAAGCTTTTGCGAAGGGAACTTCAGGGAAATCCAGGGCTAAGCACCCAGGATCAACGCCAAAAGCTGCAGTGCAAATGTTATCAAACGTAAACCGAAGCAGCACTTCTTGGAGATCAAAACTATCTCCTGACTTTACCAGTTTTTCTGTCAGCTTCAACAGCTTCTGGTGCAACAGATCTTGCATGGTTTGAAGCGAGTGCTCAATGAACCTGCTTGAATGCATCTCTGCTTTCACTACTTGCCTTTGTTCCCTCCACAATTCATCGTCAGCATTGAAAATACCATCTCCTAGCAAATCCCGAAACCTGTCTCTGAAGTATTTCCCTTTTGGGAAGTTCTTGAAATTCGTTTTAAGCATATACGCGACATTGGAAGGATCAGCCGTGGCGATTCCATATGCCCCTCCCATCCACATTCCTTTGTGGTGGAAAGTCCCCCCTGCTCTGCTTAAAGCTCTCGTGATGAAATTGTACATGTCGTTGATGTGGAGGAACATGGTGGGTAAGATCCCCAGCACAGGCCATAGCATAGGGCCTTTGTTGGTGAGCCTCTCATTGATACATCGGAAAACAAAGAGTCCCAACAAAGCAAGAGATGCATCCCAAAGGGATGAGTGAATGTACATCCATTGCGTTGCAGAGAACAAGAAATTTGTTGCCGTTGTTGGTTCTCTTTCCATGACGGAAACAGTGATATTTTTGCAATGAGAGGAACTATTTTTTTTAAAGGTTGAAGTAGCCTAGGGCGATGGCATTTATGTGAGCACCTGCTCACCTGCAGCAAGAGTAAAAACAATTTTTCTTTAGCTAAAACGTGAAACAATTTTTCTTTAGCTCAAACGTATTCATCCCCTAAATTTTCAAAACTCAGCTTAGTATTCACTAGATTTTATTGGTAACCCGATGTCTTGAGGTAATTTTAAAACTAATTTTTATTTAATTTGATGATAATTAAAATAAACATTTGTAAGAGTTTGCAAAATTTGAGGAGAAAATGTATTTGACAAAACACACACACACACACACACACACACACACATATATATATATATATATATATATATATATATTAACAACATTATTTTTAAATAAAAACCCAAAATAATAAGGTAGAAGAGAGAAAGTCACTAATTCTAATAATACAAAGAGAAAATCATTAATTAATATCAATTTCGACCACTAAAATAATCAATTTTGGTGTCAATAAATTTCATTTGATAAAAAAAATTTCATGAAGGTGTTCTTTCATGATCTTTAAATTGCCTAAGAGAATAGATATGAAGTTTTTAGGTTTCAAATTGATTTTTTATTTTTGGATTGATTTTTTTTTTGAGTTATTTAAAGATATAAAAGGATTTATTTAGGTCTCTATGGTTATTTTTAAGTGTTTTATGTAAAGAAAAATGATGGTTGAGAATAGATTTTCACATGCCCGAGTTTTTTTTTATTAAAGTCTAGGCATGCTAAACAACACAAGCTTACTTGTTTGGACCTATTATTAGGTACTTTGGTTTTTTTTTTTTAAATTAACTATTGGATGTTTGTTTGTTTTTTTTCAATTTCATTCTTCAACATTTAATTTTTTAGTTTTTTCTTTTGCTTTAAGAAAAATTAATCTAACTCACAACATAACACAGCCTAACAGTTTAAGTAAAATGACTACACCATGTAAAACCCTGTCCACCCACACAATTATTGGAAATGATCTCTTCTTGCAAAAACTCTTGAACTCTTCTTATTAAAGAAAGAGAGAAATTAGGAGACTTGACAATCATATTAGGTTGGTGTTAGAAATTTATTTAATTAACATAATTTAAACAAATTATGGATGAATAAGAAATTAATTTTTAAAAACCTTTGATTTTCCTACTAAAAAAACTCTTGGTTTTTCTATATTCAATTTTTTATTTATAATGGCTAATCAAATATTGATAATGATGGAATTCATTATTATTAATTCTTCAATCTTTTAACTTTTAAAATTCACTATAAAAAAAGAAGGGTGAAGGAAGAATTTTTAATATGAAATTTTCAAATTTGTTTCACTCTTTCTCACCTCACTTTTAATGGTTTCATTCGCTTTTATGCTTTGGTTTTTTCTTTAATATCCAGAGCTTAGGTTCATATATATTTGTTGAGAGATATTTTAGTTCTTTTATTTTAATTCAAAGATCTTGTTTAAAAGCAAGGTGGTGTTATTGAAATCCTGAAAAATATATTACAAACATCCTAGTTGCACAAGTGATGAGCAATAAAGTTTTAAAGACAAAGAATTCATCCTTGATAGCGACAAAAGTTTCATTCTTTTAAAGTACTTCAACAAGTAAGTATCATTTTTGTTTTAATTTAAGCATTGTTATTTTTATTATTAGTATGCAAGCTAAGACTTTAATCTTATACATATTGCAAGTTTGAATGTATGCTTAGTATACATGTTTTTAATGATTTTTATTATATTTATGTTGAAATCATGTTTATCTTAAATTTTATTTTTGCATATTTATAGATTTTTTATGTTATGCATGTTCTTTTATGATAAAATAAATATCTTTACTTATTAATATAATATACAACATTTTTATTATAGTTTGGACTTGGGAGGGAAGGGTCGACTCACATTAAACATTTGTACCAACTTCAAACTCATTTGGCTTCACTTAAAAGAAAATAAGTTAATATAGTAAAAGTTCTTATATTATCACAAAATTAAGAAATACCCAATATATATATACCCATTAAGTTCGTCATAAAATGAAAAATAAAAGTAATTAATATACAAATCTTTTACAATTAACACGCATGTGCTATCACAACAAAATATCCCACCATCATTCACTTGGGTAGTTAGGACTTAGGAGCCCCATCTCTGAAAAAATAGTATCCATGGACCATATATATATATATATATATATAGTGAAAATGATGGTGATTCATGGAGTAAGTACTGTACCCTAGCTGCATTGAATTATTAACAATGGTTCCCCGAAAATGATAGTAAAAATGCATTTTCTTTTCAATTCCACACCTAGACATTTATTTTCAAAATAAATGTTTTTTTATTGATAATTTTTTCTCAATTTCATCCCTCAATATTTGTTTGATTAAAAATTTTACTTCTTTATTTTTTCAAGTTTACCTTTAATGACGACACCTCAGTCTTATAATCTGGATAATAGATTTGAAAGATTAGCTCGAGTCAACTTTTGTTTTTTTAAAAATATTTTTTAATATACTTTTTTGCCAGTGTTTTTTTCGCTTTTCTATTTATAAGGACTTTCTAATTTCATGTTGTAAGTCATATGTTTGATTTATTTACTCGGGTTCGCTCCAGAATTTCTTTTGTTATCTTTTTATTTTTGCTTTAATAAGTTTTCTAAATTTATATCTTTAAAATTTCACCCCATGTGATTTTTTTAATCTTTGAAATTTGGGCTTTATTATTTTAATTAATATTTATTTTATTTGAAATAATTTTTTATTTTTTTCATTAAATTGCATCATCTTCCTTGGGTTTTTCCTGTTAAATTTTATCCTCGTTCTATTTGTTGCTTTTACAAGTTTTTTTATTAAAACTTTTCTATCGATCTCATCCTTTGAAATTAAGTTGGTTGAAAATTATACTTCTTGATTAAATCTAGGAAACAAATTTCACAAGATACGACTTTTAGAAATTAGATCAGGTTTAAGAAGTTTGTCTTGTTTTTTTTCCTTTTTCTAAATTGATGCTGTCTTTTTTATCCTCTTTTTTAACTTTTGTTATTTTTTCTGTCTAATTCTCTTTTCTTAACTTTTTTTTTTGTTATTTTTTTTCGGTTTGATTCTATTGGATTAGCCCTTAACAATGTTTTTCTATTTCACCCCCACCATTTTTTAATATATAAATAATATATCATATTACAAAAGATTTTCAATTTCACCCCCCTATGATTTTTTAATCTTTCAAGGTTGGTCCTAATTCTTTTAATTGTAATTTTTTTGTTAGCGATAATTGTTTCTTTTTTTTTTCATCCTCATCGGGTTTTTTCTTGTCATATTTTAGCCCCATTTTTTTTGTTGTTCTTTTTCTTTTGCAAGTTTTTTATTAATAGTTTTTTCAACGATTACATTCTTCAAAATTAAATTGGATAACATCTAAATTTCTTAAATGAACTTGGGTCCATAAGTTACACTACCAGAAATTCGCTAAATAACAACGGATTTACCAACGGAATATTTCTGTCGGTAATTTGAGGTCGAAATTACCGACGGACAATATTCCGTTCGAAATTCAGTCGGTAACTATCGACGAATAATTTCCGTCAGTAGTTACCGACTGATTTACGGACGGAAACATTTCCATCGTAAAAAAAATAGGTCGCTGACGTGGAGGTTTTGGCGAGTTATTTTTTCAGACGGAATCACCGACAAATTCAAAAAGACAGCCCGTACAGCGACCGCCGTTTATATTGCTGACGGAATCACCGACGGATTTGAAATGGCAGATCTATATGGTGACGTGTTGATTGTTCCGTCAGAATCATCGATGGTTTCACCGACGGACAGATATTCCGTCGGTGAAATCATCGGTAAAAGTTAATACATGTCCACTCCACCGACCCTCTTCTCCCATATTTCTCCTTCTTCTTCCTAATCCCAACTCTCCCCATCTGCAAACAACCAGCCCCCCTCCCCCCCAAACAACCAGCCCCCCTCCCCCCCAAACAAAAATCTCCCTCATATCAGCACAACAAGTTATATTTCTTGAAGTTTTGTGGTCACAACATCCGTGTTCTGATTTACCGAAGGATTTTATCAATTTTTGTAAGTAATTCTTTCTTTTTTAATTTTAACATTTAATTAAATGTTAATTTTATCGTTTTTTTTTGTATATGTATTTTGTTAGTAAATGTACATGTTTTATTGTTATTTCTCAAACAAACTTGTAGTATATGAATGTATAATTCTATACCTGTTATGGTTTGTTTTAGATTTTGTAAGATTGTATTTGTTTGTAAACTGTTAAAACTTGATGGGACTACCGAAGTACATGTGCTGTTTTGAAATAATTAATAGCTTACTTAATGGGTCCGTTTAAAGTTTTGTCAATGGTATTGCGGAGTGGTAATTTTTCTAAATTTATATATTTTAAGTTGTTTCGACGTTGATAAATGATAATGAATATTTAATATTTATGAGAAGTTGTGATTGGTTTGTTAGATAATCTCGAGGTAAAGTAATATTTTTACAAGTTTATTTACCTAACTTAGTTAATTAATACATTATGTCATCATGATTTTATAGAGGTTCGATATAAATCATGGATGATCGTTCATGGATATATCGAGATTCACCCCAAGGATTACGGAGGATGGATTATTGTAACGGGGTTCAGGGTTTTATTAATTTCGCAACATCTATTCCTAGAAATTTTACTGGAGGCGGTATTAGGTGTCCATGCAGGAAGTGTCAAAATAAAAAGTATCTGCATCCAGATGTTGTAATGATGCTTCTTCTACACAAAGGGTTTATGAAGAATTACCAGTGTTGGTATACACATGGAGAAGTATTTGTTAGCGAGAGTGAGAGGAGAATGAAAGAAACGGTGGTTGGGTCTCCTTCTAGTGCTAGCAACGTGCATGAAGCAGCAAATGACAACACCAATCCTTACAGAAATATGGTTATGGATGCAATGAGAATAAATCAAGGTAATGTCAGTCAATGTCCAATCGTAGAAGAAGAACCTAATAGAGATGCAGCTAGGTTTTTTGATTTGTTGAAAGATTCTAACGAACCATTATGGGATGGCTGCACGAACCACAGTAAATTATCGACCGTAGCACAGGTGTTCACCATCAAGTCAGATCACGGGTTGAGTGAGGTCAGGTATGACAAGATTATTGAATGGGCAAGAAGCATTTTACCTGAAGGGAACAGGCTGAAAGAGAACTTCTATGTTGCGGAATCCATGATGAAACCCCTCGGTTTAGGATACCAAAAAATTGACATGTGCCCTAACTTCTGCATGTTATACTACCTTGAAAATGCTGAGATGACCGAGTGTATGACATGCGGGCATTCCCTTTACAAACCTAGAACTGGCAGGGGAAAGACTCTAGTGGCATATAAAAAACTTAGATACTTCCCGATCACACCTAGACTGCAGAGGTTATTCATGTCACCAAGGACTGCTGAGCACATGACATGGCACCAAGCACACCATGCGGTTGATGGAGTGATGGTTCATCCTTCTAACAGCGAAGCATGGAAACGCTTTAACAGTGTTCATCCTCACTTTTCGTAAAGCAATGTCAACAAGTTTATTACACATACAGCCCTTCATTTAGAAAGGATCGATCAAGAGTGGAATGGTTGTCCATTTTAAAAACGAAACCCCGGGGTCATGTCGAGGTTGTTCAGGATGAGAACGAAGACACAAGTGTGCGAGATGGAGTCTTTCAAGTTAGTTAGGTGGTTGAACCATATTGAGTTGCTCCTTCAATTGAATTGGAAGAAAATTTAAATTTTCATGTTTTCGATGATAGTCTTGTTGATGTTGACGCAGAGGAGTTGAATTTTGTTTTGAGCTCTAGCGGACAAGCAAATATCGATGAAGAAGATGATATTCATATTGAAGATTGTGATGAAGGTGATGATAATTCAATTGATGACGAAGAAGAAGAAAATTCTGACTAACTACCAAAATGAAGCCCTATGTAAAACCTTTTTTTTTCATGTAATTTAGATTATGGATGATATATTTTGAAACACAAAATATTTATTACTTGAAATAATTAGTTGAAATGCCACAATTATGAAATAATTACTGGAAATAATTATTGATCATGGATGATATATTTTGTAAAATGAAATAATTACTTGAAATGCCATCACAATATCACTGACGGCCTTAAGTCCGTCGGAATTTCACAGAGAGTTCGAAAATAATTACTTGAAATGCCATCACATCACCGACAGCCGTAAGTCCGTCAGCATTTCACAGAGAGTTCAAAAATAATTATTTGAAATGCCACATTCACCGATGTCCATACCGACGAATTTATATCAGTCGGTACGTTGTCGGCGGGTCAATTTTACCGATAAAATTCCTGACAGACCGCGCAAATTTTAAAGGGTTGTGCATTAAATGCATCTCTGACTGCGTCATATTGCCGACGGATTTACCGACGGACCATGAAAAATATGGAGGGTCATTGAAAATTTGGGTGCGAAATTCAAAATTTACCAACGGATTTTTAACACCTCACCGACGGAATAAATTAAAATAATAATTAATTTTATATCCGTCGGTGAATCCGTCGGTAAAACTGCAATATAAGTTCCAGCGACCGCCCCTTCAGTTCATTTTTTCTTCTCCTCAGTTTTTCAACTTAAATTTCGATTCTTTTCCTCTCCGTTCTTCAAAACTGACACTTCAATTTCAATTTTGTGAATCTTCATCATCTTCATCAGTTTAAAAGGTATGTGGTTCTTCTATTTCATTTTACTTTAAGGGTTTTTTTTGCTATTTTTTTTTGTTATGTTTTTTGTTTTGGTGTATTTTTTGTAATGTAGATAAAGTCTATAGTTATTTTTTTGCATAATTCATTGCTAAAGTCTATACTTTTTTTTTAATTTATTGAATATTTTTTATTGTTGTATTGGCATAATTATTATTAGTTAATTTATTGAATATTTATTGTTAATGTTGAATTTACAATAGAATTAGTAATTGAATATGTTGGAATAATTATTAATTTTACTCTATTATTGCATGCTTTGTGTTAATTTTTTCCATTTATTTTGATTGTTATTCTATAGTTTTTTTTTTAATTTATTGTTTTGTTGTATTGGCATAATTATTGAATAATTTGTTGAATTGTAATGCTTAAAGTTGAATTTACCTTAGGATTAGTAATTGTAGTATATATTGGGTAAATTAGTTGTGGCTATTGTTAAGATGTGCAGGTTTGTGGATTTGGGTAGTATCTGGTATAGGGGAGGTGCTGTTGAATTTTTTTTACATTTGAATTTAATTATATAATTATTTGTATAAAATTGTGTAGATGCGTAGAACGAAAACCAGAGCTGGTCGCTCAAGTATAGTCGTAGCTAGTTCGTCTAGCAGCGAGGATGATATTTTCTTAGGTGCCTCTCAAGAAGAGGCACCTACACCATTTGCGCCGTCAACCGATGCTGCCTCTTCCAGCGGTACTTCACAGCACAAAGGCGACGTGCCTTCGCAGCGGAATCAATTTACCCTCAAGTACGAGGCACAGTGGAAGAACGACCTTTCAATGTAAGTTTGTTAAGGTTTTAGTTTTTTTTAAAAAAAATATTACAACATAATTTATGAAGTAATCACTATTGAATTTATTTCATTTATTTTCAGGTTCACAAACATTGAAGCCGCCCGAGTAATATCATCGGCGTTTAAATCATCGATTGAGATTCCATTATTTCAATGGAGTCAGATATCCAAGCATCCTGAATGGATGCCTCAAATCAATGCATGGTTTAACAGGTTTGAGGTTGGTATTAATTTATAATTTTCAGCTTATTAATATAATTGTAAATAAATTATTATTTTTATTTAAACTTGTTTATTTATACACAGCACAAATTCTGCTGGGGCAGTGAGCATAACACTGTTGTGAGGAGGGTGTGGGAAAATCACGCAGCAACTAGGTAAGATCGAAAACAATACAAGATTTTTTTTAGACAAAAATTTATGTTTTGAAATGTAATTTTTGGTTGCGTGAAGTAGGTTGCGTGATTTTTGGTATGAAACACAAAAAAAGGCAAAAAAAACCGCGAGGGATAGGGGTTTTCAAGGCTGGAACGATGTTGCGGTTTGGAGGGATTTCAAACCGATATACATCCCGGAAGATATATGGCCGCACTATCTTGAGCACATGACGTCTGAGCGGTTCACACGACGCTCACAATTCGGTGCTGGCAACTAGAATCGGCCAATTCATGGCGGGGTGACAACGCACACAGGCGGCTCCGTTCCGTTTGCTGCACATGCAAAACGGATGGTAAGATTAATTTAAATGAAATATATCGTTAAATTCAGTTATTGTTAATATATTTTTTTTCATTATAGGTAGCGTCTCTTCGACATGAGCCGAGCTCGATGGAGCTGTTTGTGGAGACGCACGTGCGGAGTCAAGACCGCCAGAAGGGGGCGCAACAGTTCGTTGATAACCGTGCTCAACATTTCATGGTATGTTTGTTCAACCGTTTTATTTTGTAAGTTATTATGTAAGTTATTATGTTTATTGTATTGAATATGATGATTACTTCTTCTTTTTTCAGGAGACCTATAATAATCGGTTGAGAGAGAGAGATACGGGGACAATATTTTGACCCATCCGGAATTCGATCCGGATTTGTGGATGGAGGTTGGCTCGTCAGGTGGACCCGATAAAAATCGGGTTTACGGGCTCTCTAACACTACGGCCAACAACTTGCAATCGACCCGTAGTGTTTCAACTGTTGGGAGCTCCCAATCAATATCGAGCTCCCAATCTAAGGAGTTCGTGGCCTTGCAGCAACACACGGCTCAGCTCACCGAGAAATACGATAACCTATCAGCGGAGTACGCACAACTCAAAGCGTCTCATGCACAACAAAAAGCGGAACAAAAAGCGGAGTCTGAGCAAATCAAAGCATCTCAATCACAACAAAAAGCGGAGTATGAACAACAAAAAGCGGCTTATGAACAGCTTCGCGAAATGATTATGAACATGGCAAATAGTGGAACATGTGCGCCTAATCTTTTTTGGCCGTATAACCACCAGCCTCCTCCAAGTCTCCTCCTCCTCTACCAGCTCCACCTTTATATTAATTTGTAATAAACATTATTTACCTTTAAAACTTCATTTAATATTTTTCTTGAAACAAATTCAGTTTGTAATGAATATTATTTAACTTTGTTTTTTTATGTTTAATATAAATTTTATTTGCATAATTGGTTTGTATTACAATTAATTTGTATAGTTTTATATTATATATCCTAAATAATTTTTTAAAAACAAATTCAGAAAAAAACTATTACCAAGGATTTTACCGACAGATTAATTCGGTCGGTATTTACAGACGGATATATTCGGTCGGTATTTCATACACTCACCGATAGATTTACCGACGATTAGTTTCCGTCGGTCAATCATAATATCACCGACGGCATACAAATCTATCGGTATATTTCAAACGGGAATCTTTTTTTTTGCGCGCAAATTCCGTCTGTAAAACCATCGGCAAATGATTTTTTTGTTTTTCCGACCGATATAGCGATGGAAAGGGGAATCACCGACGAAAGGAAAGCCAACGGACGAAATCCGTCAGTGATGACATCGGTAAAAAAATCACCGACGAACTTCTAATCACACTCCGACAAAACTTTTCCATCGGCAAAACTGTGAAATCTTGTAGTGTTAATGAGTTGTAATTTTTTAGATTGGACTAGATTTAAGAGGTTCATCTAAGTTTACTTGGTTTTTTTCTCTTTTTTTTAAGCTGATGTTTTCTATTTTTTTTAATTGTAACTCTTTTTTTTTCTCAGTTTTCCTTTAGTTAGGTTAGCATCGAGTTATTTGATAATCCAAATAGGTTTAGGTGTGGTTCTTCTTATTTTTTTGTCTGTTTATTTACTATTGTTGTTTTTTTTAAAATATTTAAATTGACAATTTAACCAATAACTTAGGGGTTGAATTTTTTTAACTTATCACTTTTTTACATTAAAAAAAATTGTTTGGCCTACAGCAACACACGGACAACATATCTAGTATAAACTAAAATAGTTATGGGTTTCACTACAGCTAAAGTGAAAACTCTATAAATTGCATTGTTTTACTATAGTATAATCTGATTTATTTCAAAAAATTCAATTTAATTCTTGAAATTTCTTTTATATTAATGTGTTCTTGTAGTTTTTAGCTCTTTTGTTTCATTCCTAAAATTTTAATTTTTAACATTTTATTCCCTGAATATTGAGAAGATGAAGAGAAAGTCACTAGAAAATAAAGAGAAAGATTTTAGTTAGCCACAAAAAAAATCCAATCTTGATGTAAAAACTATAACATTTTATTCCTTTTTTTTTATACATCCATGTAAAAAGTATTGAGACATGAATTTTTTACTCTCTTTTTTTTTAAGCTTTCTTTTCACATCATGATATATTTTTTTTTAATCTTGCTTTCGGAAAAAAAAACATGTTTTCATTAAAAAAAATGAATAAAAAAAGCAAATCTTGACCTAAAAAAAATATTTTTTTTACTTGAGAATTTAAAATATTAGAATTCTTATCAATATTTATTTTGATTATCATAAAATTAAATAAAAACAGGTCTCAAATACAGCCAAGACATGGAGCATTTAAGGAAGCAAAAACACAATAAATACTTAAATAATTTCACAAATTGACTGAGGCACCTCATTCTAAGTACAAATTATGCCATAGCATTAAAAAAAAAAAAAAACAGTAGAATGATGAAGCAAAGAAGTAACTAAAATTTACTCCAGCAATTTTGGTTGATTAGTTATGTATTTAATGAAACAAGGTTTGATTATAGTATTTAATGATAGAGGAGTTGCTTTTATAGTATTTTATACCCATTTGCCATGAACTCGCACGTGCTATCGCATCAAAATTGTCCACCACCACCATTCACTTCGTTAGCTAGGAGCAGTTAGCTAAGCAATTAACAATGCTGGGGTGCCGTACGGTGGTCCAATGGAAGTCCGGTGGGGACAAAAATACTCTGATGGACGGGACACTTGATTATGCCGACGGCCATGAATTTAATTAACTACCAACTCCATCACTCTTTAGAGAGCTCTTAATTTAGAGAAAAACTCGTCTTAAAAGATCATTACTTGCCCATTAACCTATAGCAGAGTTAGCATCTACCAGCCCTTGATGCCCGTGCTACGTAGATGTGAGGAGGACTCTTTTTTTTTTTATATATATATATATATAGAATAATGTATAAAGTATTGAAATAAAATAAAACATATTAAAAACTAATTACGATAAATATGTAATAGCACTAATTGGAGTTAAGCTAATATGGTATACTTTGTCAAACCCCGCGGTATAGATTATATAACTGAAATAACTCAATAAAAAAATAAAAAAACATTATTAAGCTTTTCAAAAAAAAATATTAACTTTTTAAACATATGACTCAACTCATTAAACTCGAAACATCCATTCTAGGAAAATCATGAAATTTAATTTTTAATAAATTAAATATTAAATAATAAAATTAAACAAAATTCAATCATACAACAGAATTTAAAAAAAATAGCAATTTAAATAATGAGGATCAAAATCACTATTATTATTAATATTAATAAGTAATATTATCATTATTACTACTATTATTTTTTTATCATTATTAAAATTATTATTATTTTTATTACTATTATCATCATCACCACCATACCATTATTATTATCATTATTATCATCATCATTACAATTACTGTTACTATTATTGTTATTATCTTTTTCATCACCATCAGTATTAATACTATCATTATTATTACTAATATCATGTAACCATCATTATTACTACTACTATTATTAAAATCATCATTATTTTTATTACTATTATTATTATCACCACTATCACCATTATCATCATCATCATCATCATCATCATCACAATTACTATTACTATTATTGTTATTATCTTTCTCACCACCATCAGTATTAATACTATCATTATTACTAATATCATTTAACCATCATTTTTATTATTATTACCATTATCATTACAATTACATCTATTATTATACTTACCAATTAATACTAATTATTTTATTATCAAACTAGTCACACTATTATTATTATAACAAACTAGTACTATTACTGCTATTATGACCATTATCATTACTATTAATATTATTATAAATATTATTATCATCATTGTGACTACCACTATCGTCGCTACTGCCACCACCATCATTATTATCACTACCTCTACCACGACTATTACTACTACCACCACCACCACCACTATTATTATTATTATTATTATTATATCATCATCGTTGTTGTTGTTGTTGTTGTTAATATTTCCATCACTATATATTATTACTATTATTATTGTTGTTGGAAAAATAAAAGCCATGAACTTGATTTGAAGAATAAAATTGAAAACTATAAAAACTTTAACAAAAGAGCCAAGAAAAACAATAAAAAAAAATCAAAAGAAGAGGGACCAAATTAAATTCATTATTATCATTGAAAAAACAAAAACTATAAAGGATAAAATTGTAGCCATAAAAACTTTGACAAAAGGGTAAAGGAAAAAAAATAAAAAATTAAAAGTAAAAGGACTAAATTGAAAAGCATTATCTATACAAATTAAAAATGAATGGTTAAATTGAAAAAAAAAACTTTAACAAAAAGAAAAATAAAAAAATACAGAAATCTAAATTAAAAAGGATTAAAAAAAGTAATAAAAAAAGAACAAAAAAGTATAAGAGGAGCTACAGTGAATCACATATCTCTGTTAGATTATTTGTTACATCTCCTTACCCTTTCGAGGTATCGAAGGAGTCATATGGCCCTCCCAAAATTCCAGTCTTTACAATATATTTTTCATATTGATCATTACAATTTTCTAATTTCGCTCCTCCAAGAAAAAAAAAAATTGTTTCTAACTTAGTCTCCCAGCAAATTAATCTGCAGCCTCTGTCCCTCATTCGATCATTACTTCGTGACCACCGCATGAGGAGTGAGGTATAAACTAAACTAGAGTCTAGAGGACACTTGAAATTTATAAGATATTGCTCTTCCATGCCCCGTTTTGCTAATATATTATAGAAATTGAAGAATTTTAGTTTTAGAAGATCAACATTTGACTGGAGATTTTTAATTTTTAATTTTTGACAAAATCCAAATAAAAAATTCATTGTCTTGCATGATGGATAAAGAAATTAAAGAAGGGTTTCGAGGTAATTCCATGGCATAATTACTTTAAAAGTCATTGCTATTCATAAGATATTTACGCCCCGTTTATTTGCTGGAAAGTAGTTTTTTTTTAAAAGTGAATTATTTTCTGATGTTTGGTAGTGTAATGGAAAATAAATTGGAAAACACTTTCCAGTATTTGGTTATGTCATGGAAAATGAGCTGGAAAATAACTTATTAATGTTTTATTTTTCTCAAGTTTATTAAAATAATGAGGAACAAATCTTACAAATTAAAAGGTTGAATGAGAATAAAATTGAAAAAAAATAATTTCATAAATTATCTCAAATAAAATAAGTAATAATCAAAATAATAGAGATCAAATCTAGAAAATAAAAAAAATAAAAGATGAAGAAATTAAAATAATAATAAGTAACATTTCATAAATTATTTCAAATAAAACAAGTAACAATCAAAAGAATAAGGATCAAATTTGATAGATAAAAAATTTCAATAAAAAAATGATAAGGAAAAAGCAAATAACAATTACAAAAATTAGTACCAAAGTTAATATAAAAATTAAATTTTAAGAGATGAAATTGAAAAATAAATATTCAAAACAAAATATATATATATATATATATATATATAGCAATCAAAAGTTTGAGGATCAAATTTGATATAATCAGCAAATAATATGACATTTCTAAATTTATCATAACTTTCGAAAAGTGTTTTCCGTCCAAATTTTTCAGAAAAAACACTTTACTGGAAATCAAGTCAAATTTTTCTTTGACTAGAAAGTGTTTTTCATTGACCAACTTTTCTAACGACAAACAAACATTGGAAAGTTTAGAAAGTGATTTCTTGGAAACCACTTTCAAGGAAACAAACATGGCACCTTAAGAGGGAGTTTTTTTCCATCTTCAAGGGCATTCTAGATATTTCACTCCATCCTTAATTTTCTTCTTGCATTTCGATATCTAGAGTTCATTTTCTATTACCATAATAGACAACAAAGACATTTGATTTCAAAACTTTAATTTAAATCTATGTTTTATAATATATTCTAATGGAATAAAAATCATTAAATTTTTTTTTTGTTTTTATTTAAAATTATTTTTATACTTTTGGATCATTTTGATGTACTAATATTAAAAAATAATTTTTTAAAAAATATTATTTTAATATATTCCTAAACAAAATATATTTTAAAAAACAACTGTTATTACATTTTGTAACAGGCTCTAATTAAAACATTAGTACAACGTAATATCAAATATTCACATTTAATATATATCAAATATAATTAAGTAGTCCTGGTTTTCTGTTTAAAATTTTTTACCTTTCATATCTAGTTTTCTCATCTTGCCTACTTCTTTTTAGTTTTCTATACTTTTCAGACAATAAATTGAAAAGTAACATAAAATTGATAAAAAGGACTAACATGCAAACAAATCAAAACCATATGGGGATTAAATATAAAACTTTTGAAGCCATAAGGACTAACATATTAGTTTCTTTAAGCTACAAGGACTAAGCTATAGTTAACTCTGTTTCCCATGCATAATTCCTTCTTCTTTTTTCCTTGCATCCTTTTCAAGTTATGGCAGCCAAATGACTTCCGATCGACATTATGTTTTCTGTAATCAGAAGTCCATCGTTGATAGCCATATTCCTCTGAGACTGACCATGTGATTGCATCAACCACCGTGTAGCTTTGTCGTTACTTTTATTTTCTTCCCTGAACCCTTTTTTTCCATCCCTGGAAAAAGAAGCAAATAAAGATGAAGCATAATTCCTTTGATCTTTTTCTTTTGTTGCTATTTTTCCCTTTGTCAATGAAAGCCAAGACATGCAGTATGCAGTCAAACTGATTCTCTAATGTATCGATCATTAAAGAAACAATTAAAGAATATTTGAAGTTATAGCACATGCTTTTATAATTCATCTTTTTTGTCGAATACTTTTTGTCAGTGAAGCTTTGTTTTTTTTTGTGTGTGTGTGTGCAGGAAAAACCTTGAAAATAAAGAGATTAGCTGAATTTATATGTATTATTAATGAATTTGTGCGACTCTTGTTCTAGTATTGCATGCTTTTGTCCCTTGTAAGTAAACTATATGGAAAAAGTGAAAAAGGAAGGTCCTGAACTTGATTCCTGCAAACAGTGAAGAAATCTTTGAGCAAGAAATGCTTCCTTTAGTGGTCTCCAAGGAAATCTTTAAACAAGAGATTAGCTGTAGCCTGATCCTTCTTTCGGATATGGCCTAATTATGCAAATTGTTCTCGTTTACTCAACGTGAACCCGTATTTGTCACCTAATTGTTCTATAATTATAAGATCATGCAACCACATGTTGCATGTCTTAACCTACGCGCACTTAGCCTTCAAGTCACAATCACTTAGGCCATGAACTTGTTTGGAAATGACTGTTCTTCCCAGCATTCTTCGATGCCTTCAGAAGATGATATTCTGATAAAGAAACTCCTGTTGACACATGATCCTGATGGTCGTCGCCTAGATTCCGAGCTACTGCTTCGTGCAATGGAGAATGTCCTGTGTTATGCTGCTGCATCCCAAGTACTACACTTTTAAGCGGTTTTTTTCCTTTCATTTTCACCCTACTATGGTTTAGAAACTAGTACAATTGATTTTCAGAGATCTATGAGGCAATATTTGGATGAAGACATATCATATTTTCTCAAACAAACAAAAAAGAAAACGAAAACGAAAAGAAAGTTTTTCTTGTTTTCTTGGGGGCAGGTTTTGGTTATCTCCATGGAAAGTGATTCAAAGGTGCCTGACAGAATGAGCACTAGGAAATTGACATCTTATTTCTGAGTGCAGCATATTCACCATTATGCCTGGCAGTAGAAGACTAATCATGAAAGATTGTGTTTCAACAGTTTATTTATCATAATCAACATCTAGCATTCAACTTTATCGCATGAAAGATTTGATTTTTGTTGGATTTCACTTGTGGCGTTCAGATTTTCTCCCCACAGCAACGCTACTGTCACCGACATGTATACCATTAGCAGAGTTAACCGGCATTTTGAACATTAATTCAAATTAAGTTCCGCTTTCAGGTCTGTGGTTTTCATATTGATGCAATTGCAAAGGATGATGTAAGCGACATTGAAGTGGTTGGATCACAAGAAACACTGGCACAGATCATCGACAGAATTAAGATTGAGGTAATTATTTCCCCACACCAATTTTCTTTCCTTCAAACATGCAAGTAAACCGACATTTTGACACTTCCTTTTTTTCCTATTCGTTATTGAAGATGCTTCGCAAACATTCTGGCAAGGAAAACCTGCACACGAGAACGATGATCTTGTTTGATGTGCTTGGAAATTATAGATGGGATGTCAAGGCGGTATTAACACTTGCGGCCTTTGCAACAACCTACGGTGAATTTTGCATCATAATGCAGGAATACCCTTATAACCCCTTGGCAGTATCAGTCGCCATGCTGAAGCACCTACCTCTCAACTTATGGCCATTGAAGCCCCAATTCAAGGCCTTGAGCTTCTTAGTCAGGACAATGATTGATGTTACCAAGTGCATAATAAAGTTTGAAGGGCTTCCCTTTAGATATGCACAGCTGGATGATGAAACAATGGTCATTGCAAAGTCTTGCATCTATGTAGCTGTTTACTGGGTCACAAGAAGCACAGTGGCATGCACTTCTCAAATCAGAGACTTGAAAGCCATGAAGCCTGAGCAAGTGCATGTTCCTTCCCTTTAGTCTGGATTTAATATGTATCCTTTTATTTTATTTATAATTAATAATAAGCATTGATATGTATCGTTATGTCAATGTTAAAATGGATTCAATCTATTGTCCATTCCCAATTACATTTCTTTCTGTACAATTTAGGATAAAACTGGTGTAAATTAAATTATGTTCATATATGAAAAGATAGAGATCATTTACAGAGTTTCTACTATTATAACATTAATAACACACAGATTTTCTTTTCAGGTGGTCACATTCAACATTGATTGCAGCATGGGAGCTCTCAAGTCTGGCTTATAAGTTGAGCAGCATATGCAGTCACCTCAGGCGGCAGGTGGATTTGTGTCATCAACAAATGGGTACCTGCTTTCTTTCTCGGGAAAGATTTGGAAACCTATTTCCGAGTGAATGTGAAATCCATTATGAATTATTTTGACACCTCATCTTTTTGCACAACTTGCAGAGGAAAAGATGCATCAGAAGCTATTAAAAGTTTTCCAGGAGGTCCATCCTGATAACCAAGATGTCCTAGGAATATTATTGGCTGCAAAGGATGAGTTACCACTCAAGAATTCCTCCACACGAGACAAGGTAATTACTGTTTTTACTAATAGTGTCTTCTTCGTCTGGCAACCCAACATCCACGCAAGAAGGGGAAAAACAGAGAGAAAGAGAGAGTGAGCTAGCCATGATGCTTAACGACACTTGATTCATGTAGTCTAAATGCTTTCTGGTTCTAAAAATGTGAAGAAGAAAAAAAGGTAAAAAGTTCATGGATTTGATTTTCGTTCTATCCACAACATTGCATCTGATACGATTTTCTTTGAGTTCATTTACAGCTAGGTGTATCTGAAATGAAGGGCAAGGTAGTTTTACTTTTGGTATCAAAGGCAGAACTCCTTCCACAAGAGGGATTGCTTCTGCTGCTTGATAGAACATATGATCATCCTTACCACAAGAAGTTAGAGGGAAGTTATGAAATTGTTTGGATCTCAATTTCTGATACATGGACTGATGCTGAAAGGGACATATTCGATTTTTTGTCAAACTCTTTGCCATGGTACTCAGTCCGGCGACCGTGGGTGCTCCACTCAGCTGTTGTGAACTACATAAAACAAGAATGGGACTACAAAAATGTCCCTCTTATTGTGGTATTGGATTCAAAAGGAATGGTCAGAAAATCAAATGCAATGGATATGGTGTTCATCTGGGGTGCCACAGCATACCCCTTCTCAACTTCGAAAGAAAAGGAACTCTGGGACGAAGAGAATTGGACCCTGAAACTTTTGCTTGATGAAATTGACCCTCTATTAACAACCTGGGTATGATACTAGCATCTTCAATATGGTTGCATGCTTAAGGAATTACTTTTATCGCTTTTGCACTCATTACATTGCATTGATCTCAGGTAGAAGAAGGCAGAAATATTTGCATTTATGGAAGTGACAACCTAGACTGGATTAGGGAATTCAATGCCACGTGTAAGGTGATCAGAAATGCTGGTGTGCAGCTTGAAATGGTGTATGTTGGCTGCAAAGACCTTGGCGAACAAGTAAGACGCCTGTTAGCTATTATCGATGAAGAACTGCACAGAAGTTCATTCTCTTTCACAAAACTTCATTTCTTTTGGCTTCGGTTGGAGAGTATCAGAAGATCAAAACTCCAACTGGGACAATCAATCCATTCTGATGATCATATCTTGAAAGAGGTGTCAGCATTACTAGATACGGCCAACGAAGGGTGGGCCATAATCGGAAGAGGGAATACGGCAGACATTGTAAAACTTTCAGCTAGTGAAGCAATAAAATGGTTGGACAGGTTTCCAGAATGGGAAGAAAATGTGGCAAAGTTAGGATTCGTGTCAGCACTTAGAGCTGCCATCGATCCACCTCCTCCTCCTCTAGGGCCTTGCAATCATTCGGAAGTTGTTCCTTATGCAGAAGGGCTAACAGAAGAAACTGTACTGTGTGAGAAGTGTAAGCATCCCATGAAGAAGAACGTTGTTTATGAGTGAAATATCGATATGTACTGAGCAAACAAACATCAAGCTATTTATTTGATTATCGCTGTTAAACAGAATGCCTGACAATTTATTATGATCATCTAATTACAGATTGATGCAACTTTATTTTACAGTGCACTTGATCATGTTCTTAATTAGTAAACAATACAGTAACTATATCCTTGCTTGTTCTGTTAATTCTCGGCGATCTGTATAAAGATAAAGAGCACAAAAATAAGGTTGAAAAGGCGGCCTTCTACAAGGTGCAGCTATTGATCCTCTGGATATAGGCCCATTGATAAAATAAGTAGAAAGAGGACAGCAAAGAAAGAACCTAGAATCTCCCATCACAAATAAAATAAAATCAAACTTGCTAGAAGCAAAGAGCAGTTCATCTGTGGTTTCTTATTAGTTTTCCTGTACTAGCATAGCTAATTATTTCATAGATGTTAAACCCCGCCAGTCTTTCTAGTTGATCCTAGAAAACCATGACCCAAAGTTATATCATAGTTGAGTTTTAAGTTCAATCGAAAAAGTCATTAACCAGGTCAAATTTAATTAACTCGATTGAATTTTTAATTACTCAACTAGCTTAGTCCAAACTCAACTAGATTTAGACTGGGTTTAGAAGATTTTTATTTTAAATAATTTTTTTGAATTCATCTAATAACCCTACTAGATTAACTCAATAACTTAGTAATTCATTCATCATAGTTTTAAAACTTGAACTAAAACAACAAAGTCAAGCATGTGTTACAAGTCAGAATAATTAATCTAAGTTGAACTAATTTTTATTTAAAGAAATCAAAATATTTTGTTTTGATAAAAAAAAATCAACAAATTATTATCATGCGCGCTATATCCGGGTTAGACCCCAATCAAATCGAGATTAATCCGATCTCAAGTTAGACGGGTTTTTGGTGACCTGCAACCCCCCCTCCGGGTAAAGGTGCTGAACGCCTGCCTTATTCCCACATTCCTTGGCCTTCAAGTCTAGAGAATATTAGGTCGTTCCTTATCCTTTTCCTTTTTCCACCTTATGCTTTGATGATTTTGGTCCCCATATTGTCATTCTTTGGAATTTCATAAAGTTCGGGCTATTAATTATTTCAAGTTCGATGGGATCAAAAATCATTCGATGTGATGTTCTTTCAAAATCAGTTACATGCTCCAATGATGATTGGGTCGCTCTGCTCGAATAAATCTAAACGAGGGTGTTTGGATAGTTTTATGGTATATATTTGATATTTCTTCTATACTTGAACTAAAAGACGACCTTCTTTTTCTATTCCTTCACTCTTCTTCTATGGTATTTTTGTGGTTTTATCACTTTTTAAGGTAAGTTGTACTATCGGGTGTTTAGGATGCTGATAGATATTGTTCTTTAAAGTGTTTTTTATTTATATATATTAAAATTATATTTTTTTATTTTTAAAATTTTATTTTTAATATTATTTTTATAATAAAAAAATATTACAAAAAATTAAAATTTTTAAAAACTCTAGTCCAGCCACAGCCCAAACAGCACCTATGTATTTTCATTAACTATATTTTCATACTTTAGTTTGAGAATAAAAAACAGAGTTTGTTAATGGTAGTTCACAACCTTGAAATAGTAAGGTTTGTTAATTTTTTAAAAAAAAATTAACTCATTTTTGTTTCAAAATCAGATTTCACATCATATATTTGCTCAAAACTTCTAAGTATCTTCATGTAATAATGTTATTAGAAAGATATCTTAAATAGAAAGATGTCTTAAAATTATTAGAATTCTTATATAATTATACTAAGTATATTTAAATGAGTATATATAATAAAGTATATAGGGAATATATAACTAACTAAATGGAATTATTCATTTTTCTACATGAAATTAATAAATATTTGGTTAATCTTTAATCAAATTCAAGGGATGTATCTCATGATTGCTCTTACCGTATCTTGTGGCTTTCTTGTATTGAAAATAATTAACAAATATTATTATTATTTTACTAATTAATTATTTCATTAAATTATACCCAAATGAAGAATCAACAAATAGACTCGCACAGTTTAATTAACGGTCCTTAATTAGCTATTCCTTGTGGGTTTTTTTATAATTTCTTTATGATATTTAGTTTGAGATAATGTTATATTTCAATCACACTTACTTAATTAATGATCCTTAATTAGCTTAGTTATATATTGAAACAACCGCGCAATGTACATGGTCATTAATATATAAAGATTTGTTTTTGCATTTTAAAAGTGGTTTTAAAAAAATTAAATTTTTTTTTGTTTTAAATTAATATTTTTTTGTGTTTTCATATTATTTTATTGTGTTGATGTTAAAAATAATTTTTTAAAAATAAAAAATTATTATTTTAATACATTTCCAAGTAAAGAGCACTTAAAAAAAAAAAAAGCTGCCGCCACCCTTTAAATTTAGATAAATGTATAGGTTGGAACATAATTTGGCGTTTTGAATTTTGATTCATAAGAAAATTAAGGGGAGAAAAATAGTAATTAAGTAAAAAGGAAAAAGGAAAAAGGAAAAGGCAGGAGTGGTTTTTCATAGTTGTTTGAAGTGTAAACGAGAGCCAATTAATATTTTAGTTACGAGTTTGTTTTCTTCTATACATCGGATTCTAATGGCTTTGGACCTTGTGTAAGACAGAAGCTAGCGGAGGCGGCATTCCCAGCCTGACGGTGGTCACTGGTCATAACGGCGGAGTGCTAGAGAGGATAGAGGAGAATTTTAATAACTTGACTCGTGCAGGATGAGCAAATAGGAAACACCCTTTTAAAATGCAAGGAAATGGGGAGAAAGGTGGCTTGCATGGCTTCGAGTTCAGAATCTGGATGGTCCGTACGCGGTGACTAAGCTATAAATTAGTACTTACTGTTTGACAAAATTAATTAATCAATCCTCATAAATTTAGAAAGGTGGCTTGGTTTGGATGTTCCTTTCTTCAATTTTATATTTGTTTCGGTTTCTTTTTTTTTTTTTTTGAGAAATAAAAAGAAAAGAGAAATTAAAGGAGCATGTGAGATGAAGACATCTCATCAGAAAAGAAGGAATTTCTTAGAAGAAAAGAAAATCCTGTTCTTTTGAATTAAGGATGGTAAATATTGGTTAAGGGATTGTTTAGTTATTTTTTATACTATAAAAACTAATTAAATAAATTCAATAAACTATATTTATTTATTTATCTTTGATATTAAGATTTGCTTTTAATAATTTATGATAATGAGCTCGTTTGATATTGTAATATGGTTGTTTTTTAAAAAATTTTAAAAATCTATCAAGATAAAATTTATTTTTGATATTAATATATCAAAATGACTTAAAAATTTTAAAAAAAAATTAATTTAAAGTGAAAATTAAAATAAATAAAAATTAATTTAAAAAAAAAACATTTTTAAAATAGAAAAACCCTACCACAAAGTGAGGAAAGAGATGCGTTATTATTGCTGGTGATCTGGAAAACAGAGAAAACAATGAGCATCTAATAACCTTTAACTTTAATGATGCAAGGTAGAATTACGTCATAAAAGACAGAAACATTCTACAGAGAAAGTTGATAAACATGTTCACCATTCCTTCATCTTATTGTCTGGTTAAAATTAACGTGCAACCATTTCAGAATAACACATGAAATTCTTTTTAACACACGAGTGCAGCACGGATAATTGCTAGTGGATTAAATGTTGCCTTTCATAATAATATGATCAGAGTACTGCTGCCTTTTTCTTTGTTTGAGAACGTAATTTCATTCTATGACGTTGAAATTTGAATTCCAGATCTCTTGAAAAGAGTAGATTACATTGATGTCAGATGAGTTACAACTGAACGTTAATGATTTCTATAAGAAAAAGAAAGGATTTCAGCTTCTGAGTCTGATCAACAAGCATAGCAAGGGCGTTGCCGCTGAACAACATTCCGATCATGGGCTGACTGGAAAGTATGGACCTGTGACACGCTCGGCATCAACGTGTTCCACAAAAATATATAGAAGTAAAATCAGTAATCATAGTATTCGAATCTTCGACAACATAGTTAAAATCAAAGCCAAAAGAGATAGTAAAATCAGTTACAATATTATAGACAGGACCTTATCCAAAATTATATCCCTGGGGCACTTTAGAGCTTAAACCCTGTCTGAAGCAAGGTATTAATTCTAGCTTTGACCTATAAATGCAAGTCTCGGATCAGCTAACCAAATCCGCACCAACACAAGCTGTTCGCTCCTCTCTCTTTCCCTCTTAGAATTTGAATCTATATAGTTTTCTTTGACCTCGATGGCAGTGGTACCTCAAAAGATGAGGCGTGAACGCAGTATGTTTTCATCATCGGATGACACTGCAATGATGAAGCAAATTCAGGCCACTCATGCTCCTGATGGCCGTGAATTTTCAGTGAAGCCTCTTCTTCATATTGTTGAGGACATTTTCCTCCGTGCCACTCCTGCCCTGGGCATGACCAGCATTGTTCAGCAGCAGGTATATACATAACCAGTAGTACTGCCTCTTGCATGCTATATTTTTATGTGCTTATTATACTGGTATGATAATTTATTCAGCATTATTATTATGTTTCTAATCATCACTGGTGACTTCTATATTTTAGGGAGCTCATCAAGCACAACTTGATGAATTGGAAGAGAAGGCTCTTCAAAATGGCTTTCATGAAACGATCGAGATGCTGTCTTACAATATCAACAAGATTTCCTGCGAGGTAAGTTTGGACAGAAAAGATTTGTGGGTTTATAAGTTCATGATGTTTGAAGACACTTATGAATACGTGT
The DNA here is from genome assembly GCA_015852605.2 of Populus deltoides. NCBI lineage: Eukaryota > Viridiplantae > Streptophyta > Magnoliopsida > Malpighiales > Salicaceae > Populus > Populus deltoides. The sequence goes on from CM027579.2 coordinate 8,399,526, forward strand.
TTTTTTCCAACAGATGTCCTGCAAGTGTTCTGGAGGTGGAGATGCACATGCAACAACTTTGGCAATATTCAACTTGGTATCAAACTACTCCTGGGACGAAAAGGTTGTGCTAGCGTTAGCTGGATTTGCCGTGAACTATGGGGAGTTTTGGCTTGTCGCCCAGCTTTACCTTTCAAACCCACTAGCTAAAGCGGTTGCACTTCTGAAGCAATTGCCGGATATAATTGAACGAGCTGACAATCTGAAGCCCAAGTTTGAGGCACTTACAAGCCTTATCAAGGCCATGATGGATGTGGCCAAATGCATAGTTGAGTTCAAGGAGCTTCCGTCTCAATACATCACCCCTGACACTCCAGAAATGTTAACTGCCACTGCGCATATCCCCACTGCTGTTTACTGGACCATCAGGAGTATTGTGGCTTGCGCGTCACAAATTATGGGCCTTATTGGCATGGGTCATGAGTATGTGTTTCCTTCTCCATGATAAATTTGCTCCATTCCCAGCCAATATACATGTTGCTTCTCAATGACTTGCTTATATCAATCAGAAATATTTTTGCACCAAAATAACATATAGACAAGCTCAGTCTACTCTGGCTCTGGCTATGAAAGTACTAGAACGGTTTGCACATGCATGCAAAGCAGCCAAAAGTAGAGTGAAAAGGGTGCTAAACTTTTCTTTTGCATCTCACTATCTGCTCCACAGGTACATAGCATCCACAACAGAGGCTTGGGAGCTATCAAGCTTGGCCCACAAGGTTAATAACATTCACAGCCATCTCATGAAGCAGCTCACTCTTTGTTTTCATCACATAGGTGAGTCCGAGCCCACTCAAACAAGTGCAATTCATATCAAACAGTATATTATAATATTCACCATTTAAAAAAATTATGTTTTGATGCAAAATACATGCTGGATGGTGATAACTAGTGATCTCTCTGTGGCCCAGATGAAAAAAGGCATATTGAAGCATTTCAAACACTTGTGAGCCTGTTCGAAGCTTTCCACATTGACAACATGAAGATTCTAAAGGCTTTGATTTATGCCAAGGACGATCAACTACCACTCTTTGATGGTTCCACCAAGAAAAGGGTTCGGTTATTGTTCTGTTCTTTCAGTCCATTTTATTCAGATTATATTGCTGTTAGTTAATTCACTGGATGATAGAGACCAGAGAGATTGTTGAGTAAAAACTGCATGCGGTCTTGCTTGAAATCTTACCACCTAGTAGTTATGCAGATATCAAGCATACTTCCTGACGAGAATATTTGTTAATGATCCTCCTATATGAACATACAAGGATAAAACAGATTTCCCACTGTTGATTACAGGCAAGCCTTGATGTGTTGAGAAGGAGGAGTGTGTTGCTGCTGATTTCGGACCTCGAAATCTCCCATGAAGAGCTTTCAGTGCTGCAACAAATGTACAGTGAGGCGCGGGAGCAACCAGGAAGACCAGAGAGCCAGTATGAGGTTGTATGGCTCCCAGTTGTGGACAGATCATCCCCGTGGAGCGAAACAAAGCAAAAGCTGTTTGAGGATTTTCAAAGGATTATGCCATGGTACTCTGTCTATCACCCTTCATTGCTAGATGTTGCAGTCATCAGGTACATCAAAGAGGTGTGGCACTTCAACAAGAGGCCCTTGCTTGTGGTTTTGGATCCACAAGGGAGAGTAGTCAACCCCAATGCAATCCACATGATGTGGATTTGGGGAAGCCTGGCTTTCCCTTTCACCAGCTTAAAGGAGGAAGCACTCTGGAAAGAAGAAACCTGGAAAATCGAGCTATTGGCAGATAGCATTGATCCAATGATCTTGTCTTGGGTATAGCTTTGCTCTCTTGCATTCATAATCAAACTAAAATGCAGTCTTTATCTCAACATTCTATCGACATCATCTACTACTTGCAATTTCTCAGCAGAGGGATTCAAATTTCCCAACTTGAAACTGATTCATAAACTAGACAACAACCCGACTGGTGAATATGAATTTCATACGCACATTGTTCATGAATTTTACGCAACTAATTAATTGTTATTGCAGATAGATCAAGGGAAGTACATATGCTTGTATGGTGGGGAGGACATTGAGTGGATCCGTAAATTCACCGTTACTGCAAAAGATGTTGCGAGCAGGGCCGGTATAACGTTAGAAATGCTCTATGTAGGGAAGAGCAACCCCAGGGAGAAAGTTAGGAAAAATAACTCTATTATTACGACCGAGAAACTTAGCCATGTATTGCCAGACCTCACTTTGATCTGGTTCTTTTGGGTGAGGCTGGAGAGCATGTGGCATTCCAAGGTGCAACACAAGAGGACTGTAGAGAATGACATCATCATGCAGGAGATAGTGACAATGCTCAGTTTCGATGGAAGTGATCAAGGATGGGCTGTGATCAGCAGGGGACCTGGTGATATGGCCAAGGCAAAGGGAGAAACCATATTGAAATCTTTTGTTGACTTTGAGACATGGAGGGACGGTGCACAGGAAAAGGGTTTTCTGCCTGCACTGATTGACTACCTCCGAGAACTCCATACCCCGTTACACTGCAACCGACTGATACTGCCAGGGGCTACAGGGAGCATCCCAGAGAAGGTTGTTTGTGCTGAATGCGGCCGTCCAATGGAGAAGTTCATCATGTATCGTTGCTGTACCGATTGAGCTTTATTACAAGTAATACGGTATGCTATTTACGCTTTCAATCACTATCTATTTCAATAAAAACCAAGGCAGACACAGCCACTGTCGCTGCCGCTACTATCTGTGATGATGCAAAATCAGATCTGGTGTTGAATATGTCGAGGCTTTTCTACTACTACATGTTATTTGTATTGTAATATGATGCTTATAATTAATGAAAGGTGTTGTTTGCAGTAGTACCATTTCTAGTTTCTACATGTCCATTTGCTTAGCAATGTTCTTACCACTCATCGGAAAATCTAATTGAAATCAGAGCATATCTTAGGCCTCGATAACAAGGATTTGAGTTAGAGCATAACGCCTTAAAACTTTAGGGATTAGAATCAATACTCAAAAGTCAAACCCTTAATAACATCCAGTTACTGATTCAGATTTCTTGTTGCGTGGGGCATTTTTAATCTCGTATTCCCCATGAAAGTTCATGAAGACTTAAATTAATCTTTCGATATTTGAACTCTCTGTCTTTGCTCCTTATTCGAATACACTGTTTATTTCGCAGAAGGAAGATTTGTTTACAGGCGGGCATCGATCAATTTCATCACCATAAAATTAAAAAAAAAAACGGTAGAAAACAAGAGACCAGATAGAAAAGGAAAGCAGGGATGTACCAGGAGACAGGTAACACGGTGCTGGAAACAAAGCACCGTGCTGTTTAATACTGGTAAACACATCAATTAATTTATGCTTCGGAAACATGAATTTCTCCCACTAATTACAAGGGAGAGTTCACCAGTAGGAAGCAACAGCAAGATAAACACCAAATTATCATTAAAGATGGAAATTAATTAAAAATGTTGCAAACCCAGCCATGAAACAAAACCACGCATTTCCAAAGAAACGTAGCATGTATTATATACATACATACATACATACATACATACATACATACATATATATATATGAAAGGGTTTGGGATTGCAATAAATATACGCTTCCGTTGACACGTCCTTACGGAACTGTAAAAGCCATTAAAGAACGCAACGCCTATCGAAAGCGATTAACAGCAAAAACAAAAACAAGAAACACAAACCATTTGAGACTTAAAACAAGTTGATCGACACGGAGAAGAGAGGAGGGGAGAGCGGCGTTAGGGATTCTTATACTTCTTCTAGTGCTCGTGCTAGGGGTTTTATTTATATAGCGTGGATGTGACTTCCTTTTCGTGACATGACAAGAATGCCCCTCGAGCCAAGGCCCAGAATGATACGGATGGGCTTCACTCTAACCGGTACTCCCGAGGCACGTGGGTTCGAGTTGGGTTGGGTTGGGTTGTGTAGGTTAAGACCTTCCTGTATTTTGAATTCACAAAAAAAAAAAACTGAGATAGGGGGATTTTATTTTACTCACCTGAATGGTGGTTTTTTTCTTTCTTTGGATTTTATTTTTATTTTTATAATTTATATTTAAAAAAATTAATTTTATTTTTTAATATTAAATTTATTTGGGATTGAACTTTATAATTTTTTTAATTTATTTTCTATAAGGTTGTCTTATATTCATGATCTAAATTGCAAGCTTGACAAGTTAACTCAAATTTATTTTTTCTAATTAATTTTTTTCTTAATTTTACAAACAAAAATCAACAAGTGAATATTAATGTTTTTTTTTCTGTACGTCTCCTTGCAAATATTATTCACTGTAATAATGCTTTTTTTCTTCCTTTGTATTTCAAAAAAAAAAACCTATGATTTTCGTTCTATCCACAACGTTGCATCTGATACGATTTTCTTTGAGTTCATTTACAGCTAGGTGCACCTGAAACGAAGGGCAAGGTAGTTTTACTTTTGGTATCTAAGGCAGAGCTCCTTCCACAAGAGGGATTTCTTCTGCTGCTTGATAGAACATATGATCATCCTTACCACAAGAAGTTAGAGGGAAGTTATGAAATTGTTTGGATCTCAATTTCTGATACATGGACTCATGCTGAAAGGGACATATTCGATTTTTTGTCAAACTCTTTGCCATGGTACTCAGTCCGGCGACCGTGGGTGCTCCACTCAGCTGTTGTGAACTACATAAGACAAGAATTGGACTACAAAAATGTCCCTCTTATTGTAGTATTGGATTCACAAGGCATGGTCAGAAAATCAAATGCAATGGATATGGTGTTCATCTGGGGTGCCACAGCATACCCCTTCTCAACTTCGAAAGAAAAGGAACTCTGGGACGAAGAGAATTGGACCCTGAAACTTTTGCTTGATGAAATTGACCCTCTATTAACCACCTGGGTATGATAGTAGCATCTTCAATATGATAGCATGCTTAAGGAATTACTTTTATCGCTTTTGCACTCATTACATTGCATTGATCTCAGGTAGAAGAAGGCAGAAATATTTGCATTTATGGAAGTGACAACCTAGACTGGATTAGGGAATTCAATGCCACGTGTAAGGTGATCAGAAATGCCGTTGTGCAGCTTGAAATGGTGTATGTTGGCTGCAAAGACCTTGGCGAACAAGGAAGACGCCTGTTAGCTATTATCGATGAAGAACTGCACAGAAGTTCATTCTCTTTCACAAAACTTCGTTTCTTTTGGCTTCGGTTGGAGAGTATCAGAAGATCAAAACTCCAACTGGGACAATCAATCCATTCTGATGATCATATCTTGAAAGAGGTGTCAGCATTACTAGATACGGCCAACGAAGGGTGGGCCATAATCGGAAGAGGGAATACGGCAGACATTGTAAAACTTTCAGCTAGTGAAGCAATAAAATGGTTGGACAGGTTTCCAGAATGGGAAGAAAATGTGGCAAAGTTAGGATTCGTGTCAGCACTTAGAGCTGCCATCGATCCACCTCCTCCTCCTCCTCTAGGGCCTTGCAATCATTCGAAAGTTGTTCCTTATGCAGAAGGGCTAACAGAAAAAACTGTACTGTGTGAGAAGTGTACGCATCCCATGAAGAAGAACGTTGTTTACGAGTGAAATATCGATATGAACTGAGCAAACAAATATCAAGCTATTTATTTGATAATCGCACGGAATTTTTTTTGTTGGAAATTTTTTCTGATAAAAATAATTCTGTTTCAAAATTTATCGGTATTTATTGACATATATAAGCCGTTGGCGATATGATCGGTATCTGCTAATGGAATACATTTATTGGTATATACCGACCGTATCGCCGACGGACGATACAGTTTTTTTAAAAAGTTGCAACGGTGTGATGACATGGATTTTTTCAGATAATTTTACCGATGAAATTACCGAGGGATTCAAACCGGAATAGCTGTACAATGACGTGGCACTTCCACCAGCAGAATCACCGACGAAACGTGTCCGTCGATGATTCCATCAGTAAAAGCCAGTATATACCCACTTTGTCGACACTCTCTTCCTTTGTTTCTCCTTCTTCTTTCTCATCCCACCTCTCCCCTCCCAAACTACAGTCAACCACCCATCCCAACTCTCCCCTCTTCTCAACACAAGCACTCAAGTTTCTTATACTTTTGTATGTGGTCACAACATCCGTTCTTGTGGATTTTATCATTTTTTGTAAGTAAATCTTTCCTTTTTAGTTTTAACATTTAAATGTGAATTTTATTATTTTTTTAGTATATGTATTTTGTTAACGTATGTACTTGTTTGATTGTTATTTGTCAAAGAAACTTGTAGTATGAATGTATAATTTTGTAGTTGTTATAGTTTATTTTAGATTTTGTCAAATTATATTTGTTTGTAAATTGTTGAAATTTTGTTTGAATTACACCGAATAAGATGTGTTGTGATAAATTAAATAATAGTTTGTTTAACGGGTCTGTTTTAATTGTTATCAATTCTATTACGAAGTTGTGATTTCTGTAAATTTATATATGTTTAAATTTGTATGTATGAACGTTGATAATTAATAATGAATATTTAACAGAAGTGTTTTTTTAGTTTGTTGGATAATTGATAATAAATATTTAACATAAGAAACCAATATTTTTGTTATGTTTTATAGAGAGATTCAATAGAAGTCATGGATGATCGTTCATGGATGTATCAGGACTCACCCTAAGGATTGCGGAGGATGGATTATTGTAACGATGTTCAGGATTTTATTAATTTCGCAACATCTATCCCGAGAAATTTTACTGATGGCGGTATTAGGTGTCCATACAGAAAGTGTAAAAATTTAAAGTTTCTGCATCAAGATGTTGTAACGATACACCTTCTAACCAAAGGGTTCATGGAGGACTACATGTGTTGGTATGCACACGGAGAACTATTTGTTCCTAATGAGAGCATGGTAGAACGGGTGGTTGGGTCAACTTTTAGTGCTAGCAACATGCATGAAGTTGAAAATAAGAACAGTAATCCTTACAGGAATATGGTTATGGATGCAATGAGAATGAGTGAAGGTAATGTCAGTAAATGTCCAATCGTAGAATAAGAACCTAATGCAGATGCAACAAGCTTTTTTAATCTGTTGAAAGATTCCAACGAACCATTATGGGATGGCTGTACAAACCACAGTAAATTATTGGCCATAGCACAGGTATTCACCATTAAGTAAGATCACGGGTTGAGTGAGGGCGGTTATGACAAGGTTATCGAATGAGCGAGAAGCATTTTACCTGAAGGGAACAGGCTAAAAGAGAACTTCTATGTTGTCAAGTCCATGATAAAACCCCTCGGTTTAGGATACCAGAAAATTGACATGTGCCCTAACTTCTGCATGTTATACTATCTTGAAAATATTGAGCTGACCGAATGCATGACATGTGGCATTCTCGTTACAAACCCAAAACTGGTAGAGGGAAGACTCTCGTGGTATATAAAAAACTTAGATACTTTCCAATTACACCTAGACTATAGAGGTTATTCATGTCACCAAGGACTGCTGAGCACATGACATGGCACCAATCACATCATGCCGTTATTGGAGTGATGGTGCATCCTTCTAAAGGTGAAGCCTGGAAACACTGTAGCAGTGTGCATCCTCACTTTTCAGCTGAATCAAGGAACATGCATTTACCATTTGAGGTAAAAGTTGGAGGACCAGTCTAGTACAGATGGATGTATCCATTCGAGAGGTTAGATATTATAGTTGCTATGTAATTCATAATTAAATGTTTTTTTTATTCTTTTTAATTGATAATATATATATAGAGAGGTACTTGTTCAATCTTATAAAAAAAAGGTTAAGAACAAGGTGCATGTTGAGGCGTCAATATATGAGGCTTATATTGTTGAGGAGATCTCATCTCAACATTTATCTCATACTATTTCTGACCTCATTTGAGAACGAGGATCAACCATGTTCCACAGCATGATGATGGTGATGAAGTGCCTTCAAGTGGGAACTTGTCAATATTCTGTAATCCTGGACGACCCACACCTAAAAATACCATAAAGGGAAGATATTTGTCTGAAATAGAGTTCAGACAAGCACACAATTATGCCCTATTTAATTGTGATGAGCTGAGACCTTTTATTAAGTAAATAGATGTTCGACTTAAACTTTGTCAAGAGTGTACTATTTATGTTTTATGATACCATAAACTCATGTAATTTAGAACAACCTTGCAGGCAACATCAACGATACTTACTGTCCAATAACTCACAGCTGATTGAATCCCAGATCTTTCAATTACAAGATGAACAATTTGCCACATGGTTTAGAACACAAGTAAGTCCTATTACAAACTCATTATCTCTTGCAATGTAATTAATTAATTGTACGTCAATATTACATAATATCTGTTTATTGATTATTGTTGTATTTAATTTATAAGGTTTATCAAATGGAATGTAATGTTGTTATTTCACTGTCTTTACAGAGCCTGGACCCTGAGAGAAAAGTCAAGTGCTATAACGGATATTTTATCAATGGATATGTCTTTCATACTGAAGAATACAGGCATGAAAGAAAGACATACAACAACGATGTTTGTATTAAGGGATTGACTTCTAGTAAGTTTGAAGTTAACTACTACGGTAGATTGGAAGAGGTTATCGAACTGCAATATTATAGCGAGTAGAATAGAGTGTTTTTTTTTCAAATGCTATTGGTATGACACAACTAACAGAGGAATCAGAGTAGATCCTCACTATGGTCTCGTTGAAATCAACTCAAAAGCTAGACATCACAACGTAAACGACGTCTCTGTTTTCGCAAAGCAATGCCAACAAGTTTATTACACATACACCCCTTCCTTTAGAAAGGACCAATCAAGAGTTGATTGATTATCCGTTTTAAAAACAAAACCCAAAGGTCTTGCGAGGTTGTTCAGGATGAGAATGAAGACACAAATGTGATAGATGAAGTCTTTCAAGCTAGTGAGTTTGTTAAACCATACCGAGTTGCTCTTTCAATTGACTTAGAAGAAAATTCAATTTTTTATGTTTTCGACAATAGTCTTGTTAATGTTGACACAGAGGAGTTGAATGTTGTTTTGAGCTCTACTAGTGGAAAAGAGAATGTTGCTGAAGAAGATGATAATTACATTGAAGAGTGCGACGAAGCTGAAGATAACAATTCAATTGAGGACAAAGATGAAAATTCTAACTAACTAAACATGTTGTAAAGCCTTATTTTTATAATGTAATATTATGGAAAATAAAATATTTATTCTTCTTTAATTGTCAGCTCTTGTTATTATGATGTATGTGCTTTAAGTTTGCAATTCAAGATTTTGTGCAGGAGAATAGACAAAAAGGAAATATTGACGGTTTCACCGACGGCGTCACCGACGGCGTCACCGACAGACTGGCACCCGTTGGCAAGGTTGTAAAAATCGTGATTTTGACACGGCACGGAAAATGCAAAACAAACGCGGATTGTAAAAACGGATCGTAAAATCGCAAGGAATTTTAAAATACATTAAAAAAATTCATGCTTCAAATAAAAATTCATACATAGTTCAAGCACCTTAAAATACATGCTTCAAATAAAAATTCATACATAGTTCAAGTATCTTAAAATACATGGTTCAAATAAAAATTCATGCATAATTTAAATAAATTTTTATTAACTAATAATTAATAAACTTAAAACAAACAATTTGCTGATGTGTCATGTAAACTAAAACCAGCTTTATTACCTTCATCTTCCTCGTTATTCCTTAGACATTCATCAATATCATTAGCATCAAGATGATTATTAGTATCACTACTAGTACCAACACCAATATTATGAACATTAGTGCTACTACTAAGTACCAACACCAATATCATCAATTTGAATCTCCAAATCACGATTCAAGCCAAATGTTGTTTGAAACGAAAAATACCTCCACTGATAATTTTTTGACAATACTTGCACTAAACTTTTCTAGAATTCTTATCAATATCTATACCATGTTGTCATCCCACATCAAGCTTATTACCAAAAGAATTTTTTCTAGATGCCATAAGTAAATTTTTTAACTTTTACGGGTTAAAACTTGAAATTGGTCAAACTCGGTCAAAATCGATCAAACTCGTAAAATCGGTCCGATTTTACCAATTTTAACCGAGTTTAACCGATTTCAAATTCTAACCCAATTTGACACGTTATATACATGTTGACTCGTAAAATCATAAGATTTTAAGATTCAACTCATGATTTTGACAACAATGCCCGTTGGTATTTCACATAGAGTTGAGAGAAAATTACGGAATTGTGCCACAATCACCGACGGACTAGCACCCGTCGGTATTTCACAGAGAGTTGAGAGAAAATTATAGAATTGTGCCACAATCACCAACGATTTGTGCACATCCTGAAGCGCACGCACATCGAAGGCGTGGTCGGTCACATTTATCGACGGAATTACCGTCGGCACATTTACCGACGGATCGAAAAGTCTGGTGGGATTTTTGAAATTTTTTGGTGCGAATATCAATTCATTACCGACAGAAATTACCGATGGAATTTAATGCCACCGACAACAATAAATGGTTTGTCAATAATACCATCGGAAAAATTGCTATATAAACCCCCCCCATTTGGTTCATTTTTTCTCTCGGCTCTTCATCTCCATTTCTCTTCTCCTCTTCGTTTGTCTTTAGTTTTTGGAAGAGATTTTATTGTTTTGGTGGTAGTTTTAAACATATTAAAAGGTATGTGTTCTTTTTTCTTTAGCTTTGTATTGTTTTATTTTAATTATAATTATGTTTTTGGTGTTATTTGTTTTGTGTATTGTTTGTAGATAAAATCTTAAAATCAACACACTATTAAGGTAAGAATTTTTTATTCCTATATTTATTTTGAATTGATGTAGTGTTTTTTAGTTTTATGTATTGTTTGTTTTGTGTTTAGGATGTTTTGTGTAGTGTTCTTTAGTTTTTTCATTTTATTTATTAATTTTAGGATATTATTGTTTGTATTGCTATAATTGTTATTGTTGAATTTATGTTTTAAATGTTAATTAAAATATAGAATTAAATTTAATTAGTTTATCTTAATTTTAGGATATTATTGTTTGTATTGCTATAATTGTTATTGTTGAATTTATGTTTTAAATGTTAATTAAAATATAGAATTAAATTTAATTAGTTTATCTTAATTTTAGGATATTATTGTTTGTTATGTTGTTTATTATTTTGATTAATTTTAATTGTTATTTATGAATTTGTATTGATGTTAGTTAAAAATATATAAATGTTGAATTTCTATAGATGTTAGGTTGTATATGTTAGGTTGTATAGAGTTGATTTTGCAGTATTTGTGTAATTATCAATATTTGTAGGTATGAAAATTGTAGGTAGTTTTTAATATAGGGGAGGTGTTGTTGAATTTTTTTAAATGATTGAATTTCTATAAATGTTAGGTTGTATATATGATGTTGTTGGAGTCAATTGGTTTGTGGTTATTGTAAAGATTTGTAGGTTTAAAAACTGTGGGTAGTCTTTAGTATAGGGGAGGTGCTGCCGAATTTTTTTTAAATAATCGAAGTTAATTATGTAATTATTCATATAAATTTGTGTAGATGTATAGAATGAAATCTACAGCACGTCGTCAGCAGATAGTTGTAGTTAGTTCTTCTAGCAGCGAGGAGGACGTATCCTTAGGTGCTGATCACGACAAAGAATCTGCGTCAACTTGTGATGTTGCCTCTTCTAGCGCGATTTCACAGCGCAGAAGCGGTGTGCCTTCATAGCAAGGTCAATTCACCCGCAAGTACCAGGCACAATGAAAGGATGACCTCTCAATATAAGTTTGTTTAGGTTTTAGTTTTTTTTATATACTTATAACATAATTTATGAACAACTAATTGATATTTTATTAATTTTATTTAATTTCAGGTTCACAAACATTGAAGCTGCTAGGACAATAACATTGGCGTTTAAATCGTCAATGGAGATTCCATTGTTTCTAACATTAGCGTTTAAATCATCGATGGAGATTCCATTGTTTCAATGGAGTCAAGTTTCCAGACATCCTGAGTGGAGACCTAATATTGATGCATGGTTTCAGCGATTTCAGGTGGGTGTTAACTTTTAATTTTCAGCTTATTTTTAATAAATTATTTTTATAATTTTATATCTTGTACTATTTTTATTTTATATGAATTATTTATATACACAGCATAAATTTGAGTGGGATAGGGCGGACAACAATGTTGTGAGGAAGGTATGAGAGAATCATGCAGCAACAAGGTAACATCAAAAATAATATTTATTTTTGTTTTATAATTTTATGTTCTAAATTCTAATTTGTTACTATGGAAGTAGGTTGCGTGATTTTTGGTATGACACCCAAAAAAAATCAAAAAGACATGCGAGGGATAACGGTCTTGCAGGATGGAATGAAGTGGCGATTTGGCGGGAATTCAAACCACCATTCATCTCAGGGGATATATGGACGGCATATATTGAGCACGTGACCTCAGAGCGATTCTCACAGCGATCACAGTGCGGCGCCAACAACCGGAACCGGTAAATTCATAGTTCGGTGACCATGCACACCGGCGGCTCCGTCCCATTCAGCGCACATGCAAAGCGGATGGTAAGATTAATTTTAATGAATTATATCGTTAATTAATTTGTCGTCCCTTATAATATATTTAACTTGTAACCTATTTTTTCCTTACAGGCTGCGTCTCTTGGACGTGAGCCAAGTCCAATGGAACTGTTTGTAGAGACGCATGTGCAGAGTCAAGACCGCCAAAAGGGGGTGCAGCAGTTCGTGGACAACCGTGCTCAACACTTCATGGTATGTTCGTTCAATCATTTTATTTTGTAAGTTACTATTTTCTTGAATTGAATATGATGATTTAAAAAAAAATCAGGAGACCTATAATAGCTGGTTGAGGGAGAGATATGGGGACGATCCTTCGACCCATCCAGATGGAGGTGGATGGAGGTGGGATCGTTTGGTGGACCCGAAAAAAATCGGGTCTGTGGGCTCTCCAACACTGCAGCCGAAAACTTGTGGTCGGCCTGTAGTGTCTCAACCGTCGGGAGCTCTCCATCAGTATCAAGCACCCAATCTGAGGAGTTCATTGCCTTGAAACAACAATATCAACAACTCTCGACGAATTATGATCAGCTCCGTCAAATGGTCATGGAGATGAGATCAAGGATGGGTGATGACACATGTGCAAATCCTTTTTGGCCATACGGTCCCAAGAACAACTAGTCTCCTCCTCCTCCTCCTCCTCCTCCTTCAGCTCTACCGCTATTCTAGTTTAATTTTGTTTTTTAAACACATTAAATTTATAATGAATATTTGGATGAATATTATTTAACATTATTTTTATATTTTTAATGTTTAATATGATTTTATTTGTTTATTAAGCTTTTTTACTATTAATAAATTATTTTTTATATATATTTTAAATACATATTGATGGCTTTACCGATGGCTCCCGGCCGTCGGTATTTTACCGAGAGTTACTAAACAATTACCACCCATGCCATAATTACCGATGGAATATTTCCGTCGGTGTTTACCATTACTATTACTGACGAACTATCCGTCGGTAATTACCATTGAAAATTCAGACGGATGTGGTCCGTCGGTAATGTTCTCACGGGAAATTTTTTTTTGCCACGCGCCGCCGTCTATAAGACCGTCGGTGTTCCATCGGTAGTTGGTTTTTTTTATTTCTGATAGACTTAGCGACGGAACAGGAAATTACCGACGATTAGCATACCGACAGACTAAGTCCGTCGGTGACACCGTCGGTAATAATTTCACCGACGGATGTCATGCCTCACACCGCCAGAATTAGTCCGTGAGTAAAACTATTTAATAGTGTAGTGAACATAATAGCTGACAATTTATTATGATCATCTAATTACAGATTGATGCAACTTTATTTTACAGTGCACTTGATCATGTTCTTAATTAGTAAACAATACAGTAACTATATCCTTGCTTGTTCTGTTAATTCTCGGCGATATGTATAAAGATAAAGAGCACAAAATAAAAGGTGCAGCTTTTGATCTTCTGGATATAGGCCCATTGGTAAAATTAGTAGAAAGACGACAGCAAAGAAAGAAACTAGAATCTCCCGCTTGCTATAAGCAAATAGCAGTTAATCTGTGGTTTCTTATTAGTTTTCCTGTAGTAGCTTAGTTAATTATTTTATAGCTGGTTGATCCCAGAAACTCATGACCCAAAGTTCTATCAAGATTGAGTTTTAAGTTAAATTGAAAAAGTTATTAACCAGGTCAAATCTGATTAACTCGATTGAGCTTTTAATTACCTGTCTCGCTTGGTCCAAACTCAACTAGATGTAAACTGGATTTAAAAAATTTATTTTAAAAAAATATTTTTTTAATAAAAATTATTTATTTGAATTCATCTGATAACTCTAGTAGATTAACTCAATAACTCAGTAGCTCATTCACTATAATTTTAAAACTCGACCTAAAACAACAAAGGCAAGTCTATGTTACGAGTCAGAATGATTAATCTAAGTTGATCTAATTTTTTAAAAAAAATTTAAATAATATCGTTTTGATAAAAAAAAATTAAAAATAAATCAATGAATTGATAACCATATTATAACCGAGCCAGACCTCGGTCAAACCATCACTAAATCAATTATTATTTTTTTTTCAATCCAAACTAGTCTGATGTTAAATAAGATGGTTTTAGGTGACGGATCTCAAATTTTAAAACTCTGTTTTACCCACCCTCCCGGGTATAGGTGCTGAGCGCCTGCCTTATTCCCACATTCCTTGGCCTTCAAGTCTAGAGAATATAAGGTTCTTCCTTGTCCTTTTCCTTTTCCACCTTATGCTTAGATTTTGGTCCCCATATTGTCATTCTTGGGGATTTCATAAAGTTTGGGCTATTATTTCAAGTTTGATAAGATCAAAAATCATTAACTAATACTCTAAAAAGCGTGGGAAAGCTAATAGCTTTCCCAGGCCTTTCACTTTCCCATCTTTAATATATTATATTATTATAATTATTATAATATAATAATATTATTATTATTATATTATATTATAATATAATATATACTAAAAATTAAATGAAACGCTAAATATTTTTTTTAATGAATTTTTTTGTTTGATCCCGGGTTTGATGGGTTAGTCTAGTTTGACGAGTTAACCCGGATTTTTTTTAATTAATTTTTTTCATTTAGTTTAGTTTGTTAATGTTAAATTTCTTTGTATTTAATTATCAGACTTTCATGACACGTATCCCGGACTTGACGAGTTAACTTGGTTTGCCGGGTTAACCCAGTTAATTTTGGGTAAATTCGTCAATTGCTTTTTTATATTTAGTTATCAAACTTTCATGACGCGAATCCCAGGTTTGACGGGTTAACTTGATTTGAAGGGTTAACCCAGTTAATTTAGATTTTTTTTTCCTTTTCTTTATTAGTTTTTTTTCTTCCTATTGGTTTTTTTCCTTTGTTTTTTTTTAATTAATCTATTTAATTATCACACTTTTATAACATGACTTTGTAGTCAAACCCACATCCAATGCTCTAGGGTCCGATGTTGCAGTCAGGCTCACTTAAACTTAAGTTATGTAAGTTTAATGTTATTATTAATATTATAAATAGTATTCTTGGGTCAATCGTTGCAGTTAGACCCAAAGCTTTTGGGTATATCTTTGCAGAAAGACCTAACATTCTTAGATCTTAGTATTTTTTGATATTTTTTATGCAAGAAAAAAAATTAACCCGTAGTGTATGTCTTTGTTTTTTTTTCCTTTTTCTTTTCCTTTTTAAGCCTTTTACTTTGAATAGCACGATGCAATCCACAGTGAAAAAACTTATGCCTTTAGTTTATTTTTATTTTCTATAGTTTCTAAACATTAAATTTTTTATGTTTAATTATCAGGCTTTCATGACACGGATCCCAAGTTTGATGGTTTAACCCAGTTGATTCAAATTTTTTTTCTTTTTCTTCATTAGTTTTTTCCTTCCTATAGATATTTCTCTTTGTTTTTTCCTTTTTAATTAATCTTTTTTTTAAATTTAGTTCATTAATATTAAATCTTTTTTCTATTTAGTTATCACACTTTCATGACACGAATCCCGAGTTTGACGGGTTAACCTGATTTGGCGAGTTAACTCAGTTGATTCAGTTTTTTTCTTTTTTCTCATTAGTTTTTTTCTTCCGATGTCATCTTTTAATATTGTATGCAATTCACACTGAAAAGGCTGATGCTTTTAGTTTTTTTTTTTTGCTTTTTTTTCTTTTTATGTCTTTCATTGTGGACTGCACAGTGCAGTCCTCGGTGAAAAGATTGACGTCTTTTTTTTCTTTTTAATTAATTTTTTTATTTAGTTTGTTGATATTAAATATTTTTCTATTTAGTTATCAAACTTCCATGACACGGATCTTAGGTTTGATGGGTTAACCGAGTTAATTTAGATTATTTTTTCTTTTTCTTCATTAATTTTTTCCTTCTTATAATTTTTTTTCTGTTATTTTTTCTTTTGAATTAATATTTTTTTATTTAATTTAGTTCATTAATATGATTTTTTTTTCTATTTAGTTATTGGTTGATGCCTTTTTTCTATTTAGTTATCTTAGGTTTGGCTAATTGAAGAATTTTTTTTTGTTTTTTTCTCTTTTTTTTTGTTTTTATGTCTTTTTTTTTCTATTTTGTTTTTATCTTAGGTTAACTCATCAAACCTTGGATTCGTGTCATGAAAGTTTGATAACTGAATAGAAAAAAATTAAACAATAACAAACTAAATTAAACAAAAAAAATTACTTAAAAAGGAAAAAAACCAAGATAAACAAATGGCTTGGTTTGGATGTTCCTTTCTTCAATTTTATATTTGTTTCGGTTTTTATTTTTTATTTTTTCGTTTTTGAGAAATAAAAAGAAAATAGAAAGTAAAGGAGCATGTGAGATGAAGAGATCTAAACAGAAAAGAAGCAACTTTTTAGAAGAAAAGAAAATCCCATTGAATTAAGGATGGTAAATATGATTGTTTAGTCATTTTTTATATTATAAAAACTAATTAATTAGTTTCAATAAACTATATAAATTTATTTATTTATTTATTTTGATAATTCATTATGATGAGCTCGTTTGGTTTTGTTTTACACACGAGTGCAGCACAGATAATTGCTAGTGGATTGAATGTTGCCTTTCATCATAATAATATGATCAGAGTACTGCTGCCTTTCTCTTTGTTTGAGAACGTAATTTCATTCTATGACGTTGAAATTTGAATTCCAGAGATCTCTTGAAAAGAGTAAATTACATTGATTCGTTCATGATTTCTGTAAGAAAACGGAAGGATTTCAGCTTCTGAGTCTCAACATGCATAGCAAGGGCATTGCCGCTGAAACATCATTCCGATCATGGGCTGACTGGAAAGTATGGACCTGTGACATGCTCGGCATCAACGTGTTCCACAAAATATATAGAAGCAAAATCAGCAATCATAGTATTCGAATCTTCCACAACATTGTTAAAATCAAAGCCAAAAGAGAGAGTAAAATCAGTTACATTAATTATAGACAGGACCTTAACCAAAATTATATCCCTGGCCGGGACACTTTAGACCTTAAACCCCGTCTGAAGCAAGGTATTAATTCTAGCTTTGACCTCTAAATACAAGTCTCGGATCAGCTAACCAAATCCATACCAACACAAGCTGTTCACTCCTCTCTCTTTCCCTCTTAGAATTTGAATCTATATATTTTTCTTTGACCTCCATGGCCACTCATGCTCCTGATGGCCGTGAACGCAGTATGTTTTCATCGTCTGATGGCACTGCAATAATGAAGCAAATTCAGGCCACTCATGCTCCTGATGGCCGTGAATTTTCAGTGAAGCCTCTGCTTCATATTGTTGAGGACATTTTCCTCCGTGCCGCTCCAGCCCTAGGCATGACCAGCATTGTTCAGCAGCAGGTATATACATAACCAGTAATACTGCCTCTTGCATGCTATATTTTTATGTTCTTATTATACTGGTATGATAATTTATTCAGCATTATTATTATGTTTCTGATCATCACTGGTGAGTACTTCTATATTTTAGGGAGCTCATCAAGCACAACTTGATGAATTGGAAGAGAAGGCTCTTCAAAATGGCTTTCATGAAACGATCGAGATGCTGTCTTACACTATCAACAAGATTTCCTGCGAGGTAAGTTTGGACAGAAAAGATTTGTGGGTTTATAAGTTCATGATGTTTGAAGACACTTATGAATACGCTGCTTTTTTCCAACAGATGTCCTGCAAGTGTTCTGGAGGTGGAGATGCACATGCAACAACTTTGGCAATATTCAACTTGGTATCAAACTACACGTGGGACGAAAAGTTGGTGCTAGCGTTTGCTGGATTTGCCGTGAACTATGGGGAGTTTTGGCTTGTCGCCCAGCTTTACCTTACAACCCACTAGCTAAAGCGGTTGCGCTTCTGAAGCAATTGCCGGATATAATTGAACGAGCTGACAATATGAAGCCCAAGTTTGAGGAACTTACAAGCCTTATCAAGGTCATGATGGATGTGGCCCAATGCATATTTGAGTTCAAGGAGCTTCCGTCTCAATACATCACCCCTGACACTCCAGAAATGTTAACTGCCACTGCGCATATCCCCACTGCTGTTTACTGGACCATCAGGAGTATTGTGGCTTGCGCATCACAAATTATGGGCCTTAGTGGCAAGGGTCATGAGTATGTGTTTCCTTCTCCATTATAAATTTGCTCCATTCCCAGCCAATATACATGTTGCTACTCAATGACTTGCTTATATCAATCAGAAATATTTTTGCACCAGTCTACTCTGGCCCTGGCTATAAAAGTACTAGAACGGTTTGCACATGCATGCAAAGCAGCCAAGTGGAGTGAAAAGGGTGCTAAATTTTTCTTTTGCATCTCACTATCTGCTCCACAGGTACATAGCATCCACAACAGAGGCTTCGGAGCTATCAAGCGTGGCCCACGACGTTAATAACATTCACAGCCATCTCATGAAGCAGCTCACTCTTTGTTTTCAGCACATAGGTGAGTCCGAGCCATTTAAAAAAATTATGTTTTGATGCAAAATACATGCTGGATAGTGATAACTAGTGATCTCTCTGTGGCCCAGATGAGAAAAGACGTATTGAAGCATTTCAAACACTTGTGAGCCTGTTCGAAGCTTTCCACATTGACAACATGAAGATTCTAAAGACTTTGATTTATGCCGAGGACGATCAACTACCACTCTTTGATGGTTCCACCAAGAAAAGGGTTCGGTTATTGTTCTGTTCTTTCATTCCATTTTATTCAGATTATATTGCTGTTAGTTAATTCACTGGATGATAGAGACCAGAGAGATTGTTGAGTAAAAACCGCATGCGGTCTTGCTTGAAATCTTACCACATAGTAGTTATGCAGATATCAATCATACTTCCTGACTAGAATATTTGTTAATGATCCTCCTATATGAATATACAAGGATAAAACATATTTCCCACTGTTGATTACAGGCAAGCCTTGATGTGTTGAGAAGGAGGAGTGTGTTGCTGCTGATTTCGGACCTCGAAATCTCCAACGAAGAGCTTTCAATGCTGCAACAAATGTACAGTGAGGTGCGGGAGCTACCAGGAAGACCAGAGAGCCAGTATGAGGTTGTATGGCTCCCAGTTGTGGACAGATCATCCCCGTGGAGTGAATCAAAGCAAAAGCTGTTTGAGGATATTAAAAGGATGATGCCATGGTACTCTGTCTATCACCCTTCATTGCTAGATGTTGCAGTCATCATTTACATCAAAGAGGTGTGGCACTTCAACAAGAGGCCCTTGCTTGTGGTTTTGGATCCACAAGGGAGAGTAGTCAACCCCAATGCAATCCACATGATGTGGATTTGGGGAAGCCTGGCTTTCCCTTTCACCAGCTTAAAGGAGGAAGCACTCTGGAAAGAAGAAACCTGGGAAATCGAGCTATTGGCAGATAGCATTGATCCAATGATCTTGTCTTGGGTATGGCTTTGCTCTCTTGCATGCATAATCAAACTAAAATGCAGTCTTTATCTCAACATTCTATCGACATCATCTACTACTTGCAATTTCTCAGCAGAGGGATTCAAATTCCCCAACTTGAAACTGATTCATAAACTAGACAACAACCCGACTGGTGAATATGAATTTCATACGCGCATTATTCATGAATTTTACACAACTAATTAATTGTTATTGCAGATAGATCAAGGGAAGTACATATGCTTGTATGGTGGGGAGGACATTGAGTGGATCCGTAAATTCACCGTTACTGCAAAAGATGTTGCGAGCAGGGCCGGTATAACGTTAGAAATGCTCTATGTAGGGAAGAGCAACCCCAGGGAGAAAGTTTGGGAAATTAACTCTATTATTACGACCGAGAAACTTAGCCATGTATTGCCAGACCTCACTTTGATCTGGTTCTTTTGGGTGAGGCTGGAGAGCATGTGGCATTCCAAGGTGCAACACAAGAGGACTGTAGAGAATGACACCATCATGCAGGAGATAATGACAATGCTCAGCTTCGATGGAAGTGGTCAAGGATGGGCTGTGATCAGCAGGGGACCTGGTGATATGGCCAAGGAAAAGGGAGAAACCATATTGGAATCTTTTCTTGACTTTGAGAATTGGAAGGAGGGTGCACAGGAAAAGGGTTTTTTGCCTGCACTGATTGATTACCTCCGTAAACTCCATAGCCCGTTACACTGCAACCGTCTGATACTGCCAGGGGCTACAGGGAGAATCCCAGAGGAGGTTGATTGTGCTGAATGCGGCCGTCCAATGGAGAAGTTCATCATGTATCGTTGCTGTACCGATTGAGCTTTATTACAAGTAATACGGTATGCTATTTACGTTTTAAATCACTATCTATTTCAATAAAAACCAAGGCAGACACGGCCACTGTCGCTGCCGCTACATCAGCTCTGGAGTGGAATATGTCGAGGCTTTTCTACTACTACATGTTATTTGTATTGTAATATGATGATTATAATTAATGAAAGGTGTTGTTTGCATTACCATTTTTAGTTTCTACATGTCCATTTGCTTAGCAATGTTCTTACCACTCATCGGAAAATCTACTAGAAATCAGAGCATATCTTAGGCCTCGATGAAAAGGATTTCATTTAGAACATAAAGCCATTAAACTTTAGGGATTTGAATCCATACTCAACCCTTAATAACATCCAGTAACTGATTCAATTTCTTATTGCGTGGGGCATTTTTAATCTCGTTTCCCCCCTGGAAGTTCATGAAGACTTGAAATTAAACTTTTGATGTTTGAACTCTCTCTGTCTCGGCTCCTTATTCGAATACATTGTTTACTTCGCAGAAGGAAGATTTGTTTACAGGAGGGCATCGATCAATTTCATCACCATAAAATTAAAAAAAAAAAACAGTAGAAAACAAGAGACCAGATCGAAAAAGAAAGGCAGGGATGTACCAGGAGACAGGTAACACGGTGCTGGAAACAAAGCACCGTGCTGTTTAATTCTGGTAATAACATCAATTAATTTATGCTTCGGAAACATGAATTTCTCCCACTACTTACAAGGGAGAGTTCACCAGTAGGAAGCAACAGCAAGACAAACACCAAATTATCATTAAAGATGGAAATTAATTAAAAATGTTGCAAACCCAGCCATAAAACCAAACCACGCATTTCCAAAGAAACGTAGCATGTATTACAAACATCCATATATATATATATATATATATATATATATATATGAAAGGGTTTGGGATTGCAATAAATATACGCTTCCGTTGACACGTCCTTACGGATCTGTAAAAGCCATTGAAGAACGCAACGCCTATCGAAAGCGATTAACAGCAAAAACAAAAACATGAAACACAAACAAATTGAGACTTAAAACAAGTTGATCTACACGGAAAGGAGAGGAGAGCAGAGTTAGGGATTCTTGTGCTTCTTCCAGTGCTCGTGCTAGTGGTTTCATTTATATCGCGTGGATGTGATTTTCTTTTCGCGACATGACAAGAATGCCCCTCGAGCCAAGGCCCAGAATGATAATTAATGGAAGCCAACACGGATGGGCTTCACACTAACCGGTACTCCCAAGGCACGTGGGTTCAAGTTGAGTTGGATTACGTTGGGTTGATTAAGATGTTATTTGGTAATGTGATTACGGGTGAGGTTCATCCGCAATCACATATATCAGTGTTTGGTAACGAAAAAAAATAATTTTCCTTTGTAGGACCCACCAATTTTCGCTGCCGTGCTACAGGTTTGGAGAAGCAGCATTTCGCTGATTCTCATGGTGATTTCCAATAAAGAGTGGAGTCATGCTCCACTGTCGCACTGTTCATGTGAATAGTTTTTTCAAAAAACAAACCAATACAGTTAATTGATTTCATTTGCACTATTCACGTGAACGTGAACAACAATTTTTTTAAAAAAAAATAGTTTAAGGTGAATTAAATTTACTTATACTGTAATCTCAATTTTATTCCTGATAATATTTTACCTAATTTTATTGTACGCTCAAAACATCATGAAAACTGTAGTTCTTGTCGAATGAGTTTTGTATGTAATGAAATTGTAAATTTTTTTTTAAAAAATTGAGTTTTACTCGAAAAACTAATATTTAATATTATTTAATAACACTACATAAATTAGAAGGATATCGCATGATGACATAATATTTGTGGAATTTGATCGCAATTCCAATTATGTTCTTGCCGGGTCCGAACCAGTTAAAAAAATTCAGTTTTTATTTTTATTTTAATTGAGTTTTATTCAAAAAAATTAGAAGGATATCGCTTGATGACGTAACAAAAAATTCAGTTTTTGTTGTTGCGTGCTTAAAAAACCATGAAAAATACAGTCATTGTTGGATAAATTTCGTATGTGATAACATTGCATATAGTTTAATGGAATAATAAAAAAAATTGATATCAATATTATTTATTTCATGATGTAATAATAGTAGTTAAATCTACAATATTTAAATTAAAAATATTTTTTAATTATTTTATAACCTCAATTGGAAAAGGATTTTTTTAACCAAACACATTAAACTACTTTTTATCCAATCTCAATTTCAATCACAGTTTTAACCAAACATATATTTTTCCAAACCAACCTCAACTAAAAGTATTTTTTATAAAATAACTTTTTTAAAATCACAACAGCAACCGCAATACCAAACACACACCTTCCTGTAATTTGAATTCACAAAAAAAATAAGGCTATGTTTGTTTGCTGGAATTTACATTCCGGGAAAATCACTTTCTAAACTTTCCTGTGTTTGTTTGCCACTGAGAAAATTGATCAACGAAAAACACTTTTCAGTCAAAGAAAAATTTGGCTTGCTTTCCAGAAAAATGTTTTCCTGAAAAATTTGGGTGGAAAACACTTTCTGAAAGTTGTGAAAAAATTAGAAATGTCATGTTTTTTGTTGATTATATCAAATTTGGTCCTCAAACTTTTGATTGCTATATATATTTTATTTTGAATATTTATTTTTCAATTTCATCTCTTAAAATTTAATTTTTATATTAACTTTGGCCCTTATTTTTATAATTTTTATTTGCTTTTCCCTTATCATTTTTTATTGAAATTTTTTATGTATCAAATTTGGTCTTCATTCTTTTAATTGTTACTTATTTTATTTGAAATAATTTATGAAATGTTAGTTATTATTATTTTAATTTCTTCATTTTTTAATTTTTTTTATTTTTTAGATTTGATCTCTATTATTTGATTATTATTTATTTTATTTGAGATAATTTATGAAATTATATTTTTTTTTC
Organism: Populus deltoides; assembly: GCA_015852605.2. NCBI lineage: Eukaryota > Viridiplantae > Streptophyta > Magnoliopsida > Malpighiales > Salicaceae > Populus > Populus deltoides. Next base: position 8,423,327 of record CM027579.2, read on the forward strand.
AATTTCATTCTTATTCAAATTTTTAATTTGTAAGATTTGCTCCTCATTATTTTAATAAACTTGAGAAAAATAAAACATTAATAAGTTATTTTCCAGCTCATTTTCCATGACATAACTAAATACTAGAAAGTGTTTTCCAACTTATTTTCGATTACACTACCAAACATCATAAAATAATTCACTTTCCCGAAATTCACTTTCCAAAAAGAAACTACTTTCCAGCAAACAAACAGGGCCTAAAGAGAAAGATGGATTTTATTTTACTACTATTCACTTGAAGAGTGTTTTTCTTTCTTTGGATTTTTTTTTGTTTTTATAATTTTTATTTTTTTAAAAAAATAATTTTATCTTTTAATATTAAATTTATTTGGGATTGAACATCATAATTGTTTTTAATTTACTTTTTATGAGGTTATCTCAATCTCATGATCCAAACCGCAAGTTTAACAGATTGACTCGAATTTTTTTTCCCTTTTCATAATTGATTTTTTTCTCAATTTCATTAAGAAAATATACAAGAGGAGTGGGTTTTCTTATACCTCTCCTTACAAACATTATTCACTATAATGGTGTTTTTTTTCTTCCTTTGGATTTTTTTTTTTAAAAAACCTATGTTTCTTTTGAAAATCAATTTCATCATTCAAAATTAGGTTCATTGAGAATTTAACTTTATTATTTTATAATTTTTTTATATAGTTATCTCAGTCTCATAACCCAAACTACAAATTTGATGGGTTGACTCGAGTCGTTTTTTTAATCGATTTTTCAATTTCATCTTTTAACATTATGTTTACTATGGATTGATCTTCATGGTTTTTTTCAATTTATTTTTTATAAAATTCTTCTAATCCCATGACCCTAACTGCGGATTTAACAAGTGAACTCGTTGACTTATGTTTTTTTCTATTTTTCTAATTGACTTTTGTTCTCAATCTCATCCTTCAATATTGGATTAATTGGAGATTATGCTTCATGATTTCTTATCAAATTAGTCTCATGACCCGAGTCAAAGACTTGTCGGGTTAGACTAGGGTAACTTGGTCCTTTTCTTGTTCTTTTGTAATTGATTTTTTTTTTAATTTTATCTTTCAATGTTGAACTGATTAGGAAATTGAATTTCATAATTTGTTTTTATTTTCTTTCTATTAGGTTATTTCGGTCTCATTATCAAAGTTTGGCAGGTTAATTATCTAGGGTTGACTCGTGTTTTCTGTCCTTTTTTTAATTGAATTTATTCAACTTCATTTTTCAATATTGAACTGATTTAGAATTAGACTTTAATATATATTTTTTATTTGTTTTATATAAGGTTATTACAATCTCATGATTGTGGTTATAAATTTTACTTGTTGACCCGAGCTGACTCAATTTAAATTCAATTTATTGTTCTTTCAATATTTTTTTTAAAAAAATATATTGTCTTGAAATTTTTTTATTCAAACCATGTTTTATTTTTCTACTATTCAGGTTATCTTTAAACTTGTCAAGTTAATCTATACTCAATTTATTTTTTTTCTTTTTAAAAATACAATAATAATACCTGGATATTTTTTAAATTTTTAAAAAAATAATCGAATTCACAATATAAAGTGGGTAAATGATCTAGGTTAGCAACTAATTTACATAACTTCACACGTATTACATTAAAAATTAAAAATTAAATCTAAATGACTTGCGATAGTCATTAGCAAAGCAATGATTTGTAATTAAGAGAGGCAATCTTAAGATTTTCATAAGCTATTATAAGGCTGAGTAATATTTAGAAAAATAACATCACAAAGAGGATTTTTTTTTTAGACTAAATCAGTAAAAAAGAAAGTCTATATAAAATATGTATTATAAACATCCATGTAATATCATCATTTAAAAAATAAATCAATTTAACTTAATTATACATGGGAAAATAAATTTAAGTTATTTGGTTTAGGGGTTTTTTGGTGAGCTCGGTTACTATGAAGACGAGAGTGTTTTGAATTGTAATAATCAAATTGGGTAGAGATCACATGTTTTTACGAGAGAACAATGCTCATTGATATCAAGAATCATTTCATTTAAAAACAATGCTCATTAATTTTTTTTTATCAAATTATATTCTCTTGTAAGTTAATATTTATGTGAGGATTGAGTTTACTTGAGATTTGAAGTTAAAGTTATTTGAAGTTGCATTGACTTTTATAATAGTAAAGTTCATCATTTTTCATTTTCTCTGACCACGCCCTGTTTCCCAGCTCTCTCTTGAATCTATCTTTTCTGCGATTTGCAAAGGTGAATTTGTGGGAGACAGCTCAGGACTTTAAATACATTGACTGTTTCCGATGACGCTCTCTTCGTGAATTGGAGTATGGGACGAAATATAAAAAAACAAACAAACGGCGAGGTCAAGGGAACAGACACCACAGTCAAAGAGAGCTGGATCACAAGGGTCTGTGGGGAGAGCAAGCTTTTTTTTTGTATCGGTGAAGGAAGAGAAACCACCATGGATTTTTGAGCAAAGCTTTTTGGCAGCTTTACACTGTACATAAGTCCAAGATGCTTGCATGGATAAAATATTATAATTATCATCTTCCAAAACAAAACAATGAGCACTCAACTTGGCAAGTTGACTACTGTGCAATGCTTGTCCAGGCAATGCCCTATCGCGGCTACCGTCGGAACTACCAATGAAAGAATTTTCTTTTCAAGAAACTTTTGCCTCCAGGAATTGCATGCAGTTCAAGGAACATTCCAGCTGAAAAAATTATTGTTGATGGATGAAAATATTTCAATGATCTGGTTATATTTTTTTTAATGAAATTATTTTGTTAATTTTTAAATACTTATTTGTAAGCTAATTAAGAGTTTTGTGCAAGCTGATTTATATATCTATGTTAATAAATTTTATTTTTAAATATATATATATAAAAAATAAATAAATATTACAAAAAATAATTGTTTTTTATATAAAAGTAGAAGGTTCGAGTCCCATGCATGAACTAGCTATATTTCTTCATTTTTTTACACTTGAATTGATCGATCAGATCAATTATTTCATTGCTATTCAACGGATTTGAGCATATTTAATTTGATTCTATAATTATATATCATATTTGAATAATCTTTTCAAATCAATTTATCAACAAGACTACAAAGCCCATCGGTCCTATCCAAATCAAATGTTCGATTGAGCTGATGACTTATCAATTTACAATAATTACTTTATATAAGTTATTTCAAAGCAACTCCCAAGTCCTTTCCCCATTCTACGTACGTACGCTTATTTTAAGCATTTAATATTTAAGCTGTGTAATCAATGTTCAAGTGTTGACTTTACCCATTTTTAATCTCATAATTAAGTCATAATCCCTGGTTTATGCAATGGACGTCGGTCCATGCACAATCTTTCTTAATCAATTAATTATAAACCGCTAAAGAAACTGGCAAGGAGACAGATTCATGTGCTTACCTCTGCTAATTGCTTGTTTAACGGTTGTATAAGACAAGAAATCACGTTTAGATTTGTGTTCTTAATTCTACTTAATTGGAGATTACATTGGAAAAGCAGCGTGAGAAATCTTATTTACTAGAGTTTAATCAGGTTAATTGCAAGCATGAGCTCATGAAATAACAATATCATTAAATATTTATTAATTATATATAATACCTCAACATGGACGAAACTAGCATGCACATGACTTCATTTCAATTTTTCTACTCGGTGTGGATTAATATTTCTTTAAACTTTTTTTTTTTTTTTTTTGCCATTTGCAGTCCCAACTAATATGCGTTACAGATCACAACCCTAGACTAGGAATACGTGGGGTCGGTGATGTGTGGTGAAATAATTATTAATATTTGACCCAATTTAGCATCGACTTGTGAATACCTGGGGAACGTGATCCAATTTTGTTATAGTAATATAAAATGTAATTATTATTTTTTGGGGAGATCATATATAATTTTCGTGCTGTGGCTGTAATTCACGAGGCCAGGAATCAATATATGAATATGTCCACATAGAAAATACGATGCTGGCGTGGTCATGGGTTTGAAGAAACGTGCCATGCGTCAAATGTTCACATCATCTTCTTCAATGCTTTACCAACTTGACACTACAGGCTATCATGCACCAGGCTTTCTGCCTTGGATGATCCTTACCTCCATATCTCAACTTGCCAACTTGGTCACGCCCGGACCAACACCCTTTCCCTTTGCTTCCTTCTTGACAGCTTGAGGCTTGATCGTGTTATAAAATTGATAGCTCGTATATCTTGTAGATAAATAAAGAGAACTTTATTATATATTATAAAGATAAAAATGTTTTGTTATGCCATAAGGGATATTAAATCAATCAATAGATATCTGTGTGTGTGAATATTTTTTAATTTTTTTTAAATTAATTAATTATATATGACACCACCTGCTAAGTTATTCAGTTAATTAATTTGTATCAGGAGTTTTCTTTTGAATTTTACAATCATATTAATCCGATGAGGTATATGTTTTTAATTTTACAGACATATTAATATTAAATTGTGTTGTTTTTGTTATAAATATAAATTTAATATTGGCAAAAATCAATCAGAAAATATTTTTTTAATTTTCTTTCTATTTTTTTCTCTACAAACTCTTAGCAGAATCTATCCCAGAAGAGAAATTGGGATAAATTTGTATTGCGGGAATCTGCACTCTCTCTATTCATGTTGATCACAAACAAAACACAAATTCTTATAAAACTTATAAAAATTATTTTCTATAAATTTAGAGTTTTGTTGTTAATTATTTCTTAAACATGTAATCTAAATGGTGGAAGCAACTAATATTTTAAAAATAATAATTCTGACCTTTAAAGTTTGCTTGCTATACCAGCCCAGATAACATATGATTTATACATGTTGGTGAGCCAAACTACATATTTTAATAAGCAAAATGATTTAATTGGTATTAAAATAACATACCCTGCATTTCATTCTTGTGGAGAACAACCTCGAAGAATCGACTTCCGAAATATCCTTTTCTATGGGCACTAGCATTTGTCTCGTCTTTGACAAATTTCCCGGTATTGTTTTTCTTCGTTTTTAGCTAGGCTGTCTAAACAAAGAAGAAACAACATAATAATTGTACGGTCAATGTTCATGCGTTCGGGCAAAACCTGGAAGTTTTATGCTTGCTGTCTTGCACAACCTGCTTACAGTGTAAAAGGAATATATACAAGGAGAAGCTTCATACAAAAGGTTCTAAAATTCAGAGGGGGCCCTTTGCTTTGGTCGTCGTTGTTTTTCGTGGCCGTTCTCTTTGAATTTACTTTCATTTGGAGGCTTATTCGACACTGCAATCATTGCCGTAAATAGCAAGGGGAAAGAAGACGAACGGGGATAATGTTTCGAGAGTTAATTCCTTTTTTCCCCAAGCTATGGATATGGTGAGAACTACAAGACCAACAATTTTGACATCCTAAACCTAAAGGTTGACTCATGGCCTCACATATTACGTTGGATCTTGCCTTTTTCACCCCTATAAACATATAGACCTATCATGGTAGGTAGCAATTAGTTTCTCCATTTCTTTTTTTTTTTCTAAACAGCGGTAGGTACGTGCTTCGGTGAATTCAAGTCAATCCATTAAAAATAATTTTTTTTTAATTATAATGTATATCATATATTATATTTGAATTTAAACTTTTATTTAAAATAAAAAAGCGTCAAATCACTTAAATCAACCATCGTTTGGTTGGTTACACAGTATTAAATTGCATCATAAATTTTCTTTTCTTTTCTTTGGTTTGCAATTTCAACTTTTTTCTCATTTGTGTGTGTGCCTGTATTCGCTTCCATGTCTAAACCTAAATCCTCTCGCTAAAATCTTCAAAGGAGATGCTTCTTCAGTTTGGTACGCTTCCATTATCCGGACTTCAGAGTCAAAATATCGAGTGATTGGCCTGAGAGAATTTTGCAATATTAAATTAGCTAGGTCAGAGCCTGATAAAGGACCACTTCAAGAAAAGTCTTCACGTGTCGGCACATTTCTTGCACTTTCTTTGACGTTCATTTACACCATTTTACCAGCAGCTTCGGCAGCACGTAGTAATTTTCTTCTCCTTTTTTCGTGGTTGAGTGCCGATCGAGGAAATGCTAGACCCGCAAAGAATAATTAATCCCAGCTGAGCCGAAGGTATTTACCAAGTCTCCCAATAGTCAACTGTGGTAATTTGTTACCAACTTGGCAAGCAATTTCCATTGTTGGTTTCGTCGACCTTTATTTTATTTAGATAGGATGCAGAGACTGAACGCTTTATAATGTTACTGCAAAAGTAACAGCCGAGTAAAATGCTTGTTTAATAAAATAATTGTTTTTTTTTTTACCCGTAATTAGCTTGCTCTCTCACGTTTCCATGAAAACAGTACAAAACTTGGCATCCTCAGAATTTTTCTTGTGGTAGATGGTGTAGAGACAAATCATGACATGAGGGGTTGTTGGTTAATTCAGGGCTCTTTATTTTTTTTTTATCTAAAAATATATTATAATAATATTTTTTATATTAGTATATATTTAAAAACATAAAAAAAAATTAAAAAAAATTCCAGTTGAAATGCAGAGCCAAATACCCTTGAGAAATCGTTCATGTTTGAGTCATCTCATTGGTCATCACAATCATAAATATGTAAATGAAATAAGAGGATGGATATATATATATATATATATATATATATATATGAGTTCACTAATTTAATGACAATATGAGAACAAAAGGTCTTTATTTATAGAAAAAACACAGTAATATTTACGAAGAAGAAAAAAAGAAAGGTGGAGACTGAATTAATTAAATGTTTTTATTAAGAAAAATGTAAAAATTAAGTTAATCACGCCATTAATTATATTATTTAAGACGACATGACATACCAACTAATTAATTAATGCTGTCATCTATATGTCAAGCATACTGTCGCCTTTCTTTTGCTAGCTAGGGACATACACCATCACAAACTATTCATGAACACACATGCAAAAGGCCAATCACATGATTAATTCAAAAAAAAAAATACAATTCAAATAATTAATTGCAGCCAAAGTGAATGAGAGGCACTGCATTTATCAAAATAATTTTTGTTTATTTTTTTAATATTTTACAAATTCATTTTTGCAATATCTTGGCTGCAAGGTGAAACCGACAACTGCCACTTCTTAATTTCTCCGTCTAGAGTGCCACTAAACACCGAAACGACATCGTTATCGTTATCCCTGACAGCAGCCAAAGTCTTCACCGGTTTCCGATGCCCGTCAAGAACAGACAAACAAATGTACTTCCCATCATGCCCCTCTCTCCAAATCCTAACCGTCCGATCAGCTGACCCACTCAGCAACAAATCAGAGACGTTAATCAAACTCAGGATGGCCTTATTATGTCCTCTTAAAGCTCCAGTCACCACCATATGGTTAGCACTGTCCTCTCTCTCCCACACCAAAATAGAACGGTCACAAGCACCTGAAAACAACACCGATCCGTCGTCGTTCAAGGCTAATGCATTTACGGCCGATTTATGCTTCTCCAAAGTAGCTACCAACACGTGTCTCTTCTCGTTTAACGGTTTGCCCCAAACCCGAATCCTACAATCCGCTGACCCAGTGTAAACCATGCCGTCAACGGAGACAGCCACAGCGTTGACTGCGTCCTCATGAGCTTTGATAGACTCTAGACATTGCAAATCACTGGCCCTCCATATCTTCAAGCTCTTATCCCAAGAAACAGAATAGATCAAACCGTTGTTATCGTTAACTGCAAGCCCTGTAACGGCATCAGCGTGTTTTATCCACAGCAGCTTCTTGTGACGCCGAACATTCACGTAGTTCTTAGGGAGAACGAAACGGCGTAAGCGGTCGTTGAGTGTGGGGAGAACGGTTACCAGCTTGTGGTGTCTGGTAGTTGACGATATCTTCCAGGCACGGATTTTACAGTCTTGGTGAGCAGTGAAGATTTTTCCGTCACAGAAAGATACTGACTTGACGGAGCCCAAGGAGGAATCTTTATCGTTGAAGGAATCGACAAGGGATAAGTCGGTTCGATCATAGACATTGATTTCGTGAGAGGAAGCAGCGTACAGAAGGTTATCTTGAACTACTAGACAGGTGATCGGGAGGTGATTTTTCTGGGGTTTAAGAGAATTTATGCAAAGAGAAGAGACGTTGAGAGTTTCGGGTGTGATTTTTTGGAGGGAAGGGACAGAAGGAAGAGTCTGGAGGGAGAGATTGCTTTGAAGGCTGACACTGCTTGTCGCGGTACTAGTGGTTGATGGAGTGCTGTTGGAGGAGCTGCTTGTGTCGGAAGCAAGATGCTTCGGAGGCTGTGAGTGGTTATTTGAGAAGGAGAAAGTGGAGTCTAGAGTGGAATTGGTGGCGCAGGTGGAGGCTAGCCATGATCGGACTCTCATGGTTGGTAGCTTAGATTCTTGATAGAAAGAAGGCAGGAAGGAAAATCTGGCAGATAGTAGATGGGAAACTCTTATCCTATATAGTAGAACGAGGGGAAGGTGCTAAATTAAAGAGATGCCACGTAGACGGTCAGAAAGGACAGTACGATCTATCCGAGGTTCTGAACGGACGGCCGATTGGAGGGAGAATGTGGAATGGTATCGCGGCTCTTCCTACCTTTGATCTAGATGTAGAGAAGATATAGCAAGTAGGGGTATTATAGTAATCGAGGAGAGATAAAGTGCGGTGGGTCCTAACTCCTAACAGTTGCTTTACAGTGAGAGTAGGGGTGGCCAAACGACGCGTTTCTACTGTACTAGTAAACAAAAACAAGGAGTGGTATTGTGGCTGTCTCATCTTCCTTGTTTCATAAATGGGTCCTATGGGTTTTGATTTGTCTTTTCTTTTTAAGAAATCGATGGCGATGGCGATGGCGATGGCGATATCTCCACAGGGCTGGCGGAGAAGAGGAGGAGGAGGCGGCTCAAGCTGTCTAATTTGAATACAAGTTTTAATAATCTTAGAGACAAATTATAATCCTCAACTTTCTTTCCTTATAAAACCAATTATATATTTTGGATTAAGGGAAACAATGTTACACTAACACAGGTTTAAGTCTTTAATTAACCATCCTTGATTAATTAAGAATAAAGCAAAAAAAACGAAAGAAAATAGAGCACCCCACACATCACAAGCCTGCTGTATTTATGACCTGTTGCATGGGCCTTGGAATTTCCACTTGCCAACAGGATCTCTAAATGCCGAATTCATCGAGTCTAGACTCATTTATGGACTGGTGACAGGGAAATAAGATAAAAGGCACCTAAGATGATGATGAAAAGGGCAAAAAAAAAAAAGAATTTAAAATTAAATTGTATCCGAACCAGGCCCTGGATCAGGGGTTCATTGGGTTGACCCGCAAGAACATCCCAACTTAATTTGATAGTTATAATCAAAACCATATTATTTTTGTTTTAATTGACTAATGAAAAAAATAAGTAGATAGTATCAAAAAATGAGAAAAGAATATATTTTTGAAACAAATTATTACTAAATTAAATATTATCAACACTAATTAAAGGACTTGCTGATTAATTTTAAAACTAGAACAACTATTTAATTCATTTTTCAAAACTAAAAGTACTAGTTTATAATTTACTCAAAATATCTAAAAAAAGTTAATTTCCAAGGATGTTGATAAAAAAACAAGAGAAAATCCGAATTAATTTAACTTTATATATACACACACACACACACACACACACACACATATATATATATACACCTAAAAATTTTGACAATCAAATGAAAAAAAATGTATTAATTAACAAAAAAAAAAAACCTAAAGCTGCTAGTGGTTTTATTGTGCTCTAAGATATAATTTACTACTTATTTTAATAGTATAATCATTTTTTTTGCCCCTTAGTTATTTTCTCTTTTAACTTTGCTTCGGGGATAGAATGATCTTTTCCACATAACGTGAATGTCTTTTAAAAATTGAGTTGGGTTATTTTTGTAATTCTATTCATAAATGCAAAATAAAATAAGGGATATAACCCTGGAATAAATTAATTTGATGCTTTATGCACAAGGGTGATTTTGTATTTTCATGTTTGGTTCAATAGTGGATTTACATCTTACCCATTCCATGCGAATTTTTTAGCCTTGCATTCAGGGGTTTTGTGGTAATTTCAGCATGGTCTGTTTGTGAGTATTGATTGGTCTTGGGGGCCTTTTCAGTTTTGTGCAATGCAAAAAAAAAAAAAATTACTGGCGAGTGAGCTGCTCCACCTATTTTGGGCAACGCGTGCTGCTGATTTCGATGGATGATCTAGCACTTCCACCGCATCATTGGATTCATCTCGGCTTCCTCTTCCTCCCTAAGTAGTGCGTGTATGGTGGTTCAGTGCGATTTGGCCTAAAATGTCTTTTTCCCCCTTTTTTTTCTTTTCTTTCTTCCTAGATTTGCGTGCACGCCATGCTGAAAATTAAACCAGCCCTTTAACTTTTTTTCCCTTTCGATTCAGTCCCTCTTCTCTTATTTGCAATTGTTTTATTTACACTGGTTATTTCTAATTGGATTTGATTTTTGATTTCATCCATGGTCATTTGATTTTTAAAATTTGTTTCTAAATTTGGTGTTCATTCTTTAAATTGTTATTTGTTTTGTTTTAAATTGTTTTATTAATTGATTTGTTTTTTTTACAATTTCACCCCAAGCAATTTTTCTCAGTTAATTTTTGGGTTAAATCTGGTCAAGTTTCTTTTATTTGTTATTTTCAAATCATTTTTTTTATGGATTGGTTTTTTACAATTTCATTCCTGAAGATTTCATTTCATTTAATTTTGATGTCAGATTTAATCTAAATTTTTTTAATTGTTATTTTTATATAATTTTTTAATTAATTTTTTTCTCAATTTCATCTATCGATGTCAGATTCAGTGCTTCCTAGTTAAAAAAATTTAACAGTTAGAAAAAAAATTTAATGTTAAAAAAGCAATAATCTAGTTACTTTCTAACAGTTGTTGGCTAACAATTTTGAATCCTTAATTTGGAGTCCCTTATAAATGGATTCAATGACCGAGAAGGACGGAGATATATATATATATATATATATATTTTTTTATTATTATTTATTTATATGGATTAAACGAACATCGACGGGTCTAGAATAAAATTTGTTTTCACTAATCCTAATTAAAGAAAACGAATGTTCAATTTTTTTTTATATGGGGAATTATTTAATGAAAATAATTAAACAGCTAGAGAAATTATTTATAATGTATGCTTTGAGTCATTGCACCGACTACACTATTTTGGAGACTCCGGAAAAAAAAAATCACTATTTCAGTCCACGTTAAATAGGAACTATGAATTCATACTTATCCAAGAAGAAATATCAAATATATATTATATATAACCAATTATAACATTCATAACTCATAATATTAACCTATCCTATTCCAATAAATGGGGCCCTATTTATATAAAATAGGAGTATATATTGTGCATTCATTAATTTAGAAAATGGAGTTTATTAATTTCTCTTTGACAGGCCATTATATATATATATATATATATATATATATATATATATATATATATATATATATATATATATATGCTATGCTTTAGATGATTATCAAGTAAATTCATAGATAACTATTACTGGTCCTTGTTTATTTTTTTAATTCATAACCTAGAATTCTATTTCATAACAACAAGTTCTAATTTAATATTAAAATACTCTTCAACACCTTCAAATACGTGAAAGTATGTTAAATAAAAAAAAACATAAAACAATATAAATATAACTTACTACGATGAAATTATAAATAAATTAAGCTCCATAATTGAATAAAAAAACAAGATTTAGGAATCTTAAACAGAAAAATCACACAAAAAAATCATTGTTTCTATAATGCAATACATAATATTTTATGTACGGGAAGGAGTACGAAAATATCATGGATTCACCCAAATCTTTTAATTTTGTTTATAGTTATAATTATAAATTGAATTTTTTTTCCTTGTCATCACTAGTTAAGAATATGGCTGACTTTTTTTTTTTAATGATTCCAATCCAAATTTAATGAAGATTAATAGAAAATTAATAAAGTATGAAAAGGCAATGATGACATGTCTACGCTATGATGTAGTGATTAACTTTGTTTATAAGATGTGGTGGCAAGAAAATGACATGGCTTGGTATCTTCAAAAGAAAAAAGAAAAAAAAAATCAGATAAAACATGTAAATCAAAAAACGTCGGGATAGTCAATCTCTTAACATAATAATAATAATAAAAAAAAAAACAAGGAAGTAACATGTATTACCTACCTCAGAAGGTGTTTTATTGTAACAATTGTTGTTAGTAATATTTTGGGTATATACGAAACAAATAAAAAGTAAAATCAATTAGTAATATTTTAGGTTAAAATATTATTTTTAAGGTATTTATTTGTTACACACATAAACAACACCTACATGATACAATTAAATTCTCTAAGCCTCTAAAAAAATAATAAGAACAAAACAAATAAAAGAAAATAACATTTAAATGAAACTCTATAATTATTCATAAGATAATTATATTTTAAATTAAATTGAATAGCTCTATTCATTTTTATCCTAACAATCACAAATATTCATTTTTCTAAACAATATCATCTTTTGATATTATAAATATTCATATAATAATATTTAAAAAAACTATTAATTTATTAGATAATAAAAACATACACCTGTAAATACTTAAAAGAGATTATTTCTTTCAAATATGATATAGAAATTCTTTTTTTTTTCTTTATTTACCTACAAACTACTATAAAAATTAATATTTGTTTATTTTATGCCACTTGCAAAAACTAAAAGCCGAAGAGTTTATAGTTAGGTTTTGACGGCTCTGGCGTTGATTGAAATTGCTTGGCATAATAAAACGTCAGCAACAAAGACAGGAGCAGAAAGTAAGTGGCTTAAAGCTACATGATTCTACATCAAGCCTGTGCTGTAATGAAAGCCAAGTCCACCACACATGCATCTCTCTTCGTGGCATTATCATGCCATCAAATACTTCACTGCTCATCATCTTTGGCGCCATGCTAGCACTTTTCTGCTTCTTCTTCTACATTTTTAGTTACGTAGGAAAAATTACGTATTTGGCCCTCTCCCGGGTAGTTTGGAATTGGTCCCTCGAAGCAGATAGAGCTGAGCGATCTTATCAAAGTCATTGCAGTTATAATCGAACTTGTTTATGATAAATTAATTAATTTCGTACGTCTATTTTCATCTCCATTTATGAGAGAGAGATTTCATTTTCTAACTTGAAATTAGATGAGACAGGAAAGGGATCAATTCCTTCAAAAATGATCTCTCGAATAGTGCTTTGTATTTGCAACACCAGATTTAATAGTTTTTCTGACAAAATTTTCTGTCTGTTTTTACTCTATCAGTTCATCTGTGATTATTTTACCAACAGGATTACAGACAAAAATCTGAATCAATATTCAGGTGGGTCGAAAAATTATCCTCGTATATCTTTTCCAATTACAAATCCGAATCAATATTCATGTGGGTCGAAAAATCATCCTCGTATGTTTTCTCCAACCAGCTATTATATGTCTCCTGGAAATAAAAAATAAATTCATCAAACTCAAGTAAATAATAACTTAAAAAAAAAATGGTTGAAAAGCAACATGCCACAAAATATTGAGCTCAACTATCTACAAACCGTTGCACCATTTTTTGACGCTCATTACTCCGCATATGCGTTTCCACAAAAAACTTTATTGGACTTGGCTCACATCCAAGAACCGTAGCTTGCAAGATAAAAATATTGTCAGTTAAATATATTTATAAAAAAACAACAAATTAAAAAAAATGAATATAATTTTAAAAAATCTTACCATCGCTTCGCATGCAAAACGAATAGAACGAAACCACTAGTGTGCGTGGTAACGAACCAGGAACTTGCCAACTCCGTTTCCGCACAATGAACTGTGACTGTCGTGTGAAACACGCAGACGTCACGTGCTGAATATATGTCATTCATATAGTCTCCGAGATGTATAGCGGCCTGAAATCCTTTCAAATCACCACATTATTTCAGCCTGATATATCGCTTTATTTCGCATATATTTTGGATTTTTGTTTTGCGCTTTGTATTAAAAACCACACAACTGTTATGGTATAAACAAGTTATTTATAAGTAAATGAGAAATAAATTTTTAATATTTAAAATAAAAAATTGATAGAGTTTTATCATGCAACTGCTTGCATGATAAAACTCAATCAAGTTTTCACTTTTTACAGAAGTGAAGTGAAGTGAAGTGGTTTTTAGCGTCTGTTCTTATGCGGATCCGCACATGGAACATGGATTGTAAAGCTTAACTTCACTACAGCTACGAATATTTGTGGCAAACATATCTTGCAAAATCTCCTCCTCAATTCTTTCCACCTTGTGGCCGTAATATATATATTTCCATGTAACTGGGTCCGCATCTAGCCCCGCTGCATGGTAAATGAAATCTCTTTAATCGAAAAATATCTCCATGGACGAACAACACCGTGCCAGTTTAACAATCTCTCTCTATCAGACCATCACCTCCAGGCCCGACTGCCACCTTCTTCTACGGTGATGTCTCTTCGGACAGGAAGTGGCTTCCAAACAGGCAGTGCTTTGATAATATTGATTAGACCAAATGGATTCCCACCACGTCTTGTACACCTTTTCCATGGCTTCTAAACAGGCTGGGCTTTAAATCATAGTTATCAGATTGATTCGACTCGCCGGGTTAACCTAAAATTTAAAATTTTGATTGGGTCTGTTTAATTTAAAATCAGGACTAATTATTGGTTTTCATCCACTGAGTTAATCTAGAACCTGAGAAATATGCTCTATATTCTATGTTCACAAGAAAAATATTATTTTTTTAATATAAAATTTAAAGTTCTTTAGTATATATACTTAATGTTCACAAGAAAAAAATTGTGTTTTTTAATATGAGATAAAAAAATATTTTTAGTTTAAATACTTCAACTTAAAAGGATAAGATAATATCATTTCAATATAGGATAAAAAAACCTTTTAAAATAATCTTTTAAACTTCATTATTTATAACATGTACAGCCTATTTATTATTTCTTAATTTTTTTATATGAAATATTAAAATTTCAAACTTGAAATTATAACTCCATTAAAATATGGCATCAAAACAATCTTTGCTTTTCTTAGAAAATCAAGACTAAGAATAATATCATAATCATCTAAATTCACAACCAACACATCTTGGTTACCTCTCCATTAATCCAATATAATCAGCACATCATATAAGACATACCCACAATCTTTTGTGCCTTAGGATTGACTACTTTCATGAAGCTGTCGTTACTGCTCAATCTCAAACCAAGATCTTTCACTAATTGATTAGACATAAATATATGGGTCACACCCGAATCTAGCATGACATTAATTGGCTGCTCATTTACACTGATCTGTATATACATCAAATCTTCTACCACTGACTTTCCTTTTCACAATGCATCAATCCTCGCTAAGTCCTAATCAACAAGACTGGTTTGAGAAGCTGGATCCACTAATTCAGCTACTAGGCAGTTTAACACACGTATAGGATTAACATGTATAACTACTCTCTCATCTTCATTGTTATCTCCAACTCGAATAGCGTTTAACTTCTCCCTCTTTGGATATTCCCTTTCAAAGTGAGGACCATCACAAATGAAGCAAGCATAGTTTGGTTTAATACTTTTACCTTATGCATCTATAAATTTAGCCTTACGGGTATCCACTACAACCTTCGATGCACCCCTACTAAAACATACTTTTCCTTCTTGACCTTTACTTTAGATTTGAACAACGATGACACATAGGCCTCTCTAGTACTCGATTTAAAATTAACCAAGTTGTCCGCAACAACAATAACGGAGGACATATCTTTTATTTTTTTTTGTCATTTTAGTTTTGTTTGCACCAAAGATTGGAGTCCAGACATGAAGTTGAATATTATGTATTTCTCAGACATATTATCGAAGTCAAGAATCAAATAACTGAAAAATTATATAAATTATTTAAGTGTTTGGTTATCATTAATAAAAAATAGATTTTAACCATGAATTTAAAATCATATTTGAGCCTTTTATGATAATTTTATCAATTAATACAAAAAAGAATTAAAGGAAAATTATAATAATATCTTTGAGGTATTATGAAATTATGCAAACAATCAAAAATATTAATTACTATTTATCAAAAAAGTTAAACTAAATAATTTTAAAAATTTTGAGGATATTACTGAATTATAGATTTTAAAACGAAGTCATTATATATATATATATATATATATATATATATATATATTGATCGTGTTTGGTGCGTCTTGTCCTGTAAGTTCAAGCCCACATGCCTTGTTTTGTTATATTTTTTTTACAAAATAAACAACTCTTTGTTTGCTTGGTGGGCAATATGGCATTCACTAGTTTATTAGGGTCCAACTTTTTGAACCCCAAACACTGAAATTTCAACATGTTTTCATCTAAAGAATTTTCAAAAACAACCTCAAAACCTTTATAAATACCTTTTTAACCCTAATGCAACATCTAACCAATGGAAAAAACCAAAGATTAAAATTGAATAAAAAATTGCAAGGATCTCAGTCTATTTTTCCCGACAAGCATGAAGGAAAAGTCCAAGTCCAAGGAAATCTCATTTCTAAGATGAACTATTTGATACTAAAATTGATTTTTTTTTTTATGAAGGACTCAAATGTTCTCTCTCATTTTTTTTGGTAACTTTCTCTATTCTCTCTCCATATTGACATGCTAAAATGTAACAAAAAAAAAATGAAGTTTGGAACTGAAACTAGAATACTTGATTAATAAGGATCAAATATGTTTAAATTGAAACTTCATGGTTCAAATTAAAAATTTTGTTCCTTTTTAACTATGGAAATGTAAAGGGCCTATGTTTTTTTTTTTTTTTTTGTCCTTTATATTTAACCAAAATTTTATCGTTCTTTAATTTATTATTAGTATATTCTAAAACACTTAGTTGCGAAATAAATTATAACACTTGAAACAATACTAATGTAAACCACGAGGATGAAACTACAAAGAAATTACTTTTCATGGCCAAATTGAAAAAATATATAAAGATCTTAAAGGAAAGAAATCACAAAAAATGCATTGTTAATTTATACAATGTAATCTATAGTGTTTGGTGTAAATATACAAAATAAATGGATTCAACCAAATCTTTAGTTTTTCTCAACGTAAAGCCGAAGAGTTCATAAGGACGTGGTGCAAAAGATGGATAGTATTTGAAGAAGAAAAATACTATTTGTAGAAGATAAATAGTTTTTGTAGAAGATAAATAATATTTGATGAGAGATATTTGTGTTGTTGTGTGTCTAATGTGGTGCAAACAACATTTCTAAAAGTTTTATAATTTGTTTTTATATTTTCAGATCGTTTTAATATACTAATGTTAAAAATAATTTTTTAAAAAAAAAAAAATTATTTTCATAAATTTTTTAATAAAAAATATTTTGAATTGCTCTAAACATATACTAACATGATGGTGGTGGTAAGAAGAAGATAAAGAGTTTGGTTAGGTTTTTTTTGGAGAGGGTTTTGATGGGCCTGCTTGGAGGAGGGTTTGGTTGGGCCTCATTGAAGAAGGGTTCAGGTGGGCTTGTTAGGAGGAGAATTCGGGTGAGCTTCATCGGAGAGTTGGGCTTGGAGCAGCTAGTTTTTTCTTCTTCTTTTTCAATTTTTTTTTGGCACGTCATCATCGTCTTCTTCTTCTTTTTAACGTTTGTAGTTATGATATATAGGAGAAAAAAAATAATTAATTTCGATATTATCAAAGTCTTAGTTGTTATAATCGAACGTGTTTATGATAAATTAATTAATTTCGGCGTCTATTCACATCTCCATTTGGTTAAAAACCAACTAATTAAATTATGGTTAACTAACCCTTTGTTAATGAGAGGAAGAGTTCATGTTCTAATTTGAAATTAGATGAGACAGAAAAAGGATCAGTTCCTTGGAAAAATAATCTGTCTCACTCTCACCTCGCTTCATGACATGGGTAGTCCTCGGGGGTTAAGGTGTTGATCCAATTCACTAATTACTATGAAAATACTTAGATTTATATCTATTATTTTGCTTTGATTTATTTGATAGCAGGTAATTTTTAAAAATATTTTTTATTTAGAAATACATTAAGATAATATTGTTTATTTTTTAAAATTTATATTTTATCAATATATCAAAACGATAAAAAATATAAAAAAAAATTAAAATGAAAACAAAATAATTTTTTTAAAAAAACATGGTTACCCGCATAGTGCTGAAATGGAAAATCTGCATTGACGATCAGACCCCATCGATTCCCATCATTTAAAGAACAGATTTAAAAGCTAATACATGCGTAGATATACTAGTTGGGCTTGCCAGGACTGCCGTCTCCGGAGGACATAACCACCATCTGCTATGCCAAGACTGCCATCAGCCAACTTCTTGAGCCAAGACCATCTCCTTCCCTTGGGACAATATTGAACAAGGGCTCAAGGCTATAAATTTATTTCCTTATAAAGTTCATTGATAGTAGCTCAAAGATCCATCAGAATCTCTATCACACGACTATTCGAGCTAGACTGCACCAAGATGATGGGCTTGCCAGGATCTTTATGAAGAAACCAAGTCTGCTTCATTACTTTAATATGCAGATGCTATTACCTACGCTGTTTCACCTTGTAATTCTTTTCTTTTCACGGAACTGGATTCGCCTGGTGACTTCTTAAGCCGATTTTGTATATGTTTCGTCATTCTAAGCACTAATTAATTTACCCATGAAAGAGGTAAATAGCAGAACCCCTACGAGATTATTCATTTTTCTAAGAAACGACATGCAAACTTTGGGCACCCTTCTACGAAACGAGTCGAGTACGGACCGTGGTTTTCATGTTGGCTTCAGGACGGACGCAAGATGATCAAGCATCACCTCCAGAAAAGCTGCAACGCATAATATAAGCCCACAACGCTATTCTTGATATACTTACTATATAAAACCAATGACTGTCAATCAAATAGCTAGTTCTTCAAGAATCATTATGTCTCTTTCGGTGCTTGAAGCCAAGAAGATGGTCCTTCTCCCACATTTATAGCCATTTTCTTCACAAACTTTTCCTCTCGATTCTGGGTTAAAGTTCTAAGAAGCTACAAGCTTATCTCTTCACTGGGAGTATATATACAATTATACATCTTGTCATTCCAAAATCAAATCAGACAGCTTTATCTCGGATTTATATCTTTAGTCAATATTAGCATTAAACCCTTTAAGATAATACCATAGCTATTTTGCTAATCTATAGTACCTGAGACCGTTGTTATGGATACGGGAAAGGTCATCCTAGTTGTATTTTCAGTAGTTCTGGTTTTCAGGTTGGCTCAGAGTTTTGATTACTCTGAAGAGGACTTGGCATCAGAGGAGAGACTCTGGGACTTGTACGAGAAAGATGGAGGGGTGTCAACACACAGTTTCATGCACGCAGCCTCACTGAAAAACAAAAGCGCTTTAATGTATTCAAGGAAATTTTGAAACATGTTCACAAGGTGAATAGCAAGGACAAGCCTTACAAGTTGAAACTGAATAGGTTTGCTGATATGACCAACCATGAGTTCTTGTAACACTATGGAGGCTCAAAGGTTAGCCATCACAGGATGCTCCATGGACCAAGACAGGGAACTGGGTTCATTTCATGATGAGGGTACAAGTAACCTTCCTTCCTCGATCTGTTGACTGGAGGAAGAAGGGAGCAGTAACCAGTATCAGGGATAAGGCAAGAAGCTAAACCAACTTAATATTAAAAAAACAATTTATAATAAAAAAAATCAAAATCAAAATTAACATATACCACACATTTTAATTTTGGTTGGCGAATAGCAAGAGGATGAGAGAGAAAAGACGGGGAAGAAGGAAAAAATGTGGCTGCCGTGTAATCACTGATCATGGACCTGCACGTGCTGTTTTAATGGATAAAACTTGACGTGACGCTTTTAGATGCCACCATGTCAGTCTAGTTGGCATGCATGTACACCCCACCCCCACTATATTTATTTTAATTTCAAATTTGATCTTTTTAAACTTAAATATTTTATTTTATTTTATTTTATTTTAGTAAATAAAACAACATTTTAACCATCATCATTAAAATAGTGTCGTTCTAAGAGAAATGCACTGTCCAAAAGAAGACACGCATCCGTGCAAGGGGGCCTTTCAAAAGCTTTTTTTATTTTACTTGTATCGAGCACGTACTATTTAGTTTTTTTTTTTTCTCTTGATTGTAATAAATTAAGAAGAAGGATCCAAGTGGCCAACCGTGTCGTCTTGATCAGCACAAAAGAACATACTGCGCACGCATGCCACTATCTCCACGGTGCCCACTGGCCACTGTTCAGTCACTTCTCCCGAACCAAAATCTTTGACCATGTACCGGCCATTCTTCTCTTTCCCCGGTCAGATAAACGATGCACCACCGGTTATAAATAACTGCTAACAACGACAATAATATCGCTATACAAACAAATTTATTCATTTAAAATTTATAAGATCACTTTTTTATATATATATATATATATATATATATATATAAAAGAAACAAACAGACAATTTTCTTACAAACCCACCATCAAAATTTGTCATAAATCACAGTACTGAATAACTAGCAAGGCGTAAAAACAAGGTAATGCAACCAAATTTTTTTTAAAAAAAAAAACATTAGCACTAGGGATTAATGATTTTTTATTTTATTTTTTCCCTATCTTTTTTATATTTATATATATTTTTTAAAATACAATTACTTGTTAACATTATAAAAAATTTTAAAATATTAACGCCCAGTAACCCATAAAATTTCACTAAAAAACAAAACAGGTAACGGGTAACGCATTAAGGTGAGACTCAAAGTTTATGCTTGGAACATCTAGAACATAGTTTCTTGAAGATATTAGGGTGTTAGAAAATGTAGTAGCGGTTACTTTTCAAAATGTTTTTTATTCCAAAATATATTAAAATTTTTTATTTTATTTTTTATAAATCATTTTTTATATCAACACATAAAAATAATATAAAAACATCAAAAACATATTAATTTAAAGCAAAAATAATAAAATATTTTTAATTTAAAAAAAAACACTTCCAAAACATTATGTCATACACTGCTAATTAATTCCTTCTCTCCCTGTATGATGATTCATTGAGTTATTATTGGATTTTTAAAAAAAATTAGCAAAGTAAATTAAAAGTTTTCATAGAATATTACTATTTGAAAAAGATTTGGTGTAATAGCATATTTTCACTTTGTCGTGTTTATAGAATATAACATTTACTAAATATTGTTATTTCTAAATATGACAAAATAGTTGTTCCGCTTTAGAATAGCGACATTTAAACTTGTTGCTCTTTTGAAGCGCCACAATTGTCAATCGACCGATTGGATACATTTGTATAATCGATCAACCGTTTCACACAAAAATCATAATTTTATAATTTTTTCTTTCAAATATGTTTTATAGGTAAAAATATCATTTTTGTCCAACTTATAGATTAAAAAACAAACTCCAATTAGAATATTAAAAAGTTATTATTCACGTAGTAGTTCTCACAAGTGATTATGAATAGTTTAGGTTTAGGAAGAGGTTTAGTCACGTAAAACCGAATGATAACTCAAAATGACCATACCTTTTTATTCGATTGTTGGCTCGAACTCAAATTTATAAAGAAGTTTTCGAAAGATGTTTTCCTTAGAGTAGTTATTAAATCACTATTATAACCATCGTATCTTTAGATTTTAAAAATCTTGTCATGAAATCTTAGTTTTGATAATTTTATGATTTTTTTTGATTGACCAATCAATCTTGAATTTAAATAGATATCGCGGTTATAAACCACGATATCAATTAAAACCTTGTTATTATTTGCCACATATAATGAATATTGATTACCGTGATTTTAAAAAATATGTTATTTATTTAATACATACATATACATACATATATATATATATATATATATATATATATATATATATATATATATCATTTGACGATGCGAATTGCCCAATTTATCCGTTATTATTATTAATTAGTAATTTGGTAGTGTTCATAAAGAAGCCTGGAGATTCGTCTTGCAGTGCTTGATTGCTGGTTGAAAAGAAACAGTAACTGTCAGCAGTGCCCGGCAATTTGATGCCAACAATACGAGGTTGAAAGATGTATATTTGTACTGTACAGAGAGATCCAAACAGCTGAACGGGATGCCTGGAGAACCCAACGAACGTGGCAGCTATCAAGTGGCCCACGTGTCAAAACCCCAAGAAACGAGAGAAGATTAAAGAGCACGAAGATACACGCAGATGGATCAGCGACGGTGGCAGTAAGAGATGTAGAGGAGGAAGCTAAACGACAGAAAGCATTTAAAATGGGTACTGACTACTGAGAAAGAGCAAGAAAAGGAGGGAGAGGACTGGCGGAGGATTGGAAGAGCTTCGCCCTGTGACAGGAAAGACAGACCACTGCAAAAGCACGGCCAGGCCAGCAAGCATCCAGCACAGACGAGGATGGAGCAGATGGATTGCAAATTAGACGGGGCAATTTCAAGTTAAGCTTGTAGAGTTGATTAAGGTATTGATTGGTATTCTGATTCTACCATGTTTTTTTTTTTTAATTTTTAATTTTTTAATATTAAATTATTATATTTTTAGTATTTTTTTGGAAAGTATATATAAAAAATATTATTATATTAAGCTTAATTATACTCTAAAACAGGCCCCTTGTAAGTCATGTTAATTAGTTCAGATTTAAGAGAATTGTTTTTAAGCATAGTAGAAAGTAATATAGTATAAAATTTAGAGTTTATTGAATAGTTTGTCATTTATTTATTTATTGCTAGACTTTTTACCTTTTTATTTTCGAATTTCTTACTCACGCTAGTAAAAGATATCTTATTTTAAGAAGTAAAAAAGGCAAATAAAAAACCAACCAAAGCTTCTTTTTGTTAAACTGCTCAACAAATACTATAATAAATTAATAATTATTCGGGTCTTGTAAATTTAATTAAGAATAAAATTTAGCCGAGCCGAGTCATGCTAATTTGCCGCCGAGTCAGGCAGGGCTTTGGCCTTTCAGGGCTCTTTGTGTCAGCGCCTGGTGGTGGGATGTAGTACGGATGAAGGTCAAAAGGCCCTGAAGCCACCGGTACTGCCACGTATACCAGCTGTAACCTGGCATTGGATTCCTGCTCATCGGCATAATCACATGGTCTCCTTTCTCTTTCGTGATAAATTATTGATTAATAAGTGAGTACGTGGAAGTACGGTAGCTGTTTTGAGATATATTTTAAATATGTAAATGAAATTATTATTATTATAATAATTTATTTATTTTTAAATAAAAAATATTCTGCGCCAAACACACATTAATACTACTACTACAGATTAACGTATAGATAGCCGAGCCTATCTCCTCTCCCTCAGATCAAGAAAGGGATAGTCTACATGTATGTATAGAAATAGAAATATACTTTTCCATTTTACAAGCTTGATTTCATCTATGACATATGAAATATATAAATAAATTAATTGTTTTATAAATTGTAAGTTGAAAAAATACAGGTATAAAATTTATATTAAATTAATACGAGATTTAAAATTTAAATAACAGTATTTAAGCTTTTCTTCTTACCAGTTTAGCTCCTAAAAAAGCTACAATAAATTTAGAACATTTTTTATAATCATTTTAATTCAAATAGCATAAAAAATAGTAGATCTATTATATAACTTATTATTAAGTAATTTAATTGTTTAACTTTAAAATGCAGTCAAACACAACAGGGATTGATTCGATCTCGGGTTAACAAATTAACCCAAATTAATATGTAAAATTTCAAATTCGGATCATGAGATCGTGAATTAATTACAACGTGTAGGGATTGATTTAACATAACCTGGTTAACTTGGTAAATTCAAAAAAACCTGGAGAATTGAAAAAAAAACAAACATAGTTTGACTAAATTTTTTTTTTAAAAAAAATCAAGACGATATCTTTTTTATATAGATAACAACATATTGATTTGATCCCAGATCAACCCAAGTTAACATGTAAAATCCACAACCTGAGTTATAAGATTATGATAACATCATAAAAAACAAATAAAAAATATATTGAAGCTCAATTCTCAATCAACTTAATGTTGAAGAATAAAATTGAAAAAAAATAAAAAATAACAAAAAAAGACCTGAGTTAACTCAGGTTAACCTGCCAAATATTGATAATGAGATCAAGATAACTCAATAAAAAGCAAATCAAAATAGATTGTAAAACTCAATTCTTAATCAATCAAATGTTAAAGAGTAAAATTTTAAAAAAAAATTAATTAAAAAAGAACAAGAAAATTCATTAGTCAACTTGGACTAACTCATTACACCCTTGACTTGTATAATAAAATTATAATAACTTTATAAAAATCAAATTAAAATATTTTATAACGCATAATTTCTAATCAAAACCTAAGCATGACACCATATTTATTAATTTTCAGGACCGTGCAACATTCAAGTTTTATGGGCAAGCACCATATTTTTCTATGCAAAGCTAGCAGCACTGCATCTCCACGACAATTGCAACACTACTCTCCTGGCCTCCTATGCCCACTTTTCATGCCTACGATGGCTACCCAACATGTCATTCAATCAAATACCAGAACATCATGAACAATGATATAACCAATATCTACTACACCGAGCATGACACATCGATCTATAACCCAATTTTCTAAAAAGATATTTTTTTCTATATGAAAAAAACTGAAAAAGTAAATGTATATTACACTAAGCCGCAGGTAAAAAAACAAGAATACATGTCCTAAGCTCTGGGATCCATACACGATTGTTCAACAAAGTCATTGAGGGAAACACACAACATACAGATACATTCTCCCTGCAGTTTTATTGATATTCCGGAACATTATTTCACTAACTTAAACATTGGAGTCTTCTTTATATCCATATGGGACTTGTTTTGCAACAAAAAAAAACTCATGAACTAGCCCTAGATCGCACTCTTAAGAGCTAAAATCCGGTCTGAAGTTTTTCACGACCTCATTGGGATACTTCTCAACATGATCTTTTATCTATTTGACTTGGTTCTAGAAATGCAGTTGATAAATAGCATTAAAGAACGAAGACGAATTTGCATTTGATTCAACTTCCATGTGCATTCCATCATAGACGCACGACAAGCCTAGCCGGGATGGAAGCACCACGGAGGCATGCATGGAACCTCTCATCATTTTCCCAATAGGCATACACACCACAAGGTGCATGCCTCTTGATTTGCATTCCTTGCTTTCAGATTTGTCAATGGTTGTTCTAGGAGCTTTAAAGTTTCAAGTAAATTTTATGAACTACTTGTGAAATCACAAAGTAATTTCTTCACGATTTAGTTTGGATGGAAATTAATGGGTTTGTAGTGATGTTGAAATTTAATCTCTTCTTTTCTGGTAATGTTTTAATTACTCTTCCGTCCATCTTTTCTGTTAAATTGACTATATCTTCTTCTTCTTTTTAGTTGACCAGATAAAAAAGGTCGATCGACATCGATCAATCCACCTTTATGGTTCAAAATAAAAATAAATATTTAAATACAACATGTTCGGAATTCCAACTTACCAAATGAAAAGACGTGAAAAAATGGGGGAAAAAATACACAAAACCACCATATAATATAGCGTATCCGGTCAGTAAAAAGACGTGACTATTTTTTATCTTTGTTAAACAAGTCTAGGTCGAAAAGTGGAAGCATGGCTGCTGTTCATATTCCTAAGAAGCAATGTGAGCTCAAATCCCTGCAGCTTTCCGTTTCTTTCTCGAAATGGTCCAGCCAACAGCACAGGAACAAGAGCTTTTCTGCACGGACATCCTTTTAACAGGGAGGATGTATTTAACCGGTCAACGTTCGATAATCTCTGCAATGATCACCTTTTTTTGCATCTAATCTTTGGCAAGGGACAAATTAAGGAATAAGATTTCCCAGAAGACATCCTTCACATGACGAATCAACTCATCATGTGATTTACAGCATTCATTATCCAAAAATAGTAAGGTTTAAGGGATAAAATATTACCACACGAGTAATGTTGTTTGATACTATATTTAGTCAAGGGACTTGCAATTTACTCTCCAAATTATGCAAATTAATTGGAGATTAATTAGATGTTTAGGAACAGAATGGGAGAGGGAAAAGAAAATGAAAAGAAAGTATTTTTGTGATTTGAAATAATAAGGAATGAGACTGGAAAATATTGAAAGATAAAATTACTTAGATAATCCCTTGGTTTGAAACGCGTGATATGAGACATCAACCCGTGATAACCCCATGAAATTTAAATCGAAATAAATTAAAAAAACTTAATTCTAACTAACCAAATATTATAAGCATAAAATAAAAAAAAATATTCAATTAGAAAATTTACTTCTCGACGACAAAAAAATCTTGAAATTTATGTTTTTTTCCCTCAAAATTTTTAGAATAATAAATTATGAGCATCATGAAAATACACCAGTTCATTGGTTTTTTTTAGTGAAGGGAAAAAATATTAATTTACTTTATAATCCACAATGACACAAAGTCAGGTGTACAATGCTTTTCTGCATAATGTACAAATAGGTTTCTTTAAAATATTAGATTTAGCCTGACCTATGTAGAGTGTTACTTTTCCCCAAAAAAAAATGAAATCTAGGTGTTGCAAGCGTATTTTTTAAAAAAACCAATGACTCAAGTTATAGTCATAATTAGGTATAATAAAATGGTTTTATTTTAATTAAACTATAAAAAATAGATAACAATAATAAATGAATAAAAAAAATCACAATAACTTGAAGAAGGAAAACCTTTCGAAATGCAAAATTAGATAAAATAAAATGGATAAAAAAAGGGCTTAGTCAACTCGAGATAATATGGTAGACATTTAACCTGGGTAATAAAGGGCGAGCCAACCTAAATTAATGCACAAAAATCAAGGCCCATGTCATTAGATTGTGATAACCTCATAGAAAAAAATTCAAGAAAACCACAAAGTCAATTTAAGAAAAATAATTTTTGAACGATAAAATCAAAAAATAAAATAAGATAAATAAAAAGAATGTTCACCCACGTTAACTTTTCAAACTCGTGACTTTGCTCCTTCGACTAAAAGCACCAAACATGAAAAAACCACGGAACTCGACCCCCAACAAATCAAACTTTGAATGATGAAATTGAAAAATAAATTATATAAAAGGATAAAAAAAATAGCAATTAGAAGAGTGGGGATAAAAATCAAAATAAAAAATAAATTAGAGGAAAACTACAAATCTTTTATTGAATGGTGAAATTGAAAAGAAAAATAATTTTAACAAAAAAAACAATATAATCAAAAGAATAAGGACCGAATTAAAAAAAAAACAATGTACCATAAACTTGGATTGGAGGATGAAATTAAAATCAATAAAATTCAAAAAGGTTTAAGAAACAAAATAAAAAATTAAAAGAATGAGGACAGAAGTGGAAAAAAATAACACATACCAAATTGGGATTAAATGATGAAATTAAAAAAAATCAAAACTATACAAAATACAATGTACCATAGAAGAGTGGGGACAAAAATCAAAATAAAAAATAAATTAGAGGGAAACTACAAATTTTTATTCAATGGTGTTTGAAAAAAAAATAATTTTTGAACAAAAAAAAAATCAAAAATCAAAAAAATAAGGACCTAATTAAAAAAATAATGTTCACCCATAAACTTTTGGATTGGAGGATGAAATTAAAAATCAATAAAAGTTGCACAAAAGGTTTAAGAAAAAAAATAAAAAATTAAAAGAATGAGGACCGAAGTGGAAAAAAATAACACATACCAAATTGGGATTAAATGATGAAATTAAAAAAAATCAAAACTATACAAAATACAATGTACCATAGAAGAGTGGGGACAAAAATCAAAATAAAAAATAAATTAGAGGGAAACTACAAATTTTTTATTGAATGGTGAAATTGAAAAGAAAAATAATTTTAACAAAAAAACAATATAATCAAAAGAATAAGGACCGAATTAAAAAAAATAATGTACCATAAACTTGGATTGGAGGATGAAATTAAAAATCAATAAAAGTTGCACAAAAGGTTTAAGAAAAAAATAAAAAATTAAAAGAATGGGGACCAAAGTGGAAAAAAATAACACATGCCAAATTAGGATTAAATGATAAAATTAAAAAAAAAATCAAAACTATACAAAAGGTCTAGGGAAAAAAATTAAAAACCAAGAGAACCGGACCAAATCCAAAGATTAAAAAAAAAAAAAACTAAGGGGCAGCTTTGGATGGCTAGGCTCAAAATCTAATGATGAAAGAGAGAAAAACAAATGAATATTTGTGCCAAACTGGAGGTCCTTTCAGGACTCGTGCCGACCATGGATGGAGGGCCCGTCGAGAAGATTTAGATGCTACCCTGAAAACCATCATCTATTCATCGGGCGACGCCGCACACACATCCTAAATACAACGACCATCCTTTACTTGTGCATCGCAGATGTCATCATCTTTTTTTAATATTTATTAAATATTAAAGTACAAATCTACTTCCTAATCCCACTTAAAAATAACAAATAAAAACAAAAGGTTAAAATAAATAAAAATATTTCTTGATCATACCTAAGGTTTCCTTTACATAAAAGGCTTTCTAGTAATTTCATTGGACATTTATAGGCAAAAACATCCCTAAATGTCAAGCTTAAATTTGTTGAAACCAAGATATTCCTTGATCATATCTAAGATTTCTTTGATCTAAAAAGCCTTCTAGTAATTTCATTGTGCATTTAAAAACAAAAATATCTCTAAATGTCAAGCTTAAATTTTTTGAAATCAAGGGTATTTTTATATTTTTATTGATAAAAAATTAATAAACAAACCCTACTACCATTAAGCTAAATTTTTATGTAATGATAAGTAAAATTATAATTTTGTTATTTCAATTCACATTGCAGTATAGAACTTCAATAATGTGCAATGTGAACACCTCCTTTTCCTTTTACTTTATTTCAATTTCAACCTGACAGTTTTGGATCGAATGATTCATTAATATAATATTAAAATTTAATTTAATAAATCATAAAAATTAAGTGTGGTAGTATGAACTCCTAATAATTGATTAAAAAACTTTAATATCATATTAATAAATCATTCGATTCAAAACTTAAGCTTTTATGTGATATTTCAATATTAGTTTTATATTTGTGTTTTTCTAACGTTGTTCTTTAATTTGTTCATTGTTAAAGAGTTAATATAAAGTTATTTTAAGAATTTTATTTAATATTTTAAGTTTTAAATTATAATGTTTTTTTAATATAATATTAAAATTTTAATAACTAAGTAATTATATTCTTAAATCTCATCATTTTTATTCTCTGTAATTAAATTTAAAATTGAGTATGAGATAATGTTAACCTATAAAAATTTAAAGTTGGCTGATATTTCCAAAGATATATTGAATAATTAATATAAAATCATTATAGTAAACTCCTTCAATAACTTAAACTCATGGATCGGAATAATTTTTTGATGAACGATGGGTCCTCTATATATATTGTTAGATATTTTTTTTTTAATTCTAAAGTGTTATGCTAATATACTTAGTTTTTAGCTTCCTATCAAATAATTTTAAAAACTCATTTTTACAGTCATTTTTAAACTATTAAAACTACCCATATATTAATTATTTTCTGTAATGATTAACAAAAATACTAAAAGAAAATAGGTTTTTATTGTATCTCTTCTCACAAAACACTATATATTAAAATAGTGTTTTTTTTATTTTTTTTCAATTAATATTTTTATTTTATCCTTTAATATTGAGTTGATTAAGAATTAAGTTTCATGATTTGTTTTGATTTACTTTTTATAGGGTTATCATAGTTTCATAACCTGGATCGTAAATTTAATATATTAGCCTGAGTTTACTCATGTCAATCTAATATGTTGTTATTTTAATATTAAAAAAAATCATCTTGAAATTTTGTTTAGTCAAACAATATTCTTACAGGTAGTTCGAGTTGTTTTTGGACTCGTAAAGTCAATCAAATGACATGAGATCAACTCCTATATAATTTAAATTTTTTTATTAAAAAGATATCAGCAGCATTTAAATATTTTTTTTAACATTAAAAAACAGTTTAACCTAACCCATATATCATAAAGCAGGTAAATAATCTAGTTATCTTATATTTATAATCTGAGACCAAATACAAGAGGATGTGCCTTCAAAGGACGAGGGGAAAATATGTTGAGGATGGAAAAATTGTCGTCTCCTATGCCTGTTCTCTCACAGTTTTCAAGTCAATATCAAGTTTTTTCCTTTCTGTTTACACATGTAAGATCCAGAACCTACCATAGTGTATTCGGTATTTATTTTTTTAACGGAATTTCTATTTAATTCTTTATTAATCATGATATTTAAAGTGTGTTCTGGAACGTGGTTATGATTGTTTTTTAAAGTGTTTTTTATTTGGAAATGTATTAAAATAATATTTTTTTTATTTTTTTAAAATTATTTTTGACACCACCACATTAAAATAATCTGAAAACACCAAAAAAATATTAATTTGAAGTGAGGAAAAAAATAAAAAAAATTTTAAATTTTTTTAAAACACTTTTAAAATACAAAAACAATAAGACAAATAATTCATATAAAGCATACTCTGTAACATTTCAACAAATTAATAAAAACATAAAAAAATACTCTGAGCGTTCATGGAAGACAATCTCGCTCCATGGTCTTTAAGGACAATCTTGCCTCCCCCAAGCATTTTAAAACTCCCATTTGTTGAAAAATAAAAGTCTAATCTTTAAGTCTTTTGGAACATCATCGAACAAGGCTACAACCTTGAAACAACAAACATCATTATTATCAAAAACAAAACAGGTTTTGTGCTGTTTATTTTTGTATTTTAAAAATATTTTTTAGATTATTTTGATATATTAATATTAAAATTAAAATTAAAATAAATTATTTTAATATACTTTTAAATAAATTAAATACTGCCACAGTGCATCCGCCGCGGTACATAGAACGTGCTCTAAATAACCCCAGCCATGTACAAACAGGCTTCAAGTACGTGAAAGGGAAAGAGGACGTACAGCGCTCTTTAGCATAAACGGGGAAGGCAATGCTAGAGTGCGCCAGGGCGAGGCGAAAATGACAGCAGCATGAGCATGAACAATGGTAGAAGAGGGTGACGTACACATGCTACAAGTGAATGGCAGCCATCTGCAAAGAAAGCATTGAACAGCTGATGGAGGAGGCTTCCCTTTATCCTCTGGTTTTTCCCTCTTTCCTCGGAACGTTCACCGTAAACCCAAATTATTTTTAATCCCTCGTATCGAAGAAGATGAAACATACAACTGCGTTTTCCAATGTTTATATTTATGATCTTCATAATAATAAAATTATTCCATTCTTAATTCTAGACCAAGAATAAATAAATTAATAAATCATAACCCAGTCATGATAATCTTTCAAGTAAATCTAAAGAACCCCATGCATATGCTATAAACACTACCACCATTTTGAACTACAATTTTCATAACCAGCTAAAAAGAAAGATTCAAAAACAAAAACGAGCTTGTACAATACAATTTCTTTAGTTTTTACTGCCACATTACAGTAGAGGGAGAGAGTGAATGGAGGTGATGGTGGTCAGGTCAGCTAGCTAGACTGAGTGAAGACAGATAAAGGTTTTTAGGCTTGGTAAGTGACAGTGGGCTTTTATATGTAAGTGAGTGGGAGGCTCGGTGCTCAACAAGCACCTCATTGGGCGGTGCAGCTTAAGCTGTTTTTAGCAGTAGACCAGTGATGGACACAGCGTTGGTTTTTGCAGTAAATATATGATTATCTATATGATACTCCTATCGTCTAGTTGCTGCCGCCACTACTGTCGTTTTCATCATCACCAACATCGCCGCCGTTTTGGCTGCTGCTGATGCTGCTACAGCACTTGTGCTGGTTTTCTCCTTCTTGGTCAGTGTTACCACATAGTTCGTTGCAAATCTTGAGGCTGCTATCATCTACACCATCTTCAATCTCATGGTGGGAGCGGTGACCTAGATTGATGGGCTGTTGGAGCTGCTTGAGGCCAATAATAGGGAGAGGCTCCGTCTGTTGCCTCCCGTCTCGAGGCGGAGAAAAAACAACTGGAAGATAGTGGTCCATCTCGCACGGGAACTTTGAGTTCTTAAAGTGCTCCTTCAACGCTTCCAATCCCTTCATCATTTGCACGAGTAAATAATTTCTTTAAAACCAGAACAAAATAATACAAACTTCAGTATTGCTCACGCTTGGGGATGTTGAAAGAGAAAATAGGGGGCAATACCTGAACTCTAGCGTAAGTGACTGCACAGATTTTTCGAGAGTTGAAGACCTCCCAGTGTTGATTATGGAAGGCCTTGTAGAGCCTCCATGCTGCCTGTGGGGACGTCATGTTCACGAACCCATACCCCACATTGCATTTGTTACTGTTTAATTTTCAAACCAAGAAAAATTCAGCAATGTGCAGCTCTGTACTTAATTATTAACTACTACATGGAAATTCAATTGCCTGAATATTTGTTTCTACTTATATGCCAAAGAAACCTAACCTCACAGAAACGAAAGAAAGAAAGGAAATAAATGAAGGGTAGAGAAGAAAAAGGGAATCACTTGAAATCAATGGGAAGGTATAAAAAGTCATAAGAAGACAAGGGCTGGTCATCCCCATCGGCAATCTGCTCGTTGCAGTGAATGCAGTGATTGTCCAACATATTCAACAACAGCTTCTGACTGCAATTATTCATTAATAAACATTAATGAATCACCTCAACACATATACGCTTCTAAATTAACAGCAGATATTAGTAAAAACATCTCTCTAGTATCATATATCTAGTATTAAAAAAGGGAGCGCAGCAGTATTAGTTTATTGATTAGTTCTAATAAAGGAATAATAATGATGGTAGCAGAAAAGAAAACCAACCTATACTTGTTGGGTATGTTCTTGATCATGACAGTGGTTCTGGAATCACTACCACTGGTTTCCACCATGGAATCATCACCACTTATGAGAAAACGAGTATCAAACTTCTTCGCTTGCCTTGTTCCCTTCCATGACTTCGCACTCTTCTGTTGATGCTTTGTAGCTGTGAAGGACTGGCTGTTCTGGCTCTTTTTTGAGCTTTTCTTGGGAGGCCCATGATCAGTAACCTTCTCAACAATTCCATCTCCAACTGCACCGCCACCCAATGACAAGCACCCCGATGAAGCAGCTTCATTTGAAGCCTCATTAGGGTTTCCCTTGCCAGGATTACCAGACGGTTTCTTTCCAGCTGAGGAGTGAGTTTCAGACAGAAATGAGCGGGGGGAGATATTCGGAGACGAGCAGCCGGAGGAGAATCTACGAAGCAATGGTGGTGATGGTGGAGAGGCGTAAGTTGAAATTCTGGAACGGTTAAGGTTTGTTGTGGAGTTGATGGCAGGAGCAGAGAAGGAGGTTTTGGAAGTGGTGGTGCTGGCATTGAAAAACTTCTTCCCATACCCACCAGGACGACTGAATTCAATATCAACTTGCTTTCCGTAAATTTCCTTTCCATTCATCTCTCCGAGTGCCTTGGCTGCATCTCTTACATCATAGAACTCCACAAACCTTTGGTGCCTCTTCAAAGGAGTCTCTCTCAATTCCTTAACAGCACCTGCCCAATGAGAAAATGTGAAAAACAAAAAACAGTTAGCAGGAAGAAAGTAGTCCACGAAGGTTTCAAGCAATCTGACTTGAACCAACAAGACCAAAACCTCAAAAAAAAACCCCAGAACAAGACAAATAATTTACCAAAAGCTTGGAAAGTTTCTTTGAGACATCTGGTAGAAACATTGGGGTCCAAATTGAAGACCACAAGGGTCCCTTGATTTTGCCCGTCGGGCACCGCTTTACAAGACGGGATAATAAACTGAGCCCAAACTACACAACCCGCAATCAAACCACGCGCCGGTGGGGGTGGTGCAATATTCAAGCTCAAGCTCTCACAATTTTGAATAAAGAGATTCCTTAGCCTGGCTTGATGCAGCATGTGCTGCTCTCGTATCTCCCTCAAGGCTCTCTCTGCATGCCTTAAATCGTAGAAATGAACGGTCACGATCCCATCACCTACTCTTTCCATCTGGACCCCTCTAACTTCTCCAAAAACCTCCAATTCTCTCCTAATCAATGTCTCACTCACGTCGCTCGGCACTGAACTCAGTACCAGAGTCCGAGTTGGCGCGCCAGTAGGAGGAAGAGGGAGAGGAGTACCCACGGTATCGTACATCGGAGGCACATGATGATGATACTGGGTGAAACCTACAAAGTCGCAAAACGGCACCGCTTGAGGGGTGTAGGGGTAGTAGACTTGGTGCAGGAGCTGAGGTAGTTGTGGCGGTGGCGGCGGAGGCGGCGGCCCAAAAGGAGGAAATTTTGTAGTGAAATCTTGAAGATTATTATGTCGAGGTCGGAACTCTTGAGCTCTAGGGTCTAGGTTTCCCGGAAACGGGACAAAACCGGTTTCTTCCATGGTGGTTTTAAAACCGGTGAGTACAAAGAAAAGGACGGGGAAGAATGGTTTCCGGCGAGGCAACAGCTAAAAAGACAAGGGGTAGTTCACTGGTAACAGTACGTTTGTTATCTCTCTAGTCTGTTTTGTCTCTCCGAGTCTTTGAAATAAAAAAGGCTAACAAAGTTTCCTTTATCTCTCCTCTCTGGAGGTGTTAAAACTGTCCTTTGCCAGCTTTATGCGTAATGACAACAATGCCCTTCTACCCTTCCTGTTCTGGGGACTCGCTTGTTCGTTGATGATTTGGGGTCATCAACGGGAGAGGGTCCTAATTACCGAACCGATGGGATTCTTACGGAGCCTAGTTTTTCATATTTGCACGAGAATGAGTTTCGGCCGTACACGTGGCAGTTGAGAGGAATTTATGTACGTTCAGGAGAGACAATCAAATTAACGGCGACGATGAGAACGTAGCATACGAGCACAAATAATCTCATGTCTTGAATTAACTCTCTTTAATTTTTTATACTCAAATCTCGAAGCTATTATTTGAAAAAATTCAATAAATAATATAAAATTTTATTCAATAAATAATAAATAAAATATAGAAATCAAGAAAATGGTAAATATTAGGGGTGGGGAGGGAGAAGAGGGCAACAAAAGGAGCGAAAAGGTTTTGGGAAAAGAAGAGGAGGGGATAATGATTAATGATGGGAGGGAGGAGGAGGTACTTCATGTTGTTATTTGGACTCCACAGAAAGGGATGCTTTCTTTGGACACCCCCATTTAATTTCTGACTATATATAGATACTTTTAACTCATCAAGGCTAGATATTTATTTATTTCTTTATTTCTTTATTTCTATTTAAACAAGATGACCACAGATCAGTCTCCTCTCCTGCCTGTATAGTCAGTCACAAACAAATACTTTCCAGCCTTTAAAATGTATATTTTTATTTATATCAGCAATTAATCCTTGTGTTTTTTAGATTTTTTTTTGTTTTTTTATAAAGATAATCTAGTCAAGAAGTCAATGTGACTTGGATGTTCGAATTATAATTTAATTAACCTGGTCATATCCGACTAAAACCTTATAAAGGATTTATTTTGTCCGAAACAAAATGGTTTTTGTTTTTTTTAATTTTGTTTTTGTTCAGAACATCATTATTTTGCAATAAATCCATGTAATAAATCCAGATTAATATGTTAACTCATGGATTGGACGGGCCACCCTATAACCTGAACCTTCAGGCTAGTCTGATGGGTGTGGTTCTTGTGGCTCAGGAAATTTGAACTCTCAGGCCGTATAAATTATCAGGTGAATATTTTTAATTTGTTTTGGTTTTTATTAAAAAAAATAATTATATTAAAAAAATTTTAAAAAAACAAAGCTGAATTAAAATCAGTTCATTCTAATTAGTTTCGGTTTGGATTTTAGAATAAAAATAAGTTTAAATTAATTTGATTTAGTTTTTTTGATTTGGTTCGGTTTTGGTTTGGTTTTTTAGGTTTGGCTCGGTTTTTTCTAGGTTTTTCGGTTCAATTTGATTTTAAGCTTATAAAATCAAAACCAAACCGATCAGTTTTTTCAAAATTTTAATTAAGTTTTTTTTATGGTTTGATTTTTTTAATTATTATTTTTTTTTTTTAGTTTTTTCATTTTTTTAATCACCTCTATTGATGATATGGAAGAACACTTTGGTAATGTATTTAGCATAGGCGATGGAGAGGAGAATGTTAATCAATGCGGTGGGTGGGAGTCCTTGAACTGAGTTACAACTCGCCCGTTCAACCTGGACTTTCTAGATCTGGCATTATGTTAGGTTCTGTTACCATAATATCTATAACCTGACTGCATAAATTGAGTTACAACTCGCCCTTTCAACCTGGGCCGTTACCATAATATCTATAACCTGACTGCATAAATTGAATTTACAAGAGCGATGCCCTAATTTAAGTTTCACCCAATCTAATTTAATTCTCACTTATTTACAAGAATTTCTTCCGACCCATATAATTGAATTCATGTAATTCATTTTCTAGTTCTAAATAGAACTAGATTATTGTACCATGTTGCGTGGAAGATCATTTTTTTTAATGATAAAAAAAATATTTCTAGAGGTGAAATTATATATATAATATTAAAAAATATCCAAAAATAAATCAAGTGAAAATAGGTTAATTTATTAAACCTACAACCTGGTTTATGAGATTGAGATAACCACATAGAATGTAAATCCAAAAAATTATAAAGTTCAATAACAAAAATATTCAATAAAAAAATAATAAGAGTTAATTTACCAAACTTGCGATTTAGATCATAAAATCATGATAATCTTATTGAAAGTAAATAAAAAAAATACAAAGTCTAATTTTCAACCATTTTCAATATTAAATTATGAAATCGAAAACATAATCAACTAGCAAAGGTGGCTTAAAAAAATGACTTAAGTCAATCAAAGCTAAATTATTAAACTTGTAACCTGAGTCATAAGATCGAGATAAATTCATAAAAAATAAATAAAAATATACAAAGCCTTACTGCTAACAAATTTAATATTTAAGGTTAACATCGAGAAAAAACTCAAATCCATAAGATTGGTATATATCCTAAAACAATGAAAAATATTACAAAGTACAATCCTAAAACAACCTAGTATTAAATGATAAAAAACACTAAATAAAAAATATTATGTTGTTGAAGGGTGAAATTTTTTTAAAAAAATACTATTTCAATGAAAGTGTTTTGTGAGCGTAGCTATAATGACTTAATCACACTTTTAGTGTTTTCTTAATTAACTAGATTATTGTCCATTGCTACACTGCGGGTTGAATTATTTTTTTAAACATAAAACAATTCAAGCACTGCTAACATTTTTTTACTAAAAAAAAAAATCTTGTGAGGGTTAATCTGATGTGATATGATCGAACCTGATCAGCTTGATGGATCCAAAGACAACTTGGAAAACCGGTAAAAATATAATTTGACTAAAAAAAAATTCAAAATGACACTTTTTAAAAAAAATATTAAGACAACAACATATTGAATCGATCCAGGTCGACTTGGGTTAATCTGTTAAATTCACGACTTTGGTTATGATATTATGATAATCCCATATAAAATAAATAAAAACAAATCATGGAACTTAACTCAATATTGAAATATGAAATAAAAAAAATCAATTAAAAATGACAAAAAAAAACTCAAATCAGCCTACTAAATCATTGACTTGAATTATGAGATCACGGTAACTTTATATAAATTAAATCAAAAGAAACTATGAAGATCAATTCTCAACTCATCCAATATTGAAGGATGATATTGAAAAAAAATGACAAAATAAAACCTAAATTAACTTGAATTAACCTATCAAACTTATGATCTAGGTCATAATAGTAGGATAACCTCAAAAAAATCAAACCGAAAAACGACCTCGGATAACCCGACTCTCCTTGCCAAACCAACGACTTAAGTCATTAGACTAGGGTAACCTTATATGAAGGAAATTAAAATAAATTATAAAACACAATTATCAATTAACATATTATTGAAAAATGAAATTGAAAAAACAATAATAAAAAAAGACACAATAAAATGAGTCAAGTCAGTCCAAATTAAGCTGTGAAACATGTAATCTAAGTCATGAGACCAAGATAACCTAATAAAAAATAAATCATGAAACTCAGTTCTTAATCAACCAAATGTTAAATGATAAAATTGAGAAACAAAAATGCTAATTAAAACATAGAAAAAAACCCGAGTCAACCGAGTTAACCCACTAAACCCGCAACACAGATCATGGAACTGGAATAACCACATAAAAAATAAACCGCAACAAATCATGAATCTTAATCTATAACAGATCAAATATCAAAGAATTAAATTAAAAAAAAACATAGATTTAAAAACCGATGAAAAGTTAATACTATAATAAATAATGTTTTATAGGGTTAGTGGTGCAGTACAAAAGCATCACTTATTTTAGTTTTTTTTAATAATAATAATCTTTTAAAAAAATTAAAAAAATAATAATAATTAATAGTAGTAGTAGAGTAGGCTACTGGCATGCTTCATGCAATTAAACATGAAGGTATGATTTCATTCCCTATACTTATGAATGAATGCATGGACAACATTGATAGTCCTTCACGGAGTCTAAGAGCTCATTAATTAATTATTATTATTACTACTATTCAACAAAACATATATCACGTGTAACTACAGTACATGATGTACAATCGGCTGATATATATATATATATATATATATATATATATATATATATATATATATATATATATATATATATATACCTTTTAAAAAAAAAAACCGAAAATAATACACCTTGGACAAGTATTAGCCTTGTTGGCGCGCTTCGTTGCCAGGCGAAATTATTTATTTTTATAAAAAATAATATATAGGTATTGAAATAAGATTAAAAAAAAAACATAAAAGTTTGTTTATGAAAAATATGTAGCAACGCTTATTAGGGCCAAACTAATACGGGATATTATCTTAAATTTACGGTCTAGATTATGTGATTGAAACAACCCGATAAAAAAATAATTATAAAGCTTTTTTTAAAAAAATATATATATTAACTTTTTAAACACTTGCCTCGAGTTATTGGAAGTGGAGCATCCAATATAGAAAAAACATAAAGTTCAATTTCCAATAAATTAAATATTAAATTATAAAAAAACAATCATACAAAAATATTTTAAAAATAGTAATTCATAAAATGAGAATCAAAATCATTATTACTACTATTATTGATAGGTAATATAATCATTGTTATTATTATCAATATTGTTATTTATATTATTATTGAAATTACTATCGTTATTATTATTGTTGTTGGTGGTGATTTCATCGTTGTCACGACCATTGTTGTTATCACCACTAAAACTATTATCATTGTAATGAATTATTATTGTCATTGTTGTTACTACCATCATCATCAAAATCACAATTATATCATTATTATCACTATTATTATCATTATTGTTTTTATTATTGCAGTGAATAGTTGAGCTCTCCACTGTTCACATGCAACATGAACAGTGGAGAATTGTTATCATCATCGCAACTATTAATATCATCACTATTGTCATTATTGTTTTTATTATCACTACTATCATTACCACTACTATTACTATTAGTATCATAGTTACTACCATTACCATCACTGTTATTATTATCATCATCACTAACTTTATTATTATTGTCATTATCGTCGTCGTCATCATCATTACTATCATTACTAATATTATTATCATCATCATTGTTATTATTATTATTATCATCATCATCATCATCATCATCATCCATATTATTACCATTTCCATTATTGTTTCTATTATTATTATTGAAAAAATAAAAACCTTAAACTTGATTTGAAAGATAAAATTAAAAACTTTAACAAAAAGGCAAGGGAAAAGAATAAGAAATCAAAAGAAGAGAGATCAAACTTAAATTATTATTATTCTCATTGAAAAAATAAAAAATCATAAACTTGATTTAAAACATAAAATTGAAAGCAATAAAAACTTTGACAAGAGGAGGATAAAGGAAAAAAAAATTAAAAGTAGAAGGACCGAATTAAAACATCTTACATATACAAATTAGAAACCAAGGGTTAAATTGAAAACAAATAAAACTTTAACAAAAGAGAAAATGACAAAAATACTAAAACCAAAACTAAAAGGACTGAATTTTAAAAAACCATTAAAAATGAGAATCATAGTGCTTTTCCGGGGGTAGAAGAGAGAAACGAAGGGAAAAAATGGGGCAACTAGCTATTAATTGATCAAATTTTAATTGCACACAACCACCTAATATGGAATAAAAGACGGCGATGAATAAAATAATACGATAAAAATCTATTTTTTACTATTGGGACCCTTTAATAACTCAATTTCTTTTTATTTTTTTCAATTTATTTTCATATTAAAAAATAATATTTAGTAATTTTTAAATGACCTCTTTTGGCTCAGCCAAATAACAATTATCAAAAATTTTGTTCTCCCTGAGATTCAAACATTAGACCCTAATATGTTGGCCCTGGGGTACCCTAATAAATTAATTTTTTTGCTTTATATAAAGGTCGTTAATTCTAATCTCGTGATTTAAAAATGGGTTCACAAATCTCTAACTCAAACTTGATTTTTTTTACTTTTGAGAGCTTTTGGTTATTTTAATATTAATTAAAATATTAAATATATAAAAATACCCCCAAACAAATTAAGAATGACCAAATTACGAAAATTGACCAAAAACTCCCGGTTCAAATTTTTCCACTTTTTTTAGCTTAAATCATATAAATCACTCCATTATTGTAGTAAATAGTGAAATGTGTCTATGGCTATAAGAAAATTATATTTCCAATAATGATTTCTAAAGAAAAAGATCAACTCATAATTTCTTTTAAGTCTTATTTTATTTTTATTTTTATACTCCAATTTCCATAGCAATAATTTAGCAATACTTTATTTGTTTTCCCAATTTAAAAATACTAAAATCAGTAATTATACCAGGCAATATTTATTTTTTTCTAGATTTCACTACGGCTCTCAACTTAAAACAGTTGATAATGGAGCCTTTGCATGAACAAATTACATCATGGCTTGGTGGTGAGCTTGTTGGTTTTTGAAGATTAGAGTCTAACATTTTTTGTAAGTTTTGGAATATTTATAAGCGACAATTAATATGGGGAGGAGTCCCGATCGACTGGTAATTAACAAAACATTGTAGGATATGGCTAAATTATTGCAGCTGCCTTTCAAAATATTATTTATTAAAATAATATATTTTTTTTCAAATGAACCCTTTAATAACTCAATTTCTTTTTATTTTTTTTTCAATTTAATCTTTCATATTAAGTTATTTCGAAAATGTACTTAGTAATTTTTATGATTTTTTTATGTTGGGTTATATATTTGTTTTATAAATTTTGTTTTTTCCCCTCAATTTAAACATTAGAAACTAATATGTTGGAAATGGGGTTTTATAAATTTTTTTATTTGCTTTATATAAATTTATTCTAATCTCATGACAAGTTAACCTTGATCAATCTAATATGTTACAGTCTTAATATTTAATAAAAAAATGCCATCTAATATATTGTTGTATTGATATTTAAAAAAATATCATCCAATATGTATTATATTTTAAGTTTATGATTAAATTTTTTTATTATAAAAACATTAACAATACTTGATAATTTTTTTATGTCAAGAAAAAATTAATCTAACTAGTAACACTGTGTGGTACGATTCAATAGCCACGAGAGGAGAGCGTTAGCGACTGTCAGGAGATACAACACGGGACTGGTTTAACTGATAATTTTTGAAGTATTTTTGTATAATTAACATGTAAAAATATATAATAAGTGAAAATTCAATTTTAATTGATCTAGTAATAAATTGACTACAGAATTCAAGTAATTAATACAACATATTTTCATATAACTAGCATGTTTTGAGCAATCAATGCATGGAAGGTTGTTAAAAACGTTTTTTTAACACGACACGAAATATATAATATAAACTCGAATCGTAAAATCATAAAATTGTAAGTAAAATATTTTAACTAGTTATATATTAACAATTTCAATCAAGTAGTAATTAACAATATAACACATTTAAAATAAAAATAAAATAAACAATAGAAAAGCCCAAACACCTTTATTTTATTCACATTAATTCATCTACTTCTTGGACAAATCGACTCACTTACTTCGTCATTTACAATAAACGAGTCCCTTCAATTTTTGATAGATCATTTAACATTAATTACTCCAAGAGTCAAGCATACTAATTTACAACTTTTATTCTATATATTAGCCAACTAAAATAGAGTAATATATCAATTGATATGTTAATGGTTTACATAAAAAATTGTGAAGAATGAATAAGTATTTTAATTTTATGGAAATGAAATCCACAAATAACTTGTATCATTAAAAAAATTATAATAATTATAGTCAAAATCAAGCCCTTGATTATCAAATTGCACAAGTTTTGCAAGATATAAATTTAAAACAATGAAAATATTAAGTTACATATTATCAGAATGCATAATTTTATATTTTTTCAAACTTGTAAAATCGGTTTAATTACCGAGTTTTAATGAGTTTGACTGATTTTACTAGTTTTTGAGTTTTAATCTGATTTAACATATTAAATATATATTTATCGTAAAATCATAAGATTTTAAGAGTGAAATCTCAAAAGTTTTTTTTGACAATATTGAATGCATGCATTTATTTGAACACTTCTAACTCATGCGAGAGTAACCTGATTATTAAATCATTTTAACATTTTTATCATATGACAGCAAAAGTGTGCAGTTATATATATACTCCAAACCCATCATCTAGAACCTTTAAATATAATTATTATAATGTTACAGACAAAAAGAAAAAGCCTTAAAAACTTCTAATATATATCAGATTAAATAAATAACATTATCTTGTTCTTATAAAATAATCATTCAATCAACACCAAACCACCATCTCGCCATCACCGTCGTCACAACAGCCGGTGCTTGCCATTGATATACTCACTATTAGTGTCCCATTGTTACTTCTCCCTCTACCTTCATTGTTTTTACCTTCTTCTTATGGACTTTAACTACCATTTAAAACACCAACTTATAAAAATTATGTATAGGAAAAGATATGTGCCAGTGCTGAGCTATATATCGCGATCTGAAATATACCGCCATGAAAGCTAGCCTTTTTGTGTGAGAGAAACACAAAAGCATGCATGAGAAGGAGAAGCACGTACTGATTTCACTATGCAGCTTATTTATTAACCTCGCGGCAGGATGGATGGGTCTCGAATACAAGAACAGAGCCTAGATGCACGAGCAAGCTTCGAGAGGTTCTTAACTCCATGGTGTGTGGGCTTGAGTTTTTCTCGTCTCAAGTCTAACATGGGATTTCCAATGCCACCACTATCTTGATTCAAGAAATCTATATACCAGTCTTCGTTGCTAGTCACACTTTTGTCTGCCATTTTCATGTCCTTTCTTGTCTCCTGCCTGAGCATTCTCTTATCGTGGCGCTCCGTCTTGATACACACCTACAGGATATCATGCCCATATGAGGGTCTCGTCGAAAGGGAAGTGGCTTTGGGAAAACCAGAATATGATTGTACGAAATTTGCCATGTCATTGCTATTGCAATCATAAAGAAACTGGGAGGTGAGGCGAAGATACTGTGCGTTGTACACCATCTCATATTTTATTATAGATTGAAGCAATGCTTCTTTTTTTATATTCCCAATTTTTTTTTCTCTCATTTTGATTGAGTTCTTGAATTTCAAAATTAAAAGACAATTGCTTTAGGGACAAAATTAAAAAAAGAAAAGAATACCAAGGTGGAAAAGACAATGAAAATAGGTAGCATGTTCAAAATTTAGCATGAAAAGTTTAATTTAATCATTTAATTTTCTAAATTATACACTTTCAAACCATTAACTTTTTGAAATTCAATTTTGATACAATTTTTTATTTTTTATTTTCAGTCTTTGACTTAAGGAGGGGAGAGAGGGTCTCGTAATAGAGAAAAAAAAGTTATGGCTGACACTGATTTTGATCATCAAAATGATGATTTTTTGTTTTTTTAACCTACAAGTGAGTTAATCAAGATCTATATGATTTTTTTTTGTTGTGTTTTGAGTAATAAATAAGTTGAAAACTGAGGTTTTAAGCTAAAAACCATCAACCTTGATTTTCTGATTACCTTTTCTCATCATCGGTTGTAGACAACATGTTATTTGCACTATTTTTATTTAAAAAAACAATGATAAAGAATGTGTTGTCTATCCTTTTAAATTAAAAAAATAAATTAAGAGGCCTAGTACACTGGCCAAGCCTCTTATTCTTGGGTTAGGCGTGAAGGGCCTAGGCATGCGCCTAACCTTTTTTTTTTCTCATTTTATTTTATAATATTTT
The DNA here is from genome assembly GCA_015852605.2 of Populus deltoides. Lineage (NCBI taxonomy): Eukaryota > Viridiplantae > Streptophyta > Magnoliopsida > Malpighiales > Salicaceae > Populus > Populus deltoides. The sequence continues at coordinate 8,467,891 of CM027579.2, forward strand.
TTTTTATTCTTTTTTGTTATTTAATGTATTTTTCATTCCTTAATATTTTTTTAAAAAATATATAAATTCACCATTTATTATTAATGATTTATTTTTGAATCGGGTGTTTTTTTATATCAATGTAGTGTTTTAACATTGATTAATTGGGGATTAACCTTTTTAATTTGTTTTTTAGAATTATCACCACTGATTTTATAAATTAACTCAAATTGATTTAGATGAATTCAAGATGTTAATATCTCAATATTAAATAAAAACATTATTAGATTATCACCATCTCAACCGCCTAAGAAAAATATCTTTTAATATATGATAAATTTTGAAATCAAGATTAAATCTCTTTCACTGAAAAACAAGTTAACGATTCTTAGGTATTTATTTTTTTGGCATTCGAAATAAATCTTGATCTCACCTGCGGTATACTAGGCGAGCTCCAACAGAGGTTACAGTAATTTGACGTGAAGAACACCTTAAGCTGGACATTATAATTAACTGCTAAACAATAGCAGTAGCCATTTTTAAAATAGAATGGTAGAGATTTTACTATCTTCTGGTAAAAATAAATAAATAGATAGACGGGAAAGGAGGGTGCTGTGCTCTCAAGCAAGTGTCGATTACTTTAGGCTTCCTCTGCATTCTGAACAACAATGGTAAAAAAAAAAAAAAAAACTAGTTTAATTCCAAGTTAAATAAATAAAGATAGAACCATGACTCCACCATTGCCATTTTCCTTTTGGGTTCGAAATAGTGTTTTATGCTGTTAAATTGTCAGATCAATAATTTACGTATATTATATAGCTTGTAGTGTTCCCCATTTCCTCTACATGAATTCATGGACCACAGCCACAACACTTGCCCCCTCCCCTCCGATGTCCGATCTCTTTTCTCTTGCTTACATATGTAGCCTGACCGGACGGCCTTTTTCAGGCGAAAAAGCCATTGAAAAGGACAGGCACCCACCCTCTTGAGAGAGCTTGCGATGACGGGTGCTGTGCATGCCCTACCTGGGCCCAGCCCTGCCTTTCTAAAAGTTTACAGGGAGGAGAGCGTGAGCAGTAACTTGCATCCAATCAAGTGAGAAGAAAGTCTACTCGTATCCAAGCTTTTCATTTCCCATAGGATAAAGAAACTCGCCCATAAAGTTACATTTGCCAAAAGGAGATACTATGCAACAGTGCGAGGTTTAATGTTCTGTCTCTTGTTTCTTTGTAATCCATGAGAATTGTTTTCGAACTTAAAAATTCTTTTAAAAAACATTAATATTAATTATATTTATATACAAAATTAAAACATATCAATATTTCACAATTTTTTTTTTTACACATTGAAACTACTGATTTGAGGTCAATTTCATTGAGCTAGGTTTTAGGGGAGTAAAGTTTTTTTCCATGGGAAATATTCGTCATTACAAGAAAAAACGAGGTTAAATAATATTTTTACATTTTCATTATACAGTGTGATTATCAATTAGCCTTGAAAGACAAAAAAAAAAAAAAAACTTAGGTCAATGAGTTTTTTTAGCTTTTGACTTAATTTTTATATAGTTAAGTTACTTTATTGCTCTCAGTAATTAAAATAAAATTGTTTTTGACTTTAAAGTTCTTTTGTCTTATGTCTTTTATATTTGATTTTTTGATCATTATTGGGTGTCATTGAAGACAGAATGATAATTTAGCAAATAAAAAATAAAAAAACAGAAATGGATGAATAATAATTTTCATCTTCGGACAATGTATGTGGTATTGTTGAGTGGCCAAAACCTAACTTCTAGAGCAACGATTGAAGCGTTTCGATGTCCTCTCCACTTAAAAACGGTGCTTGTTGCATAAATGTGACCTATTTTGCGCGTGTAGACCTTTTTTTCTTATCTTTTCCCTCACTTCACTCGATTTTCATGTTGGTCATCCAAAAAATCTAATCAACCCCTCATTTTATTATCCTTAAGATTTGGTTCATATATTCTTGAATACATTTTTTTTATTTAGAATAATTAATGAAATTAAAGATTTTTTTCAATTTCATCCCTCATAGATTTTTCTTCATCTTTCCAATATGGTTCTCATTCTTTTGATTACTATTTTTTATTTCAAATAATTTTTGAATTCTTTTTTACACTTTAATCCTTGAGTTTTTTTCCTATAAAATGTAATATTTGTTTTTGTTATCATTGGTATTTTTTTTACCTTGCAATATTTTTTTAGATTGATTTTTTTTACTATTTCATCCTACAATATTTAATTGGTAGGACGTTTAGTTTCTTATTTGAGCTCGAGTCTAAAATTTTATGACTTATGTTAACCCAAGTTTACGAAGTTCACCCCAGCTTCCTTGTTATTTTTTTCTCCTTTTTAAGCTCTTTTTTTTTTTTTTGCTTTATCCTACAATATTTGTTGTTTTTTTAATTCGTTTTTTATGAAATTTTTCAATCATTTTAGAAATAACATGGGCTGCCCCATTTTTTTTCCTTGTTGTCTTTGTTAGATTTAGCTATTTTTAAAGGACTTTTGTCTTTAAATTAAATTGATTAATTGATTTTATCCTCAAACATTTAAATCTTCGAGTGTTGAGCTTTTAGGTTGAGCCTAGGTTGAGAATTTAAAGGCTTGTGAGTTTGAAAATTTAAACCGAGTTTATAAGGTTCACTCGGACTTGCTTGATTTTTTTCTTTTCTCAAGTTCAATTTTTTTTCCGATTTCATCCTCCGACACTCTTTTTATTTGTTTTCCATATGATTTATCTATGTTTTTAAAATAACAAGGATTACCTCACTAAAGGAAATTTATTTATTTAAATTAAATTAAATTTATTGGGCGGGTGTTGAGCTTTTTAGTTGAGCCAATGTATACAATTTAATGAGTTACGAGTTTGAGAGATTAACCTGAGTTTACGAGGTTCACCCAGGTTTACTTAGTTTTTTTCTTTCTTTTTAAGCTCTTTTTTTTTCTGGTTTCATTCACTAATATTTTGTTTTTTAATTCACTTTCTATGATTTTGTTTTCATTTTGAAAATAACAAGAGTTAACTGATATTTTTATTTTGGCCTTTGTTGAATCTATTTTTTTAAAAAGAATTTTGTTTTTTAATTAAATTAAATTAAATGTGTGAGTGTAAGCAAGAGATGCTTATTTTATGGTGTTTTATTTTATTTACTTTTCAAATCAGTGCTCTTACAACACATGCAATTTCTTTTATTTACAAAATTCTTAGACTTTTTTACTCTTTTTAAAACGTTGCTAACATATGATCATCTTTTTTTATATCGATAAAAAATTAATTCAACCTACATAGCACGAATCATCTATCTAGCGTTAAAGCTAAAACTTATCAAACAAATTATTAAAATTGATTAAATACTGATACCGGTTGAATCATTAGATTTAAAATTAGAAAATTATTTTTATCATATAGTGTAGCCTCTCTCAAAAACATTCTGCTTGGGACCAACATGATCCTAAAATGATTGGCTAAAGTTTTGTGTATGCATAGGAATTGAATGTTATTACAAAGAGCATGTCAGGAAATATAGGCAGAGACAAAGGCAACAGGGGACCATCCTCATTTGCTCCCCTGGTTACCAGGAATGCTGCCGCCTCCTCCATTCCTCCATCTTCTACTGCTTTTGGCCTAAAAAGTGTATGCGCCACTATCCCACAGTGGCTGCTGCTGCAATTATTACCCTCTCATTTATTTATTTAATCCTACTAAGCTTTCAACTAGGAGAGCCCAATTGAATCTTGGTCTTGGGACATGATGAGTGCGTAAGGCGGACCCTGTCGTGTCCGGCTACTGTGGCGAATCGTGTTTCTGTGGCAACATGTCTTAGGAGAGTGGCCACTGGCTCTAGTATGCTTATATATATATATATATATATATATATATATATATATATATATATATGCAGTATTTATTGTGGTCTTAGATTCTAGGCAGCTTTATGTATTGACATCAACACTGCCATCAAGAATGTTCAAGCATAAAAATATTCGGTGATGCAGCCGATGTTCAAGTAAAATAACTACTCTATTTCCCAGATTTCCTTTTGGGACTCCTGTTATTTTATTTCCCTAGTCCCCATGGTTTCACTTCTTTCTTTTTGTTCGTTCCTGTCTATGTTTTGCTATAGCTACAAATTTGAAAGTATAAGCTAAAAACCATCTTAAAATCTTGATTAAAAAATACTAAAATTTATATATATTATAATCATAAAAACCATTACAATATCGAACACACGAAAACTTCATTTGCTTGCGAGGTGCACTAGGCTCACCTGGCAAACAGACGCACACCAGATCATCACCATCAGGACACAGTTGGGAACTGCACTTTTTTATCAAATAGTAACGAGCTTGTCCGACTATCTTTTGTTTTGCGCATGTTTGTTGTATTTTGTAATAGAGTAAGCGAGAGCTTCATGTCAGTTGCCCATGCGGGGACTAGAAGTTTAAGAACAAGCCCTGCGATTGTATAGGGTTTTTTCTGGACCCATTTATTCGCCATACTACAAAATAATAATGGGGCAATAATTCTGAAAAAAAATCAATTCCCCTTGTTTTGGATATGAAGCCTGAGAGCTGAGATTGGCACATGATTAGTTCCGATTGAGTAAAGAACACAACAAAAGTTGTTTTCTTTTGCGGTAAATAATATAATGAGAGATGTCTATGTCATAGCACGCTGTATCCAACCCAATGTGAAGAAAAGACTGGAATCAAGGTCCATAGATTACATGAGAGGGAAAATGCAGTCACATGCAGTATAGCAACGAAAACTCTTCTGCGCAATTTGCATTGAAGATTTACAAATAGTTGGTACCGAATAACTCTTTGAATGGTATGGTATTATCACACACGAAGTTAATGAAGTGCAACTTTTACAGAGGATAATCCTTCTTTGAGCTTACGGAAGTAAGATTTATACCTCTGTGCTAAACCAAACATGCCTAGAGTGCCCCCTGTGTGAAGCATCACCACTTGTGCACCCCCTTCCATTTCTTCCCTGCTAAGTTGTGTTGCCATTTCCCATGCAGCCAAAGTATACACAGGATCCACTAGAATACCAGTCTGCTGTGCAATTTGTTGGCATGTCTCTGTTTCTCCTTCCAAAACATTGCCAAATCTAACAGAGAGAAAGACAAGTCTCAAGTTGTTAACCAAAACAAATAATTCCAATTAAAAGATATCCTGAATAGATCTTACACTGTATATGCCCATGACATCACAGATAAAGACTTAGTTCTCAGTCTCCTTGAAAAAACACTTCCCTTCGGGAACATTTATAACCCTTTTGCACTGATGTTAAACTAATAATTGTGAAGAAGGCTACACTGCATGCATGATCTCACAATTTATAAGTAGGTTACAATGAATAGCTGTGCAATTGTTACGGGCAACTCCTAAACAATGTTGCCAAATTACAGAATTAGTGAAACTAGCAGTAGAGACCATCAAGGAGGCTGGGTGATGTAGACACTGAAATGAATAATAAAAAAAAGGCTCATCTTTTCTTACTCATTGGTCCAATGATAATTACTCAGTAAATATTATACAACCCAAGTCAATTTGTTTTGAATAGCTGTGCATATATAATTGCTACTCAAATGAAAATTTCCTACACTGAAAAATCATGTCTTAAAGAACAACGTTCCGTGCTTCACAAAGGGTAAACACTTGGTTACATAGATTTTAAGGGCAACAAAAAAATGGAAACATTAAGTTTGAAAGAGCAAAAAAGGATAAGCACATTACGCACTTTCTCTGATGGCAGCGTGCGACCCAATGAACAACTCCATCTACTTCATTTAAGCAATGGTCAGTAAGATGAAAACCAAATCGTGTCCTGAAATCAGAAATTAATTTTTGCTCTTGTTGTCTGTATGCATCAATTGTATCAGCCAACATGACTGCAGTTACCTCCCATGGGAGCCTGAGAGGTCACCAAAATAGTTAAGAGTGTTGTGCATGGCCAAATAAAACTCAATCCCTGGGAGTGGTAGGTAACACAATCATTCAAATATTTAGTCAGGTCAATTGAAGGCTTTAATAGAAACTGGAACATACCCTAAACATTGGGCTCCAATTCCCAAACCGATGGCTGTTGTTCCAGTGCCAGCATCTACAACCAGCTTTATCTGTCTCTCTTTTCCAAGTAAATGTCTCTGGCACAGGTACTGCACTAGGCGAATGACACCTATAAGAAAGAATCACGTTAAATAAGCCATTGTTGGAAGCACTAGCAACTGCATCAACGACAAGTTCCAACTGATAATATAGAAATAATAAAAAATAGTGCATTCTTAATCAAAGGGAACCTATGGTCTCTTAAATCATTAAGCAAATAGATATTATGAACATTGTCAATCCTTGGTATACAGCCCAGAGCAGCAAAGAACAATCTAGAGACCATGATGATATTGGCAAAGTTTAATGCACAACTAAACCTTTCAAAGTCACGGCAATCCATAAGAACCATGAACATCTTTCTGGTGGTTCTCCTTGACCTTCATCAACAGCCAGACAGTTCAAAAGTGCATAAAATAGGCCTTAGGTAAAACACCTTGAGATTCTTTGAGACAAGCATGTCAATTAAACATTGTGCTTCATCTATTACAATATAAGAGCATTAATAGAGAGTAACTAAGAATCCTCAACATGATACCCAGATAAGAAGATCCCGTGAGCCTGGGTAGTAGTGCGTCATGGGCATGATTACCAAGGATCTAGATTTCCAACCTGTCTTTGTGCTTACTCCCTAAAAGCTAACAATTACCCACCAAGAGAAAAGGATTTCTCAGCAAGTATGCCTTCACATACATATACAGAAACAGGATTTCCACCTTACCTAGTAACGCTACAACATCCCCTGCTCCTTCATTGATGATTACGACCTTTCTTGGATGGTTCTCGGTGTTTCCATGAGCATCTATGTGCCCAGAGCTTGAAGTACTAGACTGGGCTGATAAAGATGACTCAAGGATGTCATTACAGCATAAAATATGGCCAGTGTTGCTGGCCACCAAATCAGCATGACTCTTCAGCATATTCATCCGATGGGCATAAATAGATCTAGGAACATAAGTGATATCTCCATATATTGTTGAAATTAGGTTATAACCCGTCAGAATTTCAGGCTGCTCTCCTCTCAGAAGCAAATGTGATTTTAGCCCTCTCTCAGCACATGAAACAGCTGTAAAATGCATATCTCACTAAGCCAAGCAAAATCTCATATTTACTTGTTAGAAATAGAAAATCCCATAAAACTCAGGCAAGTGTCTTAGAGTCACTACAGCAAGAGATTACCTACCAACAGCTGCTGCGTGCACACTTTGACAGCCTCCACATGTAACCTAGAAAAATGTCCCAGTTGAAAGTTATTTGGTCTTCAAAGTCCCTAAAATTGAAGAGAGAATGGCTTGGTGAAGTCTACTGCATGCCATAATTCCCTAAAAACTACAGTGGGTGTTTACGTGCATGATCTGAGATCCCTTGAGGTTGAATCTAACAAGGACAAGCCAATTATTGACATGACTAAAATGCAAAACCAGAAACCAGCTGCTCCAGAAAAATGCAAAACTACGCACATAATTCACAATAAAGGGGAGAAACCCAATTTCTAAAGCCAACAAAGAGAAGCCCTGCATGATAACATATAATCGCTATCCTATATCCTTAAGGAATGCAAGCTTACCACATCAGTCACAGAATAATCTACAAGGAGGGGGAGCAACGCATCTAGTTTTCTGGCTTTATTACCATTGACCAACGGATGCAACAAATCATCCCTTACAACATAGAAGAAAGGATCTTCACTGCCTTTCTCCATCAAGTCATCACCAAAATATGGTTTGGTATTGTTCAAAAAGGATAATTTACCAGATGGTCCATCCCTATTTCGTCCTTGCGATAAAGAAAGCTTTATTTGGTGAATTTCAGTATCTGGGATATGTAACATCCATCTTCTATTAAGCACCTTTGACATTAACTCTTCATCGCTCAGTTTAACTTTAGGAAGACCCTGGAAATGAATGGAAAAAACATAATCTTTATATGATTAACACACCTCTCAACGGCTTACTTTAGCAAAGGAAAAGAAACAAAAAAGCAACACCAGCCCTTGCCCAGAAAAGAAACCTTAGGCTTTAACCAATAAATTTACTGGAGTTTGTTTTGCATTCTTTCTAGAAAAAAAAAAACATGGAAGTAGAGCATACAGTTCCCGATTATTCCCTCTTCCCTTCTTCTTCTTCCCAACCCATAAAAAATTATACCGTAAGAGAAAATCTAAGCAACAATGTAAAGTCTTTACTCACCAATCACTTGGGCTGGCTATAACATTTACAGTTCATGAAAAAAAAAAAGAAATCTTCAACGAGGGAAAGAGAAAAGGAACCTGAGAATGACTTGAAAACTGAGCCGAGCAGAGCCCGGTTTTCATGGCCTTGATTGTTCTTATACTGCTTAAACCTTGTAGTTTCATTGCAGTGGCTGCCTGCCTGCCTCCAACTCTCAGTCTCTTTACACTCTACTTTCGCAGTCCTCCCTCAAGAAGAGAAGACAGGAATCGAAACTAATTTTCTGGCTTATGTTATGCCGTCGGGCCTTGCCTATCTGCGGGCTTCAGTCGAATAAATAATATACAAGTCCCTAAAGTTTTAAAATACTAATTACTCACTCCTCCAGGTTTCAGACTAACTTTATTATTTCTGATATTAAATGGACTAATCAATTGATTCCAAAAAACAATAGGGACTAAGTTATAATTAACTCAGTTTCAGTCAAAAGGAGAGGTAAAAAATACCGCCAAGATACGATGTCGTAAGATGCATCGGCTCGAAAGCGTAGCTGTACATAACGATAAAATTAAGCAGACCCTGGGGTTTTAGCAGGGGTTTTCTTTCTCAATCTTAAAAATGTCGACGGCGGATTCCTTGTCGGCTTCTGGACGGAGCTCGGAGAAGCTGAGCCTTCCATCTCTCCAATCCAAAATGAAAATGGACCCAGAAGGTTACGAAAAGGATCTGGTCTGGTTCACAGCCAATTCAAGTTGGCTTTGGAGCCTTTTCAACAGCAAGCAGCTCTCAATTTCTCCACAGCCTCCGGTATCTGCGCTGACCCCGCCACTGCCAAGCATCTCAATGACCGCGCCACGTTTTTGGCTCACGTTATACCCTTTTACCCGAAGCAACTCGCTGAGTTTCTCAAATCGTCTGCTCGGACTCTGCCTTCAGGTCTTCGGTATCATGATACTCAAGCGCTTATTCTACTGATTAACCGAAGGGCATACCCAACACCATTGTTACAAGTACTTGCAAATGTTTGAGTAAAGATAACACATGCGAAAGCCAATGGTTTAAATTAGTTAATAGCACAAGAAGTTCAACCATGACAAAACCCTCGTCACTGATCAGTTCAATCCTCAATTTCCCAGCGAAGGATTTCTTGTGGAAGTTCTTAGGCTCCGCATAAACTTGTATAGCAGGAGCTGCCTACGGAGCAATTTTACAAGGTGCTACTTTGGACATTCTAGAAGTTCATTGTCAGGCATCTCAAGTAATATAACAATAGTCAGGTTGAATTTATGTCTGACACATTACTTATCTCTAAACAGGCTGTTCTATCATACAAGCCCAGTCAAAACATTCTCTCTTTACTTTTTTGAATTGCCCATTAATTTGTGATTATTATTTTCTAATTTTGTGAATTTGATTGACATAATGTGTTTGTAGATGGTTGATATTAGTGAAAACACTAGCGTTATAAATGGAGCTTCAAACACTGGGAAATAGGACATTGAGGAAATTGGCTTTTACTCATGTTGTTCATAGCATTAGGAGGATGAATAAGCAGCATAAAAATGAGGATAACAATCGGGTCCTTCAAAATATCCTCTTTTCCATGCTGCAGGTTTGTAATTTTTTGCAGCCTGGACTATGATTTATCTTTGTGCTTTCGAAGGTTTGGACTGGTTGTTTTTTTTTTAAAAAAAAAAATGCTCACGTAGCAAGATGATGAAGCATGAGCGAACAGAGCGCTTATTACACTATGTGAACTTCACTGAAGGAAGGTGCGGTTTGATAATAGAACAGCATAATCAATTTGTATGGCATGTTTGATTCATCATCAAGGTCAGCTTTCTTTCTTTTTTTTTTTTGGGGGGGGGGGGGTTTCTGCTTTCCAGTTTTTGAAATTTGATTGCATCTGTCAGAATCATGATCGCTGCTGTCATTTCTCCTTGATTATGAGAAGATTGAAGATGATGATAGTGATGCTTCAAGTGGCGAAGATGATCCAAATCCTCAAACTGCTCAAGTTGTCATTAATGAAGAGTATGTATAAGGTCAGATACCCTATATTTTGTTTTTGGCGAAATTCTAGAGGCAGCCACTCGACAGTGACTAGCAACCTGTGCTATCATAATAGTCCTTATGGCTGGTAACTTATTGCTAACTCGTTAAACATTTAGCTTGCCTAGAAGAAAATAGAAGAAAAAACAGAGCCACCAACATGAACATGAATCGCAAGGTAACCTGTTATGAACAACGTCCACGTGGATAAGAAGTTGGCTAAAGAGAAATGTATCAGAGATGTGGGTGATGTGGCTGCTAAAGACTAGGAGTTGTGGCTGCTAAAAATACTGGAAGTTGAAGCTAGGATGGCTAGTATTGCATTATGCTCCAGCTAGCAGATTTCATGCATATCTCATTTTATTTAATTGTTATTTCTATTTTTATGCTAATGGTTTCGATAGTGCAATAATGGTGCAATTTTTTAGGAGTTGGTTATTGAACAAGTTGTGTAAATTGTAAGCAGAGACATTGAGTAATGGAGAAGAAATTTGAATCTTATTTGCATTGAGATCATTGGGTTCTCTCTTAAACGAGCCCTTCACATATTTTCAAAATAGGTCATAAAGAAAGAAAGTCGGGTAAACACCATTCTTTACAGGTGGATTTTATGGTCAATCGCCCTGTAACTCGATCGCAATCTTGGGACCATAACAAATTGGTATCAGAGCAGGAAGTTATGGGTGATTCTTCAAACAATCTACAGGTTCAATTTGAGACCTTCATGAAGATGTCTCAGGAGAACCGCCAACACGATCGAACAGAAAGGGAGCATCTCTCTGCTCGCATTGAATAACTTTCTCGGGATTTAGCGGCTACCAGGTTAGTGGCTCAACATGGAGATAATGGAAGTGTGAATCGAGGACCACGAGGACATCCTCAGGCGGGTAATCGTTTGGAGGGGCGTGTACAACTACCCAAATACAGCAGGCTGGAATTTCCTTTTTATGATGGAAAAATTGACCCCCTTGCGTGGCTGAGTCGTTGTGATCATTTCTTCCGCCACCAGCATATTCCAGAGGAAGAAAAGGTAGAAATTGCTTCGTATCACTTAGATGAGGATGCGCAAGTTTGGTTCCTCAAATTGGATAGGGATCGTCCTGGAATCTCTTGGGAAGAATTTAAACGACAATGCCATCTTCGTTTTGGTCCATCCATTCAAAGCAATAAACTGGGGGAACTTTCCAAGCTAAGACAAGGCGGCACCGTGGAGGAATTTCAACGTAAGTTTGAGCAATTGGCAGCCCGAGCAGGTCCTCTCACAACAGAACAAGAAGTGGAGATTTTCATCAGTGGGTTACTGGAATACATCGCAATTAAGGTAAAATTGCACAGACCCAGAGATTTAATTAGTGCCATGAGTCTCGCACGTTTATATGAGAGACGAAGTGGAGCCAAGCGGTTCATACCGTCCGCCTATAAACCATCATCAAATACATCATCCGGTTCTTCCAACCAAAAAACTTTCAAACAACTTAGCCAGCATGAGATGGATGAAAGACAAGCCAAAGGTTTATGCTTCAACTGTGATGAGGTTTACAATCGGGGACATCAATGCAAGCGCTTATTCTGGCTTGATGGGGTGGATGAATCCGTCCAGGAAGATAACGAGGACCATGAATTTGAAGAAGATATTCCACCAGAAATATCTTTGCATACCATCATGGGCGAGAATTCTGGAGGCAAAACGATGAGAATTCAGGGCATCATTGGACATCATCACTTACTGATTTTAATTGATTCAGGAAGTACTCATAGCTTCCTGAGCTCTCGGTGGGTGACAAAACTAGGACTGACGTGTGAACCAATGAAGGGATTGCAGGTTGTGGTTGCCAATGGCAGCAAAATCAGAAGTCCAGGTCAGTGTCCGAATGTTCTTGTTATGATGGGAAATCAATTAATTCATATTGACTTCTATATTTTAAAGTTAAATGGGGTTGATGCTGTTTTGGGAGTGAATTGGCTACAGACATTGGGTCCCATCCTATGGGATTTCAAAGCCAAATCCATGGTTTTTAAACAAAATGGCAGAGTTATGGAACTACAGGGAACTGATAGCCCACATTCTACTCCAACTGTACAACTTCAAGCTACAAACATGGAGTCACCTTTCGATACAAATCTTGACAATCTTTTGACTGAATTTGATGCTATATTTCAAGAACCACGGGGCCTTCCACTCGCAAGATCCTATGATCATCGCATCAATTTGGAGCCAGGAACACATCTTGTCATGGTACGTCCATACAGATATCCTTATGCACAGAAAGATGAAATTGAAAGGCAGTGCAAAGATATGTTAGAACGGGGTATCATCAAGCCTAGTCAATCTCCTTATTCCTCACCAGTCCTTTTGGTCACTAAAGCCGATAACACATGGCGATTCTCAGGCCGACACAGAGCCCTGAATTCTAAGACCATCAAAGATAAATTCCCTATACCGGTGATTGATGAATTATTGGAGGAATTACACGGTGCAAAATATTTCACAAAATTGGATTTGCGCTCAGGGTATCATCAAATCAGAATGTATCCGAAAGACATAGAAAAGACAGTGTTTCGCACTCATCACGACCACTTTGATTTCTTGGTGATGCCTTTCGGCCTGACCAATGCCCCTAGCACATTCCAAGCTTTGATGAATGAGGTATTCCAGCTACACCTATGTAAGTTCATACTGGTGTTTTTTGATGATATTCTTGTCTATAGTCACTCCTGGACAGATCATTTAGCACACTTGCGGCTTGTCTTTGATATCCTGGCTATTCATCAATTATTTCTCAAGCGTTCCAAGTGCTGCATTGCTCAACGCCAAGTATCCTATCTCGGCCATATTATCTCAGGAGAAGGGGTTGCTGTAGACAATAGTAAAATTGCAGCGATGATTGACTGGCCAAAACCGACCACTGTAAAAGGCTTACGAGGTTTTTTGGGCCTTACCGGCTATTATCGGAAATTTGTTCAAAATTATGGCAATATTACAGGTCCCCTTACAGCTATGTTACGCAGAGATTCATTCACCTGGACAGATGAGGCGACTTAAGCATTTGAACATTTAAAAATTGCTATGACCAGCACTCCTGTATTGGCACTTCCAGACTTCACCACCCTGTTCATTTTAGAATGTGATGCCTTTGATACAGGAATGGGGGCTGTGTTACAACAGAATGGGTAGCCAATTGTATACTTCAGTAGACCCCTGGCGAGTCGTTATAAAAGTCTTCCTGTTTATGAAAAAGAGCTCATTGGTTTAGCTAAGGCGGTTTGTCATTGGAGAGCTTATTTGTGGGGACGTCACTTTCTCATCCGGACAGATCATTACAGTCTCAAATTTTTACTGGACCAACGCATCATCACTTCACCCCAGCAACATTGGTTAAGTAAACTCATGGGTTTTGATTTTGCCATAGAATATCGTGCAGGTAAACATAATACAGTGGCTGATGCTTTATCTCGTTGCTTGGAAGACCAACCAAGTCTTACTTCAATTTCCATGCTGCTCCTGTCTCTTTTCAATTTGATTCGCTTGGAGATTCAGAAATCCGATCAGTTGCAGTTGTTGCTAAGTAATATCCAAAAAGGAGAGGCGGTGGGATCGTGGGAATACAAGGATGGTCTGATTTGTTATGGTCCCAAGATTGCGATCGAGTTACAGGGCGATTGACCGTAAAATCCACCTGTAAAGAATGGTGTTTACCCGATTTTCTTCCCTTATGACCTATTTTGAAAATATGTGAAGGGCTCGTTTAAGATAGAACCCAATGATTTCAATGCAAATAAGATTCAAATTTCTTCTCCATTACTCAATGTCTCAGCTTACAATTTACACAACTTGTTCAATAACCAACTCCTAAAAAATTGCACCACTATTGCACTATCAAAACCATTAGCATAAAAATAAAAATAACAATTAAATAAAATGAAATATGCATGAAATCTGCCAGCTGGAGCATAATGCAATACTGGCCATCCTAGCTTCAACTTCCAGTATTTTTAGCAGCCACAACTCTTAGTCTTTAGCAGCCACATCACCCACATCTCTGATACATTTCCCTTTATCCAACTTCTTATCCCCGTGGACGTTGTTCATAACATAACCCATCATCACTTTGGTCCTCGTACTCAATCTCTCCATCCACCCCAAAAAAACAGCACAACGGTATACGCAGAAGCCTAACATCACATGAAACCAAACACCCAAATCAGCCTTAACTTGTGTTTTCAAGTTCCAATTTATATGGTCAATGGTATATTACCCAACCTCACCCCTTTCTTGTTGGCAGAATTGGCATTGATGCACTGAAGGAGATGTTATGATTAATCGATTAAAGATTGAAAAATCATGGTTAGTTTACCATATTTTGTTGTTTTTTGTTCAAAATTCCAGGCATGCCATAAAGGTACAGTAGCTAGTAAGAAGAAAAAGAAAGCAACACTGCACTGTGTCATATGTAGCATGAAAAGGCAGCAAAGATAGTCATTGGAAAACAGCAATTCGAATTGTTATTCACTATTCAACCATCTCAAAGATGCACAGGTTTTTTCTCTTTGCCTATAATTTTACTCAGTGTAGTTCCACAGAAATTCTGAACATCTGTATGTGGGATAAAGAGATTTTAGAATTCCATTTTGCTTTCAGGGGTTTGCTGAGAAGTTATTTTGTCGCCTTCAGACTTCCAATGAATGTTTTGAGGTGATTATGAGATCTTGGCTTTGGAAGAGTTTGTGGTGTGCCCATTAGCATATGCACTTGCTTTTTTTCCCGACATGTTTTACAAATGGTTTTTGAGCTTATGTATCATATGTTGGGTATCACATATAATTATGCACGCGTGTCTGTGTCTACCTTATTTTGTCCATGTATACCTTATTTTGAGTTCTGAAAAATAACTGGGAAGTAGGTTCATGGACAATGAGCAACAAGAATGAAGAAAATGTTGGAACACAAGGGGTTAATTTGAGATTCCTTTTTTCCCAAAATGCTGCACTGGCTTGTATACTTTTCAGTTAAAATGAACATTTTTTATTGACGTCAATTTCTGTGTAAACTTCAGGTCCAGGAACCTACTTCCCAGTTATTTTATTGGATTTTATCCTTTTCTTCTTTCTTCGGAAATATATTAAGGTGTGGTGCTAGAATGAATGGAATTTATGCTGTGGCAGCAGAAAGATGGCCATGGCCTTTCTTACTTTTCCATTTTGATTGATTGAATTTAATGCTTTGATCGTAGTTTTCTCCCCTGCAAACTTACTCTGTCGGTCTTCATCTTCTTCTGCTAACTTCTGTATGATTCTCGGGCTCTCTTCCCTGCTCACTGTTTTGTTGTATCAGGTGCCTCCTGA